>VDFB02105785.1:28497769-29015175 GCA_007258455.2 Sequoia sempervirens
TAATTATTTATTTAAAAAAAAAAAAAATTAAAAAATTAATTATAATAATTATTGATTGTTTATCATCTTGCCCCCTAATGGCAGCAACTATTGCATCAAAATAAAAATAAAAATTATTGATTGTTTATTATTTTTTTAATTGTCTATTTTCTTTAACTAATTTTATCTTATTAATAAATTTATTTAAAAAACAAAATTGAAAAGTTTCATTTATTTATTTATAATAATATTAAATATTAATAATTTAACAAATACGAATAATTTATAATTTTAATATTAATACATTTATTAATTATTTAAAATCTTAAATTCAAAAACTAAAAGTAATGCTCTAGACATTGAGGTCACAAAGACAAAATGCGTGTAAGGTTTTTTTCTTAAATATATTAAAACTCTTTTTAATGTTTTTATCGTTGTTTCATACATTGTTTGACGGATACTCAGATTTTATAGTCCCCTTCTCCATTGGATTTCCTAACATACCGCATGTGGGATTAAAAGATCAAATAAATATACTCTTCCGGCCAGCAGATAGAAACGAAAAGATTTGATCCAGACATTACAAGATAGCTCGTTTGCTTAATCGCTGATTAAATTTTCAGACAGTGGCCGATCCTACAGGTTTTATAGTTTCCACAGTAGAGTGTGATGCTGGAAACGAAAACTAAAATGGTTCTGAACTGTGGACGCAAACAGAACAAAAACGCTGAAGCGGACACAAACGAAACGAAAACGGCGAAGTGGACGGAAACGGAACAGAAACGGCGAAGGAAAATGTGAACGGAAACGGGAAACGTCACGAGAAATGCCTAGATTAAAGGGGTTGTGGGCTCGGCCACCTAAGCAGTGTACGCTTAGAGTGTGCCGGTTAAGCCCGGCCGTATTTTACAGGTGTCTATTTAAAGTTCAGTGAGGGAGTGATGGGCATGGGCCGTGGTGCATCCCATGCAATTGCAGAGTGCGATCATGTGCTGTTTCCCGGATGGAGACCCTAAAAAGACGACAGAAACCTTTTGCAGATCCATTAACGAGGACACAAAAGGAGGCGAACAATAACACCCAAAGAGTCACCCTCCAATCCTTACTAAAACCATTTATTACAAAATTCTATCAAGGAATCCCTAATAGACAATGAATACAAACTTTCATAATGTTAGTTTTAGGAGCATACATTTTCTATTACTAGCAATGTAGTATTTAATGAGCTAAGATAATACCATCTATTGTGAGTCAATCTTTCAATTTGGAAAGTTTCGATGTATTTATGTTGAAGGTGTTTTCTCTATGAGGAGTATCTGATTTGGTATATCTATGGTTGTCACAATATCAATATCAATACAAGATGATTGGATGAATCCTATTTGTCCGTCTATCTTCCCTGATACCTATCACCTCTTTATTGGTTTTACAACTTATTTTCATGTGGAGAAAATTGTTGCGATGATTTGTACACGGAGGACTTGTCGTCAATACCTAGATATTATCTTCCATCTTGACATCGAATGCCACCAAGTCATTTGATTTAATCTTCACCATTTATCCATCATTTAATCTTAATATTCCGCATGCTTATGCAAACACCTATAATTCAAATCTTCAATCATTCATCTCTCCATTGAAAAGGATGATGATAATTAAGGGGAATAATTAGGATCATGAGCACATCATCCCACATTTATCATACAAATGCATGCTAACAAGATCATGAAAAATCTAAGAGTAACTACATTACTCATATCCATTACCAAATCCGCTTGACTAAAGCAATCTCTTGCTTGGTAAGTGAATAAATTTTCCAATTGCACCTAATTAATAATTTAAGTACTTTTGCACTCTATTATTAAGATAAATGATATCTTTTCCCACCTAATTATTACTTCGAATTCACTTTGTCACTCTAATATTAAACTAAAATAAATTAAATCTATCTTGATTCAAGTATTAAATAAATAAAAAAATATTTATCTTAATAAATTAAATCAAATAGGTTGACACCCATCCAATTAAAATAAATATGTGTTCCCCTATAATCACTACAATTAAGTTAAATTATAGGATTGCTTACACATAATCTAATGCTCCCCAATCTCCACTATTTATCCATCAATTAATCTTGATCATCCACATGCTTATGCAAGAACCTATGAATCAAATCTTCAATCATTCATCTCTATGCATCAAAGAGGAGAATGATAATTAATGGGAATAATTAGGATCATAAGTGCATCATCCTCCATTTATCATACAAATATATGTTAACAAGATCATGAGAAATCTAAGAGTAACTACATCACCAATATCCATGACCAAATCCACTTGAATCTCTTGCTTGATAAGTCAAGGCAAGAACTTGTTTTGATCTTCTTTATGCTCAATCCAAAGGTATGTTGCTTGATTTAGAATAAGGGTTTAATATGTTTTTAATCTCTTGCATTTGAGTTTTAAATTTAACATGCCTATATTCTAGCATGCTTGATGGGATCCCTTGGTGTTTGATAAATCTTAACTTTGTAGGATCCTTTTGAGCTTGATTTTGAAGGGTTTTCATTTTACAATTCTAGACTAATTTGACAAGTTTAATTAGGTGAATCATAGAGAAAATTAGACCCCATAGACCCCATAGTTGAGTCCAAAAGGATAAGAATATATATATATATATATATATATATATATATATATATATATATATATATATATATATATATATATATATATATATATATATATATATATATATATATATATATATATATATATATATATATATATATATATATATAAGTTTAGCATCACAAAACTTTCTAGCATTTTTATATGGTTTGATAGAGTATTCTTGTCAAAATTCCATATGAGTTGAATGAAACCCATACAAAGTGTATTACAGCCATGCCAATCATAAACTCATTGTAATTGCTAAATTAATTATCTATTGAATACTCTTACATATTCCATTCAATTATATCATTCTTGGGTTATTGAAAGGTATTAGTTTGATTTTTTAATTTTAAAAAAATAATAAACTCTTGTAGGTTACCATGAAGTCAATTTTGACATATGGAGCACTCTAAAGCTTTTAACATCAATCCTAAGTAATGTTATCAACAAGTACTTACTGCTTGGTGACCTAAATTTAAAGCTTCTAGATGTGTAAGGCCCTAGCCCTTGGTCATAACCAAGGTTTGAACACTAGATCATAAGGTTATTCAAACCATACTACCACTTAACCAAGTTATTCCACCAAATCATGCCACAATTAGGGTGCCATTATATTGCCCCCATCCTCTATCAATGGTTTAGCCACCCAACCACATGTTAGCTCACCTAAAGTCCATTTTTCTAAGATGCAATATTTTAAACAAGTGTAACTTTATATGAACACACTATATTTTAATTTTTGACAAGCATTATAAATTTTGTTCGAACAAATTGACATCTATATAGGGGATCCTTTTGGATTTTACCTCATGGTATCATATATTTAAATTTTGAATATATATATATAGTTACTAAATTTATCTTGAAGTATTTAAATATCATGCCAATAGTGATATAATTTAAATAGTTTATGCAATTGCAGTCTTTATTCAAACCTCATTATAATTGTAGAATATATAATATAATAGTGGCAATTAGAGTAATAGGATTAACATGATTATAGAACAAGCAAAATATACCTAAATATATGAATGATCAAAATTTCATATTAATTATTTTCTGATATAAATTTTAAATAATGTTATAAAACAATTTTAATATTCTTTTATACATGTATTTATATTTTTTTGAGTTATTTTAAAATTCCAGCTAGTTTTATTGATGTAACTTGTTGACATAATACTTTATTAAATGTCAACTTTATTAAGTGGTTTTCATTTTATGTATCTTGTGAAGGTATCTAAAAATGACATGCCAACAACATTTGACTTTGTTTTTGGTTAGAATTATATCATTTTCAAACATCAGATTCTATAATTATTTTGTGTAGACATCAAAACTTCATCTCATTATAATAATTACTTTATATATATGTATATATGAATTTGATGGTAACCTCTATATTGTTGGTGGCCTAATCAAATTTCTAGTGTTGCATGGATTATGATTACATTCCCAACTTCTTAGTGTAGTTATCATCATAGAAGAAAAAAATATTTTAAGAAACTAACACCTATTTCACTTGGTTTTCTAATAAAAAATAAAATTTCTAAAAAAATTAATGCATTGGATTATGCTTAATTTAACTTAATTTAAATGATTATGGGGGTAAAATTTTATGTGAATTTTATTTATCTTTTTAAAGTGGATGAGAGGGGGCCTATTTGGTCTAGTTTAATAACATTAGTGGAAGGTGGGATTAGTTTTATTTCTTTTAAGATTTAAATTGAGATGGTTTTAATTTATTTTAATTTAATAATGGAGTGAAAGTTGGTTTAAATTAATAATTAGGTGGAAATAGTGTATTTTATTTTATTTAATAATGGTGTGGGAAAGCGGGTATAGTTTATTTAAATTATAATTAGCTGAAAGTGGATATTTTATTTGATTTAGAGATTTCATGGAGTGAATTATAGATGAAATTGATTGATTGATACAAACAAATAATTATTATGATGAGATGAAGTTTGGATGTCTACACAAAATAATTATAAAAATTGATGTTTGAAAATGATATAAATCTAATAAAAAATATAGTCAAATGCTATTGACATCATCCTTAGATACCTTCTCAAGATACAAAAAATGAAAACCACTTAATAAAGTATGACATCAACAAGTTACATCAATGAAACTAGATGAAAATTTAAAATAAAATAAAAAGCTCAATAAATACATCTCTAAAAAAAATTAAAAATTGTTTTGTAACATTATTTAAAATTTATATCAGAAAATAATTAAAATGAAATTTTGATCATTCATATGTTTAATTATATATTTTTTGTTCTACTATTATGTTATATATATATATATATATATACACTCTACCGCTATAATGAGGTTTGAATAAAGACTGACATTGCATAAACTATTTAAATTATATCAATATTTTCATTCTCTTTAAATCCTTCAAGATAAATTAACATGAAGGTGATCAATAGGGGTGCATATGGTTGGGAAAATCAAGTAATTTTGTATATAAGAATACTTGCGTGTGCACTCGATTTGGTTCTTGTATGTAGTGAAATAATTCAAGTTGAATTTTTTTGAAAAATTGTGAATTCTAATTTATTCTTTTTATAATAGAAAAATTTATATGTCCCAAATATTCACCGTGAATATATGTTTTGTAATCAAATTCCTATCTTACATTAATTTTTTTTTAACTAAGTCCTTACTCACCACAACAAACAATGACACATCTACAAATAAATTTTCTTTCTTTCTCTTAGCTTTGTATGAATGATTTTAACTATTTCTTTTACAAATTTTTTTAGCTACCCCTTATAATTCACTCTTTAAGGTATGCTTTAAATAATATATATTGATTATATAATACTTTCAAATAGATTCAAAATCAAATTTAAATTCCTAAAAAATTAAAACAAAGATAATGAGTTTTTATATTATATTTAATTTTTAACCATTTTGAAAAAATATATACTAAAAATAAGATCAAAGAAGAAAAATATACAATTTTTTATCTATTAATTAAAAATAAAACAAGTTTATGGATTCTTATTTAATAATAAATTTTATATAAACATTTTTACCTAGGATGAATAGTTCTTAAATATTGTAATGTTTATTTATATTAGATTTAAATTATTTGTTAAATAAATATGTTTTCTATAATTTAATATTAATTAAAGACTAAATATTCTAGATTAGAAAGGATGGGATAATAATCTAAACTAGCATACAGAACAAAAACATCATATATTTAAAAATTTATGTTAATTAAAAAATTAAGTGGTTCAAAAATATATTCAATTTACAATATTCTTCATTGTATGTCAATATCTTATCACTCAATGACCTTACTAAATAAATAATAGATATGAATTTTCAAATAAAATAACTTAAAAAAAAATAATTTATACACATTATAAAAGAGAAGTTATTATGTGTTGAATCGTAAACTCAAAAATAATAAGTAAAAATTTTCATTTATAAGGATGATTTAAAAGAGATAATTTATTACATATTAAGTAGAATGGTTATAAAAAATGAATTAGTTTACTTGAAATAGTTAATGTAACACCTCGCTAGGGAATCCAATAAAACAAAGTATAAAGTATCAAATTAATCGAATAATTTTTTGTTTTTTTTAAAGTCATTCGTTTACACAAATGTTTTAAGGATTCCAAGATGGCGTTACTTAAACATTTACAAATAAGTACATGACATCATAATAACATAAAGACATATCCAATTTCATAAACTTTTATAAAGTCAAGTTACATAACCAGATTACATCAAGTGAGATTATAATAAATCTCGTATCAACATAATGTCATTACACAATTTCTCTCATAGATACCAAGAGAATATACAATAGAGAGAATATACAATAGAGATGAAGATCATATCACGTTTGTTAGCCTCGTTCATGAGTACGCTTAGTGTCCAACATTACGAACAATGAAGAATCAGGAACCTGTGCCACAAACAATGTTATCTAAGTATAGCAACATTTGTAAGAGGTCCCAATGGAGGAAATAACATGATTTCCTCCCAACCACGTGGAACCCAAATGTAGCGGCCCTCCGATGTGCCCTTTCTGGAATCATGTAACTGTTGTTGTGTCCTTATTGTTTAATGTGTTAATGTTTGGTGCTTGGTGAGGGTAATATTTTAAATGAAATGGTATAATCAATTAATTAAATTTAAAATTGCTAAAGGAATAATTTAAATAAAATTGAAATTAAAATTAATAAATTAATAAGTTAATTTTGTGTGTAGAGATAATATTAAATAATTAAATTAATTCATTTTAGAAAAGTATTTAATCAATTATCTTATGGAGATAATTGTTAAATATGATAAAACAATAGGATTTCAAATCATGAAAGTAGGGATTTTTGCAAGTTGAAGTGAATAAGGCAAGAAAAGATAATTATTTTAATATAACTTTGAATAAATTTTGAAGATAAGTTTTAAAACTGAAGTTATTTTAAATAGAAATAGAAAAAGAAGGAAAAAAGAAAAAAGAAAAAAAATAAATTAAAAACGGGATTTCAATGGGTAACTTACTAATTTTATGGATTTTTCGTTGTTTTTATAAACTCATCACTGGTTTTATAGGGGGAGCTTTTGGATTATGGGTGGGGGGCTTTTTGTTCAAAAAAGAAAAAATGAAAGAAATGTTGCTTTCAAGTTCATGTGGTTAAAGGAAGGTGATTGGATGGAAGATTTTTGGGGGGTTTTGGGCGCAAGACTGATCTTTCTCGGCAAGAAGATGTCTGTAGAAAAGATAATCAACTCGTGCTTCTCAAAAACTCTCAATTACCACCGCATCGGGAGGTGAGCGTTTGGAATTAACACTAAAGAGGTCCAAAAGTTTATATAAAAGGAGAGGTGCGAATATGAATTGAAAGAAAAATTTCTTATATCATTTCAATTGTGATTTTTGCTATTGCTCGTCTCTATTCTATAGCTTTTAGACAAAGAAATATGCTTATTATCACTGATTTAAAACCTCTCCTTCGATTTATCCCTAGAGTTAAAAGGATCTGCCTCTGAATCAATCCATTTTGTGCATTTCTGCAATCCTTTCTTTCCTTCTGTCTGGCGTTAATGGGCATCCTCTAATTTTTCTTTGGTAATCGTTGTTGTTTGTGAGACTCCAATTTGCATGCATAATCCGCAATGATAGCGTTGATTCTATTGCTGTGTGTAGAGAATAAGGCAATTAACACAGTTTTTAGTTACTATGATGCTTGAGTATCACGCCTTCATGCTTTCCAATTTCTTGTGCTCGAAGTTTCTGTGGTCAGTTCTCTCACTCAACCGTGCGCCCTTACTGCTTAACTTTGGATGCAACACAATTAAGCTTAGGACTGTGTGGAAGGTGCGCAACTCCATCCTCCATAACCGTGCGGCTGCATGCACCTTGAACACAAACGAAGCTCAAAATGTTTGGGGCGGTTCTGGGCACTTCATGAATTCAAAGATTTGAAGGCTTCCTTGCAATATCTATCTCACTTATATTCTGAAACCTACCAGTGCTCATAATTGGCATCTCTCCTTCCGCAATGTGATCTCAGACCCTTAGATTTAGATAGGCGTTTTATTATCTTCTTGTGGTAGTAACATTTATCATTAAGGACCAATCTTTGTCGCACCACTTAGATCCTTTCTCTTATGTAGAAGCCAGTAACACCCCCCTCTCTACCATGACCTTCAAAGCCGTGAGAATGGCTCGAAAGGAAAACTCTATTCACTTCATTGATAGATTGTTTCATTTAGCATCAACAATATTCTCCAGGATTGGCTTGGTGTGTCACTCCTTTTTGCTGCGTCTATTCCAGCTAGCTCCTTACTGACGTGCATCATGAAGATTATACTGTAGTTAGCTTGAATTTATTTTGTGAATATTAATGAAATCTTCGTCTCATTATCTCAGCGTAGGTTTAGCCTTTGGACACTCTTTATAGCAGTTGATGCTTGTGTTACACTTAATTCATAGACTCTTGAAAGTATCCCTTGCATAATCCACTAAGTGCATATCCTGCAATCGTTTAACCTCATGAAGTGTCCCTTCTTTGAGGCTTTCTATCTTTTGGGTAATGCACCATTTATGGCGTAAAACTAACTGCATCAGGGTATCTTTTAAATTTCTCTAGTATTCATCAATCTCATTACTATCAGTATCGCACCATTGACTCCCTTATTGCTCCTGGCATTGCTTTCCTTGGCATAGCGAATGTTGCTTCCCTAGAGGCGCCCTTTCCTGCTGTTCGTTTTCCTCTGTGTGTAGAATGACTGCCAGTTGAAATACTCTTTATTCGCTGATATAATCTTCTATAGATCTTTGGTTGTAATAGCTTAAATGCATAACTTGCATCTATGTTAAAACAATAGCATTACTATGGGTTGCCTTTTTGGGATTTGAAAGTCCGCTCCTCTGTTATATAGTATTTAAATCATATCGATATATTTATGGGTGGATGATTGTATATGTGTATAAATAGTTATTTCACGAAGAACAATGGAGGGAAATAGGTTTGTGTAAATACATATTTAGACTGATATAGTTAAATCAATAAATAAATAAAAATAAAAATTAATTTTTTTTTTTTTTGGTGTCTTTAAATATTTTAATAAAGTTACTTCTATTCTTTTATATAGACCTAAATGTATGCTATATTCTATGATATAGGTAAGGGAAGATAAGGTATATACAAATTAAGGTAGGAAGTTCAAGAAAGAATATTGGAATCCAATAAGCATACATACCTATATTAGTTTATTTAATGCATTATTATTTATTTAAGTAGATAAGGGAAATATTGATAATTGAAGAATTAACAGGGTTAATTAAGTAAATTTTGTGAATGTCTATCGTATTCAGATTTGTTCTGTTATGTTATTGGGAATTAGTTATTTAGTCATTAGTCTTGAGGTAAGTTATAATAATGTTTCCACATTATAGATAACGTTAATTGGATCATTGGAGGATTTAGTTATATGGTTGTATTTGGTAATCTTGTAGGGGATAACTCTGTTATACTCTTAAATAGTGGAATTATATATTAGAGTTATTCAATATCTTTAGCCATGGTTAAGTATTGTAGTAAATTCTATTTGACTTCATTTTGGTAGTTTTATAAACTTGAATAAATGAAATACATTGTCCTTTGAATAGAGATTTCGTTCTTAATTATTTCTCTTGGATTGTTAGTTATTGGTTAACTTTATGTTGCTTCGTGTTTCTAATGGATGAAGTTCTTATATGGATAGTTATTTAGAACCTTGAGATTGTAATTGTTTTGTTTGTTGAGTAGGTTGGGTTCTTTTAATTGAGAATGTGAATAGATAATTGTTGCCATTGCCATGTTGCTAATTTTATGAAGGTGATTTACGTGCCACTATAAGGGGTTCTTGTGAGGAGAAAATTGAGGTCTCCTGTGGAATGCCTAGTTGGTGGCTTTTGGATATTGAGTGATTATTGTTGAATTAAAGGTTAATTTTCTTTTGTGAATCCCTTTTGAGGTGACACCATTGTTGATATGTGCATTGTATTTGTGTTTTAGGGTTGATTGATTTGTGGATGGGGTTTGATGAAACTTTCTTTGTGTGGCTTTTTTGAGTTAATCTCAGATTTAAGGGAAATTTTATCCTTGTGTTGGAATTATTGGGAAAAAATCTTGTTGCTTCATTTTACCCTCATTTGTGGGTTGTCGTTCTTTTGGCTTCCAGAGGCTTGAGATGATTGACAGTTGATGTTCTCTCTTTATGTGCCCTTGATGTGGCAAGTGTTTTGGTATCATGATTTTAAAAGGGTTGTATAAGAATTGTTGAGACTCTGATTATGTGTTTATAACAAGATGGGTAATGCCCCGCATGTTTCTCTATTGAGATCTAATGTTCATTTTATGTAGTACAACCCTTGGATTTTGGTTTATGTTTTGGGTCGCTAGGGAGAGTGGCTCTTCGTGGGGGCCGACACCTCAAATAGGAGGAAGAGCACAAGATAACCCACGTAAGAGTTATTTTAACAAGTGAAAACCTAATAATTGAACTTAGGGGAATGGGTAGTAATAATATAATAAGATAATCTTGGATACCTCGTCTATCTATTAGGGCTATCACACACTAATGGAAGACTGAGAAGGCCATGGTTGGTAAAGTCGTTACCTCATTCTCATGAGAGGTTAACGGCTTCGCATGAGTCACCCTATGGGGCCAGTGCCTCGAGTAGGAGGAAGGGCCATGATAACCATAGATGGGGGCCGATGCCTCAAACAACCTGGTACAGCCAGTGCTTGGAGGAAGAGCACAGGATAACCGATGTAGGACTATGTGATGACACTCTCCACTAGTTGCCCTTATGCTTTGTTTTCTTGGTTGCCTCTGGAAGTGTGTTATGATTGTGGTCTTAGATTTACTTTGCAAGTGATTATGATTGTTGTTTTTGATTTATTTTGTATGATGTTGAGTCTTGTGGTTCCCTATTGGATGTTCTTGGTTGAGGTCTATTTCTTGCTAGCTCCTAGCACAGAGGGTGGGTCTTCGGACTCACATGGTCGGGTGGAACATGCTAAGTACCCCATTGGTTCCACAGTCAAGGATTGAGGGTGCAGATTGGTGCCAGTTGTGGTGACTCCAGAGTTGTATCCATCTTTGAGCCAGTTATGATACTTTGTATTCATCTATTCAGCTATATCTTTCTACATGGATTCCTATTCATGTTGGAGAACACTGTTGTATCATTGTTACTCTTGAACATTGTAATGAAATGTAATGTTATACCTTGTGCGGCTTTTGATCCATGGCAGTTGTTATTCGATACATTGTATCTATGGAAATATGTCCCTTGTGTTTATATGATAATATAAAGTTTATCATTTTGAGTTTTGAGGTAATTATGTATATATGTTGTATATTTGTATGTGGATGATTTCTTATTAATTTTTTGTCATGTATATGTTACATTCATAAATGTTTACCTTCTTTTGGATTATATCTTTGGATTTTATTCTTTATCGATGTTGTATGGATTTGAGTTTCATAATGACTCCTCGTGTACCCCAAGGGACGTAAGTGTTAATAGATTTGTTTAATTGAGTTTTATGACTTATGACTCAAAGTGCATCTCATGTATGTTTAGATTTACTTCAGAAATAAATAAAAAATTGTACATTAATTATTGTTTTTAATTGTCCTTTTGGGGTTTGCACAATGGGGCATTACATCGAAGGTCCACTCCCTTCATGCTAGGAGATAATGCCAGGTCCACTAAGGTAAAAACAAAGCATACAACATAATAGTATATAACATCACATGGCTGACAATCACATAATGACATATTGACATCAAACCATAGTAATCACAACATATGCTTCTAGAGACAACCACAATACAACAGTTAACTCTTCACAAGAGACTACAAACATGCTTTAGGAAAGAGTTCCATCACATAATTATTCTAGGTTACCCTGGTGAATCTTCCTAGACTATCGACCCTCATCCAGAGTTGTCTTGGCAGTCTCTACCGATTCTCGACCCCTAGATAAACTCATGTGGAGTCAAATTACCTTTCAGGAAGACAATACAAATGACTAAGCTATTCCAAGCCTTCTCAACCTACCCTTAATCTAAACAAGCATTAAGGCACTAGGTGAGGCATACAAATTATATGATTAATATTATGATTATCACCCAACTCTGTGTACATTAAATTAGGTTTTCACTGGATTAACTACTTTTGGTAGGTTACCTTGGTAACCTCTTAGGGTTCCGACCCCTAACGAAAGCCACTCTTCCTATATGAAAAATAAAACTCATAAAACATATAGGATAGTCAACATGCACAAATCATAATAGGGTATGATCACATTTTATCTATGACATAAAACATAATACTCTCATTCACCACGTAGGTATCATAAACAATGTGCATGACATGACTTCAACAAATTCTATACAAGAATTACGAAACTCAATTAACTCAATCAATTCTTTAAAGAACATACAAGTCTTAGGAAGACATATGCACCAGAATACACAACGTTCCTTCACATTTAAACATAGTCAAGCATAATTATCATTTACTTCAAAGATATTTAAACAACGTATGTCAAAACATTTATTTTCATATCAAATGTAGACTTATCTTTTACCAATCAAATAATTGTAATTCTAGTGAATCAAACACTACCATTATAATTATTTACAATCATAGCTTAAATACTCATTCTATGCATAACTTAAATGTTTCTTTTCATGATACTTAAAAATTTCTTTTAAATCAAACTTGCTATAAACATATATGATTAAAATAATTTTAACTTTAGTAATAAATTTAATATAAAACTTCAACTTTTAATGATTTAGGAATAACTCAACTTAATTGGACATCATTTAAAATATTCTTTTAAATATAACCTACTCTCTTGTCATACACTTATCCTTAAGATTATTCTAATCCGATACAAATGATATTTCAGTTAAATCTCACACTTAAACGGAGATGTGGTACAACCAAATCTCAAAGCGGTGGTCAACATTCATAACATTATCTCAGGCTATTCCTTATATATAGTTTACTGGATGATTAGCTATGGGTCTCTTCCACAAAGTTTGGTATGGTTACAACTGTACATAAGAAATAAATGAAGGAGATTTCTGACACATAGAACTAAAGCAAACTATGGATGAAATAGAATTATATAAATTGTAGATCTCTTAATCCCAAGTCTTAATCGACTGGTTCAAATGTGACTTGGAATTAACAATTTCAGCCAATATATTCAACAAAGACTATTCTAAACTAAAGATGAAGAACTTGATTTACTAGCACTCTATGGCGCGCTTCAGACAAAAGATCGAGATTATGGAATTCGATTTACACATCATTAAAGGCTAGATGTGATCAAAGTTAAATAGTATATGCATTCCAAATCTAAGGTGACGGCTTCCTTAGGCTAAAGATTTATGATATCAAAAGAGGCTAATACAACATGAAAAGACAATAAAGAATGTCAAATGCAAGGAAGGATCGGTATTAGGTGGCGCTTTAGACAATAATAGCTTTCATCAACACAGGATTTGGAAGGTAGAGAAAAGGGAAAAAACTACGTTACATTGGCTGCGCGCGAACCTTGCAAGGAAAAAATATAAAGGAGCAAGTGCAGCGTAGTCATATGGTTCCAATCTTCAATTTTAATGCAAGAGATTCTGTCTTAAAAATTGTGAGTCATTTCCATCAATTAAAACAACGACATTGCTTGACTAGAGAATATTAATGATAGTAAATGTAATAATCTGAAACATAATAATATGATTGCTAACAAAAAGATTACTCCAGCGACAAAGACTGGGTTAAAAAAAAAACCCAAGGAAAAAATTAGTGAGGGAGAACCAGGCGCCCCAAGGTAATTCTTCAGACATTAAGAAGACAATTAAAATATCAGTGCCAGCCACACAAGAACTGCGCTAGCAACACCAAGGAAATTTGACAAAACTAAAGCATGAGGTAACAAACTCAACAATGAAAGAGTGCAAAAAAGAAGAGACAAGTGCGCTGGAGACTCAGAAGAAAAACTTCAGTGTGCAAAACAAACAAAACCATTGAAGTTGTTGTTTTAACTGATTAAAGAAATTTAAAATGCTATTCAGAAGCTGCCACTATAAAGTGCGTTTAAAGCCATCAAAATAAAAGGAATTCATAAACAATATTCTACAACTCAAGCAGATTTATAACTACATAAATTTTCGCTATAGTTTTGCTAAGTGTTTACCTTTGAATTTGAAAGCTTCACTAATTTTTTTCTGGTTGATTGTGCAGGTTTGGTAAGGTAATTCTTTTCCATAACAAAAATAAACGTTTCCCAAAGCATATAACTTTCAAAAAATATAGATTATGATATTGCAAAACAAGAAGGGAACTTGATTTATAATCTTGAATTCAATGAAGACTGAAGTCAAAATCTAAAAATCCGCAATCCTTTATTTTCCCTTAAAACATTGGATCTTTGAAAATCACTATCTACAAATCTTTTTCCAGAATTACAGAGAAGAAGCTTTTTCCAAAAAATACTATCGTGAATATTTTCTTCTTTTCATTTCAAAATCAATTGTCATGAAAATTATTGCACACCAAAAGCTTTTAATGCATTTTTAATAATCTCAAAGTTACAAGACTTAACTAACAATTAGCATGCATTCAAAATTGATCAATCAGTTCCAACTTATAAATATCTAAGATATTATCGTTTAACTCAAAATCAAGTTTTCAGATATTTATTTATACTTGTTGAAAACTAGCTCATCAAAATATCTACTTTTCACATAAATTAAGTTTGCACAATTAATTCAACAATTGCATTTAAATACATTCCTTTTCACAAGATTAACATTCACTAATTAAATAAATAACTTATTTAATTTAATATATAAACATAAATTACATTAAATCAAATATGTTAATTAAATAACCATTTAACTAAAATAATTAGTTTCCCAAACAAAAAAACACAAATGAGATCGACACAACGGGACCAGATGAAAAACAACGAGTGACAAACGAATACTTGTTCAATGAAGAATGATGGTTAAAAAATGAGGACCTGAAACTATCTTCAAATCAACAAATTTCCATTGGGTTAGGGGACGCTCAGAACCAACAAGTAGGTGGAGCTAATACCCGGTACCTGCAACTGCATAAAACAACACTATTAAACATATCATCATATATTGGCAAACACACCATGAAGAAGAGTCGCAACGTAGCAGGGTACTCACAAGTGAGTAATGCTACACTGTCTCCTTCACCAAGACTGACGAGAATAATTATATCATAAACAATAATTACATCATGATAACCTCATTAAAACTCAGAAACAACATATACCATAACACACGCATGTCAATCATAATTTCATCACTTGAACATAACTAGATGGTCACGATATCAAATGTATCATCCACATAGTATAACAACTAACATAACATATATGTCATAACTAAAATAAGTATAATATAGTATCCAAAACAGTTAAGCGACTAGCAAACAAACATAAGCAAACTGAAACACATAGTTGCAGCTGGAGGGACACTACAGTTAAATTGATTATACTTTTTTTTTATTAAGGTAAGTTGGGTTTTAGGTTTTCTTACAAAAAATAGATAGCACGTTGTAATATTTATATAATATTAAATTTTATTCATCTAATAAGTAGAAGAATATGTATTTATTAGATTCACAATTTACATAATTTAAGTTGAAAATGTAGTGAATTTTTTTTTATAATAATTATATTTTGAGAGAAGTTCAATTCACATTTCTAAGAATGACGGGTCTTATAGAAACTAATATTATTCACTAGATCAATAAACCCTAATTATCATTGTATCATTCCCTAATCATTAATAATATTAGTTATACCATAATATTAATTAATCATTTATTAATGGTCACATTAATCTATCACTTATTACAATTTATCAATTATCATGTATCATTAATTAATTATCATTTATTAATTATTCTCATTTATCCATTTAATTAAATTAAATTGTATTATTTGTTTAAATAACAACTAGCTATCTATTTTTCAAATTTTAAAAGTTTTAAATTTTTCAGTCAACTCCTTCCTTCATTTATTAATTCAATCTTTCATTAAATACAAGATTATTCTTCATCCCTGAGTAACCTTCATCTTTGAATGAAAACTTATTCATCACATTTATCCATCAAAATTCATCAAATATCTTTTACTATCCTCTCATCACTTAGAAATGAAAAATTTCTATTTTTCAATTTAGTTGGTCAACTCAATAATTAATGCATTGATTCTTATCCTCATATCCTAGTTGATTTTTTCTCAAAAAGTCTTTAAATAGGGCCAATCCTTCATTAATTTCATTAGATCAATATTAATACAAGTCAACTTTATTGAAATACATTGTTGATCAAATCAAAGTGTTATGCTACTAAGTTGCATCCACATTCTAACAACAAAAGGAATGTTTCAATCTTAAGATTAATAATGAGGCTATTAAATAACAATAAGATTTGATTTATGGTTTTATTTTCAAGTATTTTTATTTCATGTTTTTCTATTTCATTGCACTCATTTTGATGAATTGAATGTGAAAATAAAACATTATATTATATTTTTATTATCTATAAATGTGTTTATTTGACAGTTTCTAGGGCTTTCTAAGAGCTTTTAAAACTACATTCCTTGATTTTTGCATGTTAATATATTTTTTTAGTATATATTTCTCTAACACTTTTTATCCACAATATATATATATATATATATAGAAAAGTACTCTCTATTCTTAAAAATGATGATTTTTTTAGATCTAAACCACCCTTTAATCTCCAAAACCATGGGTATTTTTCCTAATGCAAGAGGGACACTCCCCTCTACCAGCCACACAAACAAAAACCGTTTTCAGAGGCACAACTCTACTCGGATTTAATTCTCCATAAAAAAAGATTGCAACAAACTCTAACTTTATTAATTCCAAGTCAAATACATATACAATTGCATAATAACAAAGATTATATCATTGAAATTTGATGGTCTCATGCCATTCCAATCTGCCAGCTTATCTTTCACAATCAATATCTTGCCCTATAAAGCATCTATTCCAATTTTCAATTGGCCAAATATATGGCACTATCCCTTTGTGTTCTCTCCACAATTCTCTAAACTGAAACTCTCCCTTAATTCTCAACGTAGCCACAACCAACACCTCCTTTCACTTCTATGACCTCTGCCAAGTCTCTATCCAACTGCCTCTTCAACGAATTCTTCTACTGCACCAATTTCTACATATTTATTTTGGTTTACAAAAACCAATTTTGATGATAGCCTCTATATTTCTTCTTTTATCAGCATTTTATCAAATCTAAACCTTCTATTCATCAAAGTGTTGCAGCTGCTCTATTTGGCACCCTTCCTATGGTGCGAGTCATATCATGTTTGCTCTCTTTGACTTGGGGCAGCGTGGTTTCTCCTATCTTCCACTGTGCAGTCTCTTCCTAGACCAAGTGCGCCCCTTCTCTCATGCATTTCTCCTTTAACCTGTGCGGGCTCTTGTGGCAGCGATGGTATTTGGTTTCTTTTGAGAAAGGTCTTTACTACAATCTACTGTGCCTCATTCCCAATCTCCCTACTGGTTTCCTCTTCCCACCCATGGCCTTTCCTCTCTCCCCCCTGCTCGTGGCTTGTCTTCTCCTTTAAAACTGAAACAAAATAGGGGTCGAGGCTTTGTCTTGAGTGTGGTATTTTTCCATTCAATGCTCCCTCACACTCCAAACTCTTTTGCTCATTCAAACGCGACCTTTGGATGACCAATGTTTGTGCTTTTGATTTTGCTTTTTGCCATGAATAGTGAAAAATCACCCTCCCTTTATGCATTTTTAATTTTAACTCTTCATATCCATTTTATCTCTTTTTCTTCTCACCTGGCCATCAGCTCCAAGGATCTAAAATACATTATTTAAAATTTAAAAACATTGCCTATATATGCTGAAATTGACCATGAAGTGGGGTTTGAATTCATGTAAATTTGATTATGTAAATTCTTCTCAAAATGGAGAGATACCAAACAAAATCCAAAAAAATCAAAATTGAAAAGAAACAAATCAATATTTTTTCTGGTTGGTGCTGATCACCAGTACGCCCACGTGCTCCTACACCATTTCCCCAAACCACCCTCTAGTCTCCAAAACCATAGGTTTTGTATATGTCTAAAATTGGTCATGATTAAGCTTGTTAATTAATTAAATATGATTTATTTAATTAATTCCTCTAATGTCATCTACATATAAATAAATTTAATTACTTATTTATATCGTTCATCTTCTAAATTCTTCTACCTTAAATTAAATAAATAATTTTATTTAATTACTAACATTTCTACCCTTCGCTTGATTAAATTAAATAATTTTTTATAATTTATTTATATTTAATTATTATTTGGTTCTAAAGTTTAAATATTTTTAATATTTGAATAATAGAATATTCTCCATCCCATATCCGAATTAAATTAAATATTAAATATCTTATTTAATATTCCTCACTCTAATTTCATTTTAAAACATAATTAAATATGAGTTATTTAATTATGTGGATTTCTATTTTCATCTCCACTTTTAAATTAAATAAATTTATTTAATTTAATTTCTAACTCATGCTAACTCGCCCTTCCAAATTCGTATCTCATCTTTCGAAATGGAAGTTTCCCTTCGAAACTCAATGACGAAATTGAAAGAAAAGGGAAATCTTCCATCCTTCTCTTCCACTTTCAAAAATCTTCTGCCGTCCGTTCGAAACAAGCTTAATCTGGACCATCAATCGATTAAGCCAATCAAACCCGTTCAAAAACTCTATAAAAGCCCGTGTGAATCCAAGCCTTGGTTAATCATCCACATTCACATGCATGCACTTACCTACGCATACCTACGTTCATGCAATTAGCTTATGCATTCACATCATTTTCAGCATCACATCCATACTTTCATATTAGCATAGATTTGCATTTAGCATAATATGCATTTTATATCTCGTTCTTCATGCTGTCTTTTTGTTGAGTTGGATCTGCTGGTCTGAGAGCCATTCAAAAACAACAAAATGCTGAAGTTAGAGGAGGATAAGATGGTTTCGAGAAGCTGTGATTATGGTTTGCATTATTCTATTTCTTTTTAGCTTTTCGATTTAATGCCTTATTAACATGTGTTTGATTTCTATTTAATTAATCCAATATTTCATACACACATAAAATGGTGCCCACCATGGGGCTCGAACCCACAAATTTAACGATTTCTATAAGTTTGTTTTTGACAGTTTCGACTTTCTGGAATTAGCTTTTCGGAAAATTCTGACGTTTAGGCGCATTCAAAAATTTCTGACACGCATACGGAAACTTTAATTTTTTTTATTTTGCAGAATTTTGACGCGCATCTCGTGACTGTTAGCATGCATCCCGTAACTGTTAGGGCGCATCCTGTGACTGTAAAAGCGCATCTCGTGACTGTTAAAGCGCATATAGTGACTGTTTGTTTAGGTGCATAGAGTAAATGTTTGCGCGCATATAATTTCCTTCCTACATGCACAGTAATTATTTTGACATTTTCTTATGGTGCATCTAGTCTCTGTTTAGGTGCTTATAGTGTCTGTTCGGGCGCATCTAGCTTCTATTTAGGTGCATATTGTCTCTGTTTCGACGCATAGAGTCTCTGTTCTGGCGCATATATGTTTCAGTGCATACAGTCTCTGTTCTGGTGCATATATGTTTTAGCGCATATAGCTTCTATTCAGGTGCATATAGACTATTACAAAATCACATAATTATGAGTCTGACGCATTCTGCAGACATAATTCTATTTCTTTTTCTAAAGTTTTTAAAATGAAGCAATCCTAGGGTAGCCACATCTGGATAAAATGGAGCAATCTAGGATAGTCATAAAACAATGAATTTTGCAATTAAAATTGAACAATCTATTTTTGGTGAAGCAATATCTTCACTTAGATTAGCTCATTGTTATTTGGATTTTAAAAAAGAACATCTGCTTACTTTGATTGTGGCAATAGGTCTATGCTCTCCCCTTAACTAGGTGATCAGAATACCATACTTGCCTTTTAATTTCATGCAATGTTATTGTTTCAATTACATCCTTTAGAGAGCCTGCCATAGTGGGAAAAAGTACTCACCCTACGGGAACGACTCAAGTGGGTTCAAGCCAAAGCCAGGCTATTCCACCCCACTATAAAATTTAAAGCAGATCTAGGGAAACCCTCTTTTGCTGGTAGTGTGCAAGATAACCATCCCCAAAGCCTTTGTTCTAAAGGTTGGGAGGTCTCCTGAGGGAGTTTATTATTGCCGCACTGAATGAAAATCCTTACTATGAACCTAGTGTAGTAGCCAGCCGATCAGTTGCCAAACATTCTGATAATCATAGTGCAAGGGGAGGGAAGAATCTACCCCGAAGATACTCACCATATAACTGCCAAGGACCGTTTGCTTAGGGGATCCGGTATCCACTTCTGTAACTCTGAGCACGCACCTAGAAAAAAAAAACATGGGCGCCCGTTCGGGGGTGACACGGCTGTGTGAGTCGATGCAGTTTTAAGATGTGGGCTGTTGATTATTAGAGTGACCTACTTGAGCATTTAAGAGTGAGTCTGTCTGAATTTTTTTTCATGTGGAAAACCTGTGAAAACATTTGATGAAAAATATTTCTTGATCAAACACTTCAATGTTAGTATAGGGCTTTAAGAACAACTGTTTTCAAAAATGTTTGTTGTGTCTTCCTTTACATTAATTCAGATAAAGAAATCATCCAAAAGGAACATGAAGAACAACAACTGAAAGCCACTTAAGAGATTTTCATATCATTGGTTCAAAAACAGTTCCAAACAATTTTCTCATGCTTAGAAATTGGAAGTTAACAAAATTTACCAAGAAGTCATTGTCTAAAAGGATCAAAAAACCCAAGAAACCATTAGGATACAAGAAAACACTGCAAAAGAGAAAATTCTTGTACAAAAGTCAACGTGTCTTGCTTCACTATCGAGGATTTCTTCATAGATATCAGGATTTTGTTAGAGGATTCACTGATGAGTATGTCATACATCCCTTAGATTCCCGAGCTTATTATCAGAGATTAGCTCTGTCACAACGGCATAATCATAACCAACCTCTTGAATTTGACAACATACCACAACCTTCCATAGAGTATCCTTCACACCCCAATCAAATTCTTCATTGATTTTGGAACCTTTCTTTGAAAACAAAGATCAAAATTTTTAAAAGTGCATTTCTCAAACAACTTTTTAATTTTTGGTTCAACTTCCCCAACAAGATTCTGAATTCCTTCATCAAACTTGGAAGCCACAACCAACAAATTAGAAGTATCCTTGATCATATCATAAGATTTCATATCTTATCCGATCAAGATATCATTACCATCGCACTTTGTCAAAAACTAGGATCTAAGTTTAGAAGAATTTTCCAAAAACATATGCCTATCTCCACAAGGTCTCAACACAATAAACTGAAGGATACAATTCAAAAAGAAAGTCATATTCAGAACACTCAAGAGGAAGGAGAAAGCAGTAATCCCATTTTCAGCATAAATCAAAATCCACTCTTCAACAACAACATGGACAATAGAGAAGAAAATCCTTTTCATAATTACAGGGATAAAAACAAAATGGATACTGATGAGGAACAAGATGAGGAACGTCTTAGAGAGGCTGAACAAGATCCAAAATTCCATAAAGCCATTGAAAAGATCTTACAGTGAGATAAAGAAAAATATTTTTGCTATCTAGCCGGACAAGGAGCTAAATTACCTCACAAGTTTGACACTGAAAACTTGAAAAACAAACCTAAAGAGACACCCCTTTCAGATCTTAGTGCCTTGACCCAACAAATCAAGGCACTTGAAGGAAAATTTAGAGAATTACAAGGGGGGACAACCACAAAGAAATACACTCTGGAGGATATCTGTCCTTATCCTTTTGACAGAAATTTAAACACGGTTCCTTTTCCCAAGCATTGTGAAATGCCAAAGTTTGATCGCTATAATGGGAAAACGGATCCAATCAATCACGTTAGAGACTTTAGAAACTTGACATTAGAATTTTCTCATGAAGATACTTGATGCGACTATTTCCTAGGAGTCTTGGAGTACACTCTATGGAATGGTTATCCAAGATCACACCTCCCGTCAGGACATTTGAAGAATTGATCAATTTATTCATATCACAATATACCTACAACATACAACATCAGATCACAATGATAGATTTTGCAAAGTTGCACAGAAACCTGGTGAACCTTTCATTACATTTCTTCAGAGATGGAGAAGAATGTTTGCCAGATACCTACGTCCTATTCCAGAGAAAGAAAAGATGGTTACTTTCATCAACAGTTTAAATTTAGAAATGAGCTATCACTTGAACTTACATTGTCCTTCTTCTTTTGAGAAAATGATTGAAGATGCCTTAACCATTGAAAATGCTTTGGTCAAAAGAGGCATAATAAAACATGACAAAGAAAATCCTAGCTCATCCAACCATCATAATAATCAGGACAAATCAAAATTATGGACTCACAACAAAAATATGGTGAATGATGGTGTTGTGGATGCAAATCATGCTTCAACCAAACCATTTGTCCTCGCTACTCCAAACAATCGCAACAACAATGTCAACTTGATTGCAAATCACGGAAATAATCCTCCTCAGAGGAACAATACAAATCAACACTCCACTTCCCATCAAGGGACTTCAAACAATAACTAGGGTTATCGAGGAAACAGTAACAATCAAAATTCCTTAGGAAACAACTCAAACCAAAATCCACAAAGATTTTCATTTTTCTCGAATAGAAGAGCTTTTACTCCATTAGGCCAATCTGTAGAATCCGCATTCAAAGAATTGATGGCCAAAAATCTCATTACTTTATCGCCTCAACAGAATTATGAACCCAGTGTAAAACCTCCATCATGGAATGAGGCATATTATTGTGATTATCATTGGTGTAAAGTTCATCGCACAAACAATTTCCAAGCTTTGAAAAATGTAATTCAAGACTTAATCGACAATGACATCATCACAATAGAAGGAAATCAACAAACCAACACAGATCACCAAGCATTTTGCAATCCATTTCCTAATTATCAAAAGGGTGAATCTTCTGAAAAAAATGCGAATCATATCAATGATGATCATATAATCAATCATCTTTACGTAGACGGGAGTGGGTAAATGTCATTAAAGTCAACAAGAAGGTGGAATATAGAGAAGTCAACGCGACAACAAGAGTGCAAGCAAAAGTTGTCTTAAAGGGCACCTCTTCAAGATCCACAAAACCTCCACCTCAACAGAAATATGATTTGGTTAACCAACTTCAAAAAACCCCCACTCAAATTTCCATTTTGGAACTACTGAAGATTTCTCCAGCCCATAAAGAAATTCTAGAAAAATCCCTAGTTGAAATGAATGTATCAACTGAATTGGATGTAAATCAATTTCAAGCCATGGTAGGGCATTTGTCCTCACCTACTTGTCTTTCATTCTCTGATAAGGATGACGCTTCCATAACTCATCCCCATAACTCCTCTTTGTACGTAGAAGTCATGGTTCACAAGTTTCACATCAAACGGGTTCTAATAGATGGAGGTGCTGGTTTGAACATCTGTTCCTTGAAGTTGGTCAAAGCCTTAGGATTTTCTGAGGACTCCATTGATTTCAGAAGAAAGATTACCATAAAGGCTTATGATGATGAAGAAAGAGCATCCAAAGGTCTAATCATGCTGCTGATCAGAGTGGGCCCTGTTATAAAGAATACTTTTTGTCAAGTACTGGACCATGATCTTGCATATAACATCTTGTTGGGTCATCCTTGGATCCACGAAATGCAAGCTGTCCCATCAACATATCATCAATGTCTCAAATTTCCTTATGATGGACAAGAAATCACAATACCTCCTGATAATTCCAACATTCAAACTTGTGCCAACATAAAAGTTAGTCAAGATACTTTGGTCCCTAATAATCGGGAAGCTCATGCCAGTACTTCTCTAAAAATTGACACACAAATCGGTCAATTGACCAATAGTTTTGACAAAAAGCTGAAATTCAAGGATCACGATATTGGAGAATACTCTCTTTGCCTTGCCAATTTACCTACATCACCTTGATCACATGGACAACCATCTATCAGGGAACATCAAATATTAGCAGCATCAACATCAAAGCAAACACCAGTGGAACGAATCACAAAATTTAAGGGGCACTTCATCAAAGAAAAATTCCCCATGGAAAATCCTGAGGATATGGAAATTCTAAATTGGCTCTGTAAAGATGAAGATGAAGCAGTTTCTAATATCAAATTACCCTCAGACAAATTATGGAAAAGGATATTCAATCATACAGAAGATGGGTTATGATGAAGGACCTATCAGAAAAAGGAAGGGAGGAGTAGTTGAACCCATTCACCTCCGTGGACTCACTACAAAAGAGAAAATTGGATTGGGTTATGATACTCATTCTAAAGAAAAAAAATCCAAACATAGCACTGTCTTCACATTGCAAGAAAGCTCAGATTCACGAGAGGCATGTGTAAAAACAAATCAGAACTTCCTAGACAACAATTCTGACACAGACTCTACTGAATATGAATGGGACACCATTTACAATGATGAGTTTTGGAGGGACAAAGAGGTTGATGTAATACACCAATATGCCCCAACTCTAATTGAAGGACAAGGTTCAGGGTCCCAACCACAAGAATCTGAACCACAAATCGACTATGATTCTAGTGATACTGAATCAGATCTAAACGAACAAGACTATCATGAGGACAGTATCATCATTGATCCACCTTATACCTCAGATCCTATAAACCACTCTGTTATGACCTTAACCATAGCCGATCTCACACAACCTGATAATCCTCTACCTTTAATTCATACTGACCTCATTGATTTGGATTTTACAGAATCTATTAACATACCCATGTTTCCAAGTGATGAAGCTAAATTGTAAACTTCCTTTCTACAGAAGATACAAATGATTGTTCCACCAGCAATTTTTGACATAAAGTTTTTGATCAGGAGAGTGTCAAGTTTCCCAACTGCAAAAGTAAAAATAAAAAAGAAAGATCTAATGGTGAAAACCAAAATATGGCAGTATTAGATCAAACAAAAGATAAAATAAAGAGCGTATCTGATGGTGAAAACCTCTTTGAGGCACCAGACGATGGGAATCTTGACACTCTTTCAGAGCACTACCATGAACGATCTCCTATTCTAATTGAGCCTACAAATGCTGTGGATCTTGAGACTTCAGACAAACCAAGAATTTTACAGTTAGCTGCATCAATGACTGAAAAAGAAATACCAGAGTTCATGGAATTCCTAAAGGAAAATCAAGTCAATTTTGTGTGGTCTTATGCTGACATACCTGGTTTTGATCCTGATCTCATCATGCATCATTTGTCTATCAAACCAGGGGTCAAGCCAGTAAAACAAAAACTCAAAAAGATGCACCCTCATGTTGCTTTATTAGTTAAAGAAGAACTGAGAAAACTTCTTGATGTGGGCTTCATTAGACTAATTGACTATGCAGAATGGATTTCCAACATCGTACCTGTATCCAAACCAGATAAAACTGTCAGAATATGCACAGATTTCAGAGATCTCAACAAAACATGTCCTAAGGATGACTTCCCATTACCAAATATTGACACCATAGTTGTTCTGACAGCTGGCCATGCCATGTATTCATTAATGGATGGTTTTTTTGGATATAATCAAATAAAGATTGCACCTGAAGATCAAGAGAAAACAACTTTCACGTGTCCTTGGGGAACTTATTGTTGGAACGCCATGCCTTTTGGTTTAAAGAATGTTGGGGCTACCTACCAAAGAGCCATGACTACAATCTTTCATGACATGATGCATGTCTTCATGGAAGATTATGTGGATGACATACTGGAAAAATCATACACTAGAGAAGGACATCTTGAAGTATTGTCCAAAATATTTGCAAGATTAAAAAAATTCAAAGTTCGTCTTAACCCTAAGAAATGTGTTTTTGGGGTCAAATCTGGAAAACTCTTGGGGTACATTGTTTCAGAAAAGGGAATTGAAGTAGATCTAGCAAAAGTTCAAGCAATTATGGAAATGCCTCCACCAAAGAACATTAGTCAGTTAAGATCACTGCAAGGACGACTTCAATCTATACGGAGGTTCATTGCATAATTGGCCAAAAAAATTTTACCCTTCACACATCTACTACACAAAAATGTTCCTTTTAAGTGGGATGACAAATGTGAATTGGCTTTTCAAAAAATAAAAGAATATCTAATGACTCCACCAGTTCTCATATCACCAAATCCAGACAAACCACTCATCTTGTACATTGCTGCAACAGACACATCCCTAGGGGCACTACTAGCACAAGAAGACACTACAGGAAAGGAACGTGCAATCTACTACATCAGTAGAACACTAACAAGTCATGAGCTCAACTACACTTCTATTGAGAAAACTTTTCTGGCAGTAGTTTTTGCTTCATAGAAGTTTTGGCACTACATGCTAACCCATACGATCAATTTGGTTTCAAAAATTGATCCACTCAAGTATTTGTTGAGCAAAGCATCATTAACAGGAAGGTTAGCAAAGTGGGTAATGCTTCTAAGTGAGTTTGAAATACATTATGTTGATCGCAAGGCAATCAAAGGATAAGTCATTGCTGATCAACTAGCTGAAGCGCCATTACAAGCAGATCATCCTCTGCACATTGAATTTCTAGATGCTGATGTCTTCACTGCAGGATCTAAACAAACATGGTCTCTATATTTTGATGGTTCTTTCACTCAACATGGATCGGGGGCAGGCATACTTTTCGTCACCCCTCAAGGACACACTATTCCTAGATCATATCGGCTAATGTTTCCATGCACCAACAACATAGTTGAATATGAAGCATTAATCACTGGACTCAAAATAGCACTGGAATGGAGAATTATAGAACTACAGGTGTATGGTGATTCACAGCTAGTCATCTATCAAATCAATGATGATTATCAAACTAAAGATGAGAAACTATTACCATATAAAAAGATGGTTGATGATTTCAAGAAATACTTTGTGGACATTAAATTTACACAAATTCCAAGGATTGATAACAAAGCAGCTGACACCATGGCCACAATCGCATCATTGTTGCAACTCCCAGAAAATCAAAATCGTTATGAATTTCTAGTGGAACAATCATTTACACTTGCATATGATACCCCTGAAAGCCAAATCATTTGTCATTTGGTAGGATCCGATTCGCCTTGGTATGGAAAAATTTATGCCTACCTCAAAGGCGACATTTTACCACTCGATTTATCCCATAACCAAAGACACAACTTTATCCACCAATCCGCTCACTATACCCTCATCGCTGACACCCTTTATCACCGTGGTCTTGATGGTACTTTACTTCGATGTCTTGAACATGAGGAATCTGACAAAGCTTTACAAGAAGTTCATGGTGGCATCTGTGGTACTCATTCGAGTGGACTAACCTTATCCAAAAAATTGATTAGAATTGGTTACTACTGGCCTACGATGGAGAGGGAATCATTCACTTTTGTGAAAACATGTTCAAAATGTCAGATTCATGACAATATCATTCATGCTCCTGCACAGGAACTTCAACCGTTCACACCAACCTGGCCATTTTCTCAATGGGGTTTAGATCTAGTGGGCAAAATTCATCCTTCTTCCTCAAATGGTCATAAATTCATCATCACGACAACAGAGTATTTTACCAAGTGGATTGAGGTAGTCCCTCTTACTAAAGTCACCGGCAAAAAAATATCATCATTCATACTCAAGTATATCATTTGTCGGTATGGCATTCCCAACTCCATTATTACAGATAATAGACGTCCATTCAAAAATTAAGATGTTGATGAGCTTTGTGAAAGATTTCACATACAACATAGATACTCAAAACCTTACTATCCATAAGGGAATGGCCAAGCAGAGGCCTCAAATAAAACAATATTGAAAATCTTGAAGAAGACTGTGAATACTTCAGGGAAGGATTGGCACGTTCAACTCAATCCTGCTCTATGGGCCTACCAAACCAGTGTTCGCACACCAACAGGAGCAACACCATTCGCTCTTGTCTATGGAGCAAAGGCCATATTTCCCTTAGAAGTGGAGATTCCCTCACTCAGAGTATCATTGAAAGGCCTTACAACAGATGATGAATACCAAGTTTCCCAACTCCAAGAACTGGAACTCCTAGATGAGAAGAGACAAAGAGCAGCTGATCATCTAAAAGCATATCAACAAATGATGTCTTGCAACTACAATCACAAAGTAAAGCCACGTACCTTTCAAGTGGGTGATCTTGTTCTGCAAGAGAATCCACATAATCAACAAGACAGAGAGAAGAAAGGAAAGTTTGAGCCAAATTGGCTAGGTCATTATGTGGTTATCGCAGTCTATGGATCAGGAGCCTACAAGCTATCAATGCCAGAAGGGGACCTGTTTGACGAGCCTATTAACATCATGCATTTGAAAAGGTATTATGTCTAAAACGGTTATCATCATCAGAAAAAGTCTTGGAGAAATCCAAAAAAATCAGAAAAAGTCCTGAAGAAATAAAAAAAAAAATCAGAAAAAAGTCCTTAAGAAATCCAAAATAATCAGAAAAATTCCTGAAGAAATCCAAAAAAATCAAAAAAGGTCCTGAAGAAATCCAAAAAAATTGGAAAAAGTCCTAAAAAAATGGTTACCCTGGTGAAAACCTGGCAAACAGGCAGTCTATCGACAAGAAAAATGCAATAAAAACAAATAGTGAAAATCTGGCAAACAGACGCTATTTGTAGCTCTCCATCTATTAGCTCATGTTCTACACTTAGCTGCTTAGCCTTTGTTTTTCATGCATCTTTTCCACCATCTTAGGGTCACGCCAGCACCATGCTATCACCATTTGCCTCGAGTGATAACATCTTATCATGGGTTGATTATTGTACATATTCATTTCAACAAGTTGTGTTGATACCAAGGGAAAATCTGGGCATATTGGGGGCAATCAACTTTCAGATCTTCCCAAAACAGTAAGACAATGACATCAAAAACAATCACACAAAATAAAACAACTAACCATTGATCCATATCACAGTGGCTTTCAGTTGTGTACCTTACCACGACTCATATCTGGATGATCTCTAATCTGAAATAATGTTTGGAATCATAATATTTCATTTGTTGAACAATGGTTGTTTATTTTTCGACATCATTTCTTTGGAGCACACTCGATGATGTACTGAACTAGAGTGGCAAGGAAAGAGGATGATTTTTCTTTGTCTGCTGTTTTGAGGTTAATCATTTATCTGTTGCAAGTATGTCACGAGACATGATTTCCAAAATTTATCATTGATGATAGTTCCAAATTTGCACCAGATAGTGGTTAGTCTTTGTTTGTTTATGCAAGAAATACTTAGGTCATCCTGGTTCAATTATACCTAGGTGCTTGTATTCACTTGCTATATCAAAAATCATGAAAGTTGTACTCAGGTCATCATTGGTGCTAATTTCCCCTCTGATGCTTGTACATACTTCCAACATTTTCAAACGCTCTATGATGATGATTTAAGCAGGTTCACTAAAAGGCTCAACAAAATGGTTGGTTTTATTTTAGTTGCATTTTCATTTTAGATCATTGTACATAACTGCATATTGGATTTGCATTGCAAGTTTTCGAAAGGTCAATGGCTGTCATTTTTTTTGGACTATTTGTGGAGGACAATGCAAACATTTGTATCATTATCATTGCATTTCCATTATCATTTCATCTTCATTATCATTTCATCATCATTAGCATTATCGCTCCATTATTGCACCCATTATTATTTCAGTATCAGTATCATCTCATTAGGTACATTTCATATCATTTCATATTAGTTTCATTATTGCATCCATTTCATCATTTCATATTAGTCGCATCTCCATTATCATTTCATCAATATTTTATTGGCAATTCATTTCATGCTTGTTATCATTCCATATCATTTATCATTTTATTTCATACATTATTTCATTATCATTTTGCAATTTTGCTTCATATCATTATCATTTCATATCCATTTTCATTTCATCTTTTCATTATTTATTAACATTTCATCTTCTTTTTCATTACATTATTTCGTTCATTTTTATTCAGATTAGTTCCATTACCATCTTCATTATTCATTCTTATTATCATATTTATTTATATTATTTTTCCATTATCATTTCATTTCCATTTATCACTTCATACCCACTATCATTCCATTCGCATTTCACTTCATTATCATTTATGTTTTTCCAATCTCACCATCACAGCATCATTATCATCATCATTTAATATAGCATCATTATCAGCATCATTTAACATTGCATCATTATCATCATCATTTAATCTTGCATTTATCATCATTTAATATTGCATCATTATCATTTATCATCATCATTTAATATTGCATCATTATCATCATCATTTAATATTGCATTTATCATCATCATTTAATATATCATTTATCATCATCATTTAATATTATCATTATCATTATCATTTAATATCATCATTATCATTATCATTTCATATCATCATTATCATTGTCTTTTAATATTGCATTATCATTTCGTATTGCATTATCATTATCATTCATTACATTTATCATCCATTATCATATCATTTAACAATTACATTTAGCATTTCATATCATATCATTTAACAATTCCATCTAGCATTTCATATCATATCATTTCGTTATAATCTCACTTATCATTTCATTTATCCATTTAGTCCAATCGCATATCATTATATTTCATCACATATCATCTATCTATTCACATCATTATTATTATTATTGTATCATCTTATGCTATAACATTTTATCCACTCATAACATTTCAACATCACATCATTTCATAATGCATATCCGAAGCACAACATTCATGTTTCATCTTTTATCTCATTACAACATCCAAAAATACACATCATAGGCAATACATCTGCATGACATCATTAGTACACATCATCAAATCATAATCATAATAAAATATCATAATCAAATCATCCTACATATCATATTAATCATCAAGTCTCCATAAACACATAGACATAAATGTATATCATATCATCACATCATAAAATACACATCACATCATCATCAAAATAATCATCGCCGCTGCATATCATCACTTATAAAAAATGATACAAATGTACAAATTTCCAATGAAACTACAATGTCCAATACATCAAATATGATTAGAAATGGTATATACATGCTCCAAAAATTCTATACATCATAAAGTCTAACTGGTTGATGCTCCTGATGGTGCTGGTTCGGAGGGAGGTGGTCTGCCACTAGTGACTGCATCTGGGTCCTGTCGTGGCCCTGCCACTCCCCTGCTCTGGGTATGTGTTCGTGATCTGCTCTGGGTCCTGCTGTGGGATCACGGGTATGGCTCTCTGTGCTCTGGAGGGCATAGCTCCTCATACTTCACCCTATAATACTCAACCTCCCTAGCCATCTCCATACCCTCTGCGATGGCATCTCGTAGTGACGCACTCTCTACAGTGCCCATCAGTCTCTAAGCCACGCCCTCAGCCTCTACTGCTTGTCACCTGAATGCATCCCTCTCTATGATCACCTGAGCTAACTATGGGTCTGGGGCAGGTGTCTATACCTGTACCTGTGCTTGTGCCTGTGCCTGTGCGAGCTATGCTTGTAACTGCACAATAAAAGCCTGTGCCTGCAACTGCTGACTCTGTAGCTGACCCTGCTGCCCCTGCAATGTCTGCACCTAAGCCTAAAGAGTGGCTATCTGTCCCTACTGTGAGGAGGAGGCCATCTGGATCACTTTCTGCCTCCCTTTCCCTGTCCTCGGTTGTCGCATAATCTGCACGCCCCTCAGGATATCTCGCCTTGACCTCCCCAGTGCATGTCCTCCCACCCCGCCATCATCCCCATCATCATCATCATCTGAGCCCTCCTCTCCGCTCTCCACCTCCTCTCCTCCCACTGCTCCCTGCTCACCACCGGCCACATCCTCCTGTCCCCCTGCCCCAGGCTGTGGTACTACTAAAATAGGTGTTGGCTCATCTGGGCTAGTAAATCGTGGAAATGGATGCATGTGGAAATAGGCAGCATACTCATCAGACATCCCAGCATCCACGATGTCTCATCTATCAACCCATACCTCAGGTGCTAAGGCCATGAACTCTGTATAGGTGGCCTGATACAAAATACACGACCCCCATCCAGCCTCATCTCTGCTTCGGGCATAATGTGCAACCCCCTGCGGCATCCCTTGTGTAAATCTGAACTGCCTCTGCACCCGCAATGCCAAAAATCTCTCCAAAATGAAGGGAGTCCTCCCTATCAAGAACCGCAGAATACAGACATAGGGCATCTCTATATCATCAGTCGCCCATGGCTCACAATCCAAATATGGTCACCATATGACTATATCTATGTCGTCTAACAGTCGTCTCCAATAATCCACCTTGCCCAGCTTGGGCTGGGTAAGGAACACAGAATACATATAGATATATGGCCTGCCTGGTGGCCTCACTCTGGAGAATGCCAGCCTTGTCATAGAGAAATGCTCCCAGGCCCAGATCTATAGCAATGTAGCCCCACAAGATAAACTGGACGATCCTCTGTAGACCACCTGGTGCAAATCATGATAGAGATGAGCTAACATGCAGCTCCCCCATGCATACCTCCTTGGCTGTAGTATCATCTACTCTAGAATCCTGCCCCAGCCCACTGACAATCCCTTTGCCCGGTGATCCGGACAAAGGAGACCTCTGATGAAAGCACCCAAAACTGCTGGCAAGGCTGGATATCCGTGAAAGTCTTCCCACGGTACCCAATACCTGGCTATCTGCGCATCTCCGTACACTCTCCTTAAGGCATCTGTACCCCCAAGCTCCTTGTGATCGTAATACACAAGAGCACTGACAACTTGAATACCTAGGATCCTGTACACATCCTCAAGAGTCACTGTCACCTCACCGGTAGGCATGTGAAAGGTGTTGTGCTCTGAATGTCATCGCTCTGCAAGTGCTGTCAACAATCCTCTATTGACCCTAATCGGCAGCATCGCCAACAAGGGTCTCAAACCGCACGCATCAATCAATGCTCTCTCAGCAGGAGTCAACTCAGGGATCCTATCCCATCCTGCTGAGTGTCGCTCTCTAATCTGGAGGTTTTTGAAAACCTCATATTTTTCATTACAAAGATCATCCATTAGACTCATATCAAATATTCACACAATATCAAATCAGACTCATATTTATCAATGAACTATATCAGACCCATATCAATGACTCATATCTATCAATGCAACAAATCAACGACCCATATCACACAATCAATCCTATCAATCAAATCAAATCAACTCTATCAAGCTGGATATCATATCACATCTATCCTACCATCAATTACTATTTATTTTCTATCGCAGGAAGCAAATTTATCAGAAGTCATATCAGTTCAATCTACTCTTTGTTTTCTACCCTAAGAAGTAAAGTTATCAATCAATCATTCAATTTTTTCTATCTTTACCCATATCAACATGATGACATGACATTTTACCTATCTATTGACCAAGGAAGCAATACACATCATCATTTTCATCAACACATCAATTCTCCCTAAATCCCATATGCGCCATTCTTTTTACAGGATGCGCTAAATCCCATATGTGCTGTTCTTTTTATGGGATGCGCTTAAACAGACTCCCTATGCGCATTTTCCCGTATGCACCACTTTGCTCATCCTATGCGCCACTGTTTTTGCTAGATGAGTGTTTGTTTTCCCTATATGCGCTCTATCCCTAAAATTTTCAAACCTACCCTATATGCGCGCTAGTTTTCACGGGATGCGCTACACTGGTTTTCCTAAAAAATTTAACATCTATGCCCTATGCGCATTTGTTTCTACTATATGCGCGCCTATTTTTTTTGAAAGCACCTAAACATTGCTATATGCACGCAAACGTAAAATTTTAAAACAGAAACCGCAGAAAATCATGAAAATTTTGATTCAAACAGAAAAATTCGTAAGCATAAGAGGATTGATCGACTCACCGGTGGTCCATAAGCAGCTGGCCTCTAATATCTATGTGATCTCTCGAATCGGTGGTGATAATACGAAATCTCCATGTTACAATGTCGCTTTCACAGCTACAGTTTTCACCAAACTCAACAGTACAAATGACTTGTCTCTTTCAACCTTTTACCTCTTAAAGGTCAAACAAGGGTAAAATGGGACTTTATTTTCATAATGGACATTTCATTTTTTTGTCGCGAGCTAAACCACTTTCCATCTCATCCATGATTTACCTCCTGAGGGGGCATCATCAGCAGAAATATCGAAAATACATCAAGGGCACAATCTTATTTTCTTTGAAGCAATGTGTTTTACACATCACTTCAAAGAGGGGCAAAATGTATATGTCTAAAATTGGTCATGATTAAGCTTGTTAATTAATTAAATATGATTTATTTAATTAATTCCTCTAATGTCATCTACATATAAATAAATTTAATTACTTATTTATATCGTTCATCTTCTAAATTCTTCTACCTTAAATTAAATAAATAATTTTATTTAATTACTAACATTTCTACCCTTCGCTTGATTAAATTAAATAAATTTTTATAATTTATTTATATTTAATTATCATTTGGTTCTAAAGTTTAAATATTTTTAATATTTGAATAATAGAATATTCTCCATCCCATATCCGAATTAAATTAAATATTAAATATCTTATTTAATATTCCTCACTCTAATTTCATTTTAAAACATAATTAAATATGAGTTATTTAATTATGTGGATTTCTATTTTCATCTCCACTTTTAAATTAAATAAATTTATTTTATTTAATTTCTAACTCATGCTAACTCGCCCTTCCAAATTCGTATCTCATCTTTCAAAATGGAAGTTTCCCTTCGAAACTCAATGACGAAATTGAAAGAAAAGGGAAACCTTCCATCCTTCTCTTCCACTTTTGAAAATCTCCTGCCGTCCATTCGAAACAAGCTTAATCTGGACCGTTGATCGATTCAGCCAATCAAACCCATTCAAAAACTCTATAAAATCTCGTGCAAATCCAAGCCTTGGTTAATCATCCACATTCACACGCATGCACTTACCTACGCATACCTACATTCATGCAATTAGCTTATGCATTCACATCATTTTCAGCATCACATCCATACTTTCATATTAGCATATATTTGCATTTAGCATAATATGCATTTTGTATCTCGTTCTTCATGTTGTCCTTTTGTTGAGTTGGATCTGCTGGTCTGAGAGCCATTCGAAAACAACAAAACGCTGAAGTTAGAGGAGGATAAGATGGTTTCGAGAAGCTGCGATTACGGTTTGCATTATTCTATTTCTTTTCAGCTTTTAAATTTAATGTCTTATTAACATGTGTTTGATTTCTATTTAATTAATCCAATATTTCATACACAGGTTTTTATCTATAAACCACCATCCAACCTAAAAATTCATAGGGTTTTGATAGGAAATCTTCCTTTAATCCCCAAAACCATTAATGTTAAGCCAAAATACATGAATAATTTGGAAACCCACTAGCTTTCAAAGGAAAACCACAAAAAAACATTTAACTTGTTTAAAGTGAACTCACCTACTCTATAAGACCTTAAGCACTTGATTTTGGCATTCATTTCATTTTCAACCATTGATTTTGAAAATCTTGAATCTACTAAAAGCATTAGATTTATCTTTCAAGAAAGTAACCCATGTCATCCTAGATAAATCATCAACAAACAACATGAAATACCTTTCTCCTTTCAAAATTTTTGTCTTGGTAGGTCCACACAAATCAATATGTACCAACTCCAATGGTCTAGAGGAAGAATGCTCTTTATATTTGAAACTTATTCTTGTCTATTTTCCAAATTGACATTCCTTGTGCACAGTACTTGCTGGCTTGATTATTTTTGGCATATATCTTACCACATGTAATGAGCTAACCTTCACAAGATTGTCAAACTTAATGTGTCCTATTCTCCTATTCCAAAGCTAACATTCACTTGCTTGTCCAAGAAGACAAGTTATCCCATTGACATCCCTTAGACTATATATGTCACCACTTATCCTAGATCCTTCTACAACTAATTTCTTGAACTTTCCTTTTATGATCTCACATCCTCTTTAATTGAATATGAAATTCTATCCATTTTTTCATATTTGACTCACACTAAGAATATTGTTCCTGAGACATTTTACACAAATAACATCTTTTGTCACATGCTTTCCATTAATATTATCATACCTTTTCCATAGATTTGTATTGAAGTATCATCTCCAAGCTTGACTGTGCCTCCATTCCACTTCACAAGCTTGATAAACTTGATTCTATCTCCTATCATGTGGTTAGAACAACCATTGTCAATCAACCATGGATTTGCTTCATATTTTTCATGAAAATTAGTACACACAACACATGAATATTTAGATTCATCTTTAGTCTCCTTAGTAGCTAAAAACAAGATTTCATCCTCATTATTTAGACCACTAGAATTAGATTCATCCTTTGAAGAGCATGAATCTTCCTCTAAAGAGTAGATACTCTTCTTGAACTTATTTCTTCTAGAATCTTTGTATCTCTTCTCAAAATATTTTACAAGATATTTAGAAGTATTAAAATCACCAACTTATCCATACTTAAAATATTTGAAAGGTAGCTTACCTTTGTACTTGTCGGTATCCTTCTTCAACTTCCTAACAAAATTTTCCTCTTCATTAGTGTCACTATCTGGATCAGAGGCTTCATACATTTCCATCTTACAGGATCTGAAAGTTGCTTCCTTCTTTGGATCTTCTTTGTCAAACTATCTCATTTCAAATGTAGTAATGCCACCATATAATTAATCCATTGCCAATTTATCTAAATCTCTAGCTTCCTCAATAGAATATACTTTAGGACTATAAGATTTAGGAAGAGATCTCAATACCTTTTTACAACCATAAATTCTTTCAGATCTTCACCAAGTTCTCTAATTGCATTGACCACTTCCTCTGCTCGAAGTAGATATCTTGCAATATCTTCATCCTCTAACATTTCTGGTTCTCAAAATTTCCTTTGTAGATCTATAACTTGGGTTTCTTTACTTGATGTATCCTTCATAGATGCCACTAAGATTCTCCCATACCTCCTTTTCTATCTTGTAGTGCATTACTTTTAGAAGATCATAATCTACTAGCCCACCCAAGATAGCATTCTTAGCCTTTCCATTGCTCTCATAAGCCCTAATATCTACTAGATCAGTTGGAGGAGTAGCAGGAACAACATAACCATCCTTGATTGATTTCCAAACACCAAAATCTAAAGAGGATAGATAGGATACCATCTTGAATCACCAAAAATCAAAATTTGTTCCATCAAGTCTAGGTTCCTTGTGAGACCCTTCTTGTGCCATCTCAGATCATCTTCCTCAAGTTGTTATATTTCTTCGTAGGGAACAGGCTTTGATACCAATTGTTGAACATACATCATAATACTGAGGGTTGGGGGGTGAATCAATACTCTATTAGATCTCAAAAATTAAAAAAAAAAAGAAACTTCAAACTCTACTGTATAAGAAAGGACATGAAAGATAGAAACAATGCACAACTCAACACCAGATGTACATCAAAAACATTAGAGGGAAAAAATTATGTGAGAAAAGATGCTAGGAGCTACTATCCTAATATAACCTCATAAATAAATAATAGTTCCAACATTTTTTTAGGGATACAACCCAAGGAAGCAACTACTCCTTGAAAATAAGTGTGAAATGTTTTTCTTTGCCTTAGTCTTTTGATTTTCGGCTTCTTTTGTTTTTGGCTCCGGAGATGTCTGGGTTTATCCAAGGCTAGTCAGAAAGATGGGCAATGCGCCACGTGGTGGCTGCATGAATTTCTATTATCATTTTCCTTTTGGAGGAGGGCTCAAGACACATGTCAGCTTGGTGGAAATTTTCTCCAAAACATTTTTCGAAAAACATACTTGATCCCCTCTTACGTGATGTGTCATGTCTTTGCTGTAGGAGGGTTACACCTCTTAGAAGACAATATATTTTGGGAGTATGTTGGAGCTTGCTGGCTTTCTTTTCTTGGTTTTTGGGATGGAAGCTTTGAGTCAGTGCCTCGGGGTGATGTGATTGGTTAGCACGACCCTTTTTCCAGATTGTTTTTAGGATTTGATCATTTACAAGATTCTATCTTTGCTAAATATCTAAAGGGAATTAATGCAACAACTAAGAATTAATGAGAAAAGATCGTTGCAACCTAACCAAGGATCTATGATCAGATTGCAAGCTATCAAGTATTAACATCTGACAACAATTACTTTTGTGTTGAGGCTATGTTTTATTCTTTTCATGACTATATAAGGAGGCCAACGACACAATGGGGGGTTGGATTCCAAGTTACAGTTTCTTTGTTAAGAAAACTTTCTTTAGTTTTCTTATGGTTTTAGAATTATTTTTCAGAAGCAAAGTTGCAAAACTAATTTTCTTTGGCATGTTATATCTATTAAGGTTTAAACTATTGTCAGATTGGCATTCGACCTCTGTTTCAAAGTTCATTTAATATTTAAAAGCATGAACTATTAAGGAGAAATTGTTGAGACTGTGCATATATAGCCTTTTTCAAGCTTTCTTTCTTTATATTATCATTTTGAATGAAACACCATGTCTTGCAAGCTAAATCTGGATATTTTAAGTAGCTGATTTCCATGTTGTATGCTTGTATGGTAGAGTAGTAGCTTAAGAAAGTTGGATTATGTCATTGAACTACTCTATTTTTTTGAAAGTTGTTGTTTTGTCATTCTATGATGTATTAGGAGGAAGAGTTCATGTGAATTTTGGGATATTGTTCTGTTACTCATAAGAAATCCTTATGTTTGATCAGACCTTAATGAACACTACCTATGAAAAGATTTGAAAGTCTGCATTATTCTTGAAGTTAGCCTTTGTTTTTCATTCTCTTTCCAACAATGAAGGGTTGTGGCATTCTGTGTGTAATTATATCACTCATAGGAATGATTTGGGTTTGAAATGTTGTAAGAGCTTTAGTGCACCACCTTTTATGTTTTATGTTTACATTTCCTTCTTCCCTTATCTCCAAACCCCAAAGAAGAGTTGGCTTTCTATAAAAACCCCAGAGGTATTTAGTGAGACACAATTTTTCCCCCACTCAATGAATTTCCCATAAGATAGTCAAAGAGGCACAAACTTTGATGATCAATAGTTCTTTTTCTGGCATGCCCGATGGGACAAGAAGTTTTCCAAATGCCTGCTTAGAAGTCAAAAATATTTCTTGAATCAGGCTAAGGAAGGAAACTAGAAGTTTCATGCTGAGAGTCCAAAAAAGAGAATCTTCGAGAGGTAACTTCTAGTACTCTCAGTTACCTACCTCAGCCCCTAGGAGGAGAAGACTTATAGGTCTCGTATCACCTATGAGGAGCAATAGAGTAAGAAGTAAGAGCCTAGTATCTAGAGCTTTATCTACTCCACCTAGAGGCTTACACTTCAAACTTAGAATAAGGTCTGTATACCCAATTCACAAGAATCTTTTCTTTATGGCTCATGTCTCTCCCCCTACTCCTAGAAACTTCATAACATGGGATAGCAATTGTCCGCTACAACCACCCACACCCCCAGATGTATGGCCTACCATACCTGCTAATGCCCTCAAGGCTATCCCAAAATTCTCTAAAGAAGACTTCAAAACTCCTTCCAAACACCTTAAAGCTATAGTAGAAGTATGTAGGGTACATAATATAACTTGGAGGAAAATATTGCTCTGAGGATGTTAGCTGCCTCTTTCAAAGGAAATCCCCAAGATTGGTATCGATCTTTGGCATTCAACTCTATTATCTCCTGGGACCAGCTTAGAGAGGTTGTTCAAAAACTTTTTGGAAAAGGGAGATCGCTTCTCACTATTACATCAATTAATCACCATCAAAAGGGCCCCACAAGAGGCTATGAATGATTTGAACAATAGGTTTGATAAAACTTGGCAGAGGATCCCCGTGAATACTCAACCTCTAGCTACAATGGTGCTCATGTTCTAATTGACGGCTATCAATTAAGACATCACCATTATGATAACTTCCATGGGAGGAGACATCTTGCTCGATGCGTATGAGGTGGCGATGCACGCAGAAAATAGTATGATCGATGTTGGGAAGCTCCCACCATGACCCCCTATGCCTATGTTTGTGAAACTCTCTAGAACATCTTGAGAAGAAGCTTCTTCAAGCACTTCCACTATGCGATCAACATTAGGCACGCTACAGTCCACGTCTGTGTATCCCACCACACAAAGTAGCATGTCGGGATCCAACTTAGTCATAGTGGATATTAACGACATGAAGAGTCTCATGCAAAATTTTGGTAATGAGCTAGTTATCATCAAACAATAGTAGGAAACGTCTCCAAATCCAAGCACTTAGATCTATGACAGAAACAACCCATCCTATCAATAGAACACATACTAGGGGCTTTTGTGAGGAGGAGGAAAACAAACAACATTTGTGAACCAAATAGTTTTGGTCACCATGACACTTCAGACAATAAAAGACAGTCAGAGTAGAGAAATGATCCCAGACCAGAACAATTTGGTAGAAGAGGAGAACGTATGGTTTTTCCAATGCAGTGATAGTCATCTTCCCCAAAATTTCTCTAGAGGAAATATGCAACAAAGGATAGCGGAACAAAGAAGCAAAGGTGTGTAGGAGCTAGAAAATACACTCGATCAAGCATTGTTCTCATGGATGGAGGAAGAAGAAATAGTATTCACAAACGAAGCTCCAATGACTAGCACTCCACAAGTATAGTCAGATTACAACACGAGGTCTAAAAGAAGGCTTATCGGAGAATATGTGCAACAACCTTAGCTACATCGACCGCCACCACAAGAGAAGTAATTTCCACCACCTATCATCTAGCCTATCCCACAGCTGTATAATCTACTTTTTCTTGAGAAAGAGACGAGTGAAACACCAAGCCTAGTCACGTTGGAATGTTCTCTTCCAAAAACAAGGGAAATACCACTGTTTAATCCCAAGGCCCAAATAGTCGGGATGCTTAATGTGGTGGAGAAATTGAAGAAGGTTCCCACCAATGTATCATTATGGGAAATCACATCTATTCCAAAACAAAAGACTGCTTCAGGAAGCATTGAAGAAAGAAGAGAAAATGCCTCAGACGGGAGTAGCTTTGATATGCGATCAAAGAAAAGACAAGGTACTTGTATCAGAACCCCAAGCACCAAATCCTATAACGTATGCAAACGACGTGGACAATGGAAAGGAGAAAGAGGTAAGTAGGCCAAAGCCCACACCTGCCTATTTAACACTTATTGTGGGAGATAAGATTTTGCATAATAATATGATCGCTTCGGGAGCCAATACAACTGTCATGCCAAAACAAGTCACCGATGCCTTGGAGCTTAGGTATGAGTCCCTTGAGAAATGAATCATGCACATAGATGGGAAGAAGGTCCCAACCATCGGTTGGATAAAGGACTTGTATTTGACCCTCTGCTCATGCCCAAGTCAAACAGTCATGCAAGAAGCAGTAGTGATAGACATTCCATTGGTCGTCAGAGTGTGTCTATCAAGAGATTTCACCACCAAGCTTGGTGGATACCTAGCACTTGACTGGTCCCACTTGATATTGAGAACCAAGCATGGGGTGAAGATGAAGATTCTTTTTGAATCTTTACATCCCAAACACATTGTAGACAATGTAGTCCCATGCTTTGAAGTTGCACACATACCTTGATCTCTCAACAAGAGAGATATTGTGTAGAAATGCTAGAAGATGAAGAAGATACAAGTGAGAAGACTCCTGAGGAAGAAGTGTTGCTCAACCAATTCATTGATTCCGATCCATTCGACAACTTCTATGCGATAGGACTAGGCACTTATGTAATTTTTGATAGTGATCAAGTCTTTCTGAAACTAATGAAGGATCAGGATAAATCTGATGACCCATTTGATAATCTTCTATGGACCCTATATTTTGATGGTGCCAAGTGTAAAGTCAGCTCCTGAGTGGGTGTCCGACTACTATCTACGATGGGATCCAAAACTCTCAGATCTTACAATTTTTTTATTCTCATGCTCGAATAATGATGCTGAATATGAGGCCCTGGTCCATGGTCTAATCCTTGCAGAAAGAATGGGTATAAAGAGAGTGCAAGCTTTTGGAGATTTAGAGCTGGTGGTGAGCCAAGTCTGCAGTCAAGCAACTGCAAAGAACACTCGAATGAATTCATATAGACATCGTATTTGGGACTTGATCGAGAGTTCTAAAGTCTTCAACATACAAGTTATTCCCCAATCTTAGAACAATGTCACTGATCAGATGGCATTTGTTGGGTCATAGTTTGAACTAGTTTTTGACTCAACCAAGAAAAATTTAGTGCAAATTATCCTTCGAGCCTCAATTCCTGACAATGATGAAAATTGACAAGTTTTTGATGACAACACTTAGATTGCTACCTTCATACAAAAAGGAGGAATGGTTCTCAATTGTTCACCCCCAGGAGTAGAATTTCCTGAAGGGTAGGTCATCCAATTAAAAGGGAACAAGCTTCCCAAAGGGTTGATTTCCCTTGAGAACCTTTTTGATTGTGAAGATGCAAGAAATGGCAAGCGAAGGTTAATTGTAGATGAAAGAGATTACAAAGAGCTTGATGTTGGAAGCGGTAGAAAGTTGAAAGTCAGAAAGGAGGTTCTGCAGAAAGATAAAGAAAGATTAAGGGATTTATTCTATGAGTATAATAGAGTTATGGCCTGGACCTATGATGATCTTAGTGGTTATGACTTGGGTATAATTCAACATACTATTGACTTAGAGGAAGTGTCCAAGCCCGTCTAACAGAAGCAAAGGCCAATCAACCCAAAGGTTGAAGCCTTGATGGGACAAGAGCTCACCAAGTTAGTTGAGTCAAGAATCATATATCCAATCAAGCATTCCACCTAGGTGTCAAATCTGGTACCCATCCAAAAAAAGAATGGAAACATTAGACTTTGCATTGATTTCTAGGACTTGAACAAGGCCTCACTGAAGGACCATTACCCCTTGTCGTCAATGGAGTAAATTTTGCAGATAGTGGCCAAATCCAAAATGTTCTCATTGCTTGATGGTTTTTTGGGATATAACCAAGTATATAGGAGAGTGGCCAACACAAGATGATGTTTACCACTAAGTGGGATATGTTTGCATATTCTAAGATGTTGTTCATACTATCAAATGCTTGTGCAACTTTTCAACGAGCAGTGTATATTTCTTTCAAAGGTTTAATCAACCTGATTATTTTGATATATCTAGATGAACTGACAGTGCTTTAAAAATCAAAGGATGACCACTTCAATCATCTAGAAAAGGTTTGGGTATGTATAGGATCATCATGGAAAAACATGCCCTTAAGTGGTCAAAAATTTAGAAAAATCAGAGTTAGGAAACTTGATGTAAAAATTTGAATAAGTTATCTATATTATTTCAAAAATATGTAAAAATAGAATCTATATAGCAAATTGAATGTAGTTACTAAACTACTAGGTTTATTTTCTTTTAAAAATCTATTTGGTGAAAATTTGAAATTTCAATGCCGTAGTACTTAAATTTCAGGGAAAAAATAAGAAGTAGGTGTTTGTTTGATCACCCTAACCACAATAAAATGATAATATTTTTTTATAAGATTTTAGATATAAGTAGAGGACTCATGTCCCGATGTGATGCATATTTTTTTGTAATTTATTTCCAAGTAAATAATTAATTATGAATATTTTATTACAACTTTTCAAAAATATAAAAACTTGTATGTCTAACCACCTTAACTTGGTCAAAAATTCATGAAATTAATTTTTTTAATCCTATAGTATGAAAAGCATAGAATGTGATGCAAGTTTGATTCAAAAAATGTGATACCGTTTGAAAGCTATAGATGTTTTTCAATCACCTATCAATCAAGACTTTAGTCCTAATTCAAATAGAAAATGAATAATAATTATTTAATAAATTCAAAGTAAAGCATAATTTATATTGGTGGAAAGTTGAGAATCTCCTTTAAAACCCTTTTTCGTTTCATCAATTTTGGGTAAAAATAAGTTGTCAGCCACATACACTACACATACTCATCATATTGCCACTTTTTGGCCCATTATGATCTTTCACATACCCATTTTTCATAAATACCAATAGTTCGAGATTTCTTTAAATCCCAAAAAATGTGTCTTTGGAGTGCCTCAAGGTAAGCTACTTGACTTTGTAGTGTCCAAAGAGGCAATATCAATAGATCCCGAAAGGGTTAGATCTATAATAGAATTACCCTTGCAAGTAAACCAAAAGGACTCAAGTCATTTTTAGGGAAAAATAAATTTCATTAGCAAGTTCATTTTGGAATTCGCCAGTATTGTGAGGCCTATGACACTAATGCTTAAAAATAATTCTTTGTTCAAGTGGACCTCTGAAGGAAAATAAGCTTTCGAGAAAACAAAGATAGCAATTTCTGCTGCTCTGATCTTAGTATAGCTTTGGTGCTTACTTAGAAAGGTGATTAGAATGATAGAGAACATACTATTGCATTCCATTCAAGAACCTTGAAAGGTTATGAGGTTAGGTATAACTTTGTAGAAAAGAAAGCTTTTTCCATAGTTAAAAGTTTAAAAAAGTTCTGACACTTTGGTGTCGGCCAACAAGATCACTACCCTTGTAACACATCCTAGTGTGCAAGAATACATCGTGTAGAAGGTGAGATCATTGAAAAAAGAGAAAATTGGATCACTAAGATTCTACAATATGATGTGGAAATTAGACCAACCAAGCTGGTTTAGGGAAGAGGTCTTTTTGAATACATCACATACGAAATGAGGCTTGTGATTGAAAAGGAGATCGATCAAGTCTAGTTGAACCAATGGAAATTTGAAGAATCTTGGGTGGTTGATCGGACACAGTATATGCACAAAGGGTACTACTCAACTGATCTTTTGCTTCACAAAAGGAGATACTACCAATTGCAAGGTGTCAAGTATGTATTAATTGAGGGTGTACTATTTAAGAGAAATTATGATAGTGTGCTACTTCAATGTCTCGACAACCTATAGGCAGAAAGAGTTCTTAATGAATTTCATCACAATCCTTAGGATGGACATTTTTTCACCAAGACTACCATTTTAAATATAATGTGAGCAGGATATTATTATCCCTCTATGTTTGTTGAAGCACATCATTTGGTGCATAAGTGTACATAATGCCAATATTTTGTTGGAAAAAGAAAGAATGTAGCTTAACCCCTGAGCCCAATTATAACTAAAGAACCCTTTTCCCAATGGGGTTTGGATTTTATCGGCATGATAAATCCTATTTCCAATGCCGAACACAAGTGGATCCTCATGACAACTAATTAATTTACAAGATGGATAGAGGCCATAGCCCTAAAGAATGCAACATAGGGGGAAATTCTTAATTTCCTCGAAGAGATAGTGGACAAATTTGGTTTGCCCAAGACCACCATATTTGACAATGGCTGAGCTTTTGTTGGGTCAAGGATATCATATTTTTCTATCAGACATGGGATTTTCCTTAAAAATTCATAAAATTACTACCCACAAGGGAATGAGTTAGCAGAGTCCACCAACAAAAACCTAATTAGGTTAATCAAATGCATTGGATCAGAATGACAAAGAGATTGGGACAAGCATTTACGAGCTGCTCTGTGGGTTGACCGAATTACCCCCAAGTAGATTTTGAAGACCTACCCTTACGAGTTGGTGTATGGAAAAGAGGTAGTGATACCAATTTCCATAGAAATTCCTACTTTACAACTACTGAAAGTCATAGAGATTGAAGAAAATGGTGGAATGGAAGTACAGTTGGTAGAACTCCTCAAACTAGAGTAAGAGGAGAAAAGGCTCATGGAGCCATGATCAATCACCAATAGACAGTCAAGCAATGGTTTGATAAAAGGACTTGTAGCCCAAAATTCAAAGAAGGGAGCTTAGTGTTAAAGTACGATGAACATACTGCAAGCCCAGGGCAACACATGAAATTTGAAGCACTATGGAAAGGACCTTTTAGAATCAACACATGCAAAGAAAAGAACATGTACAAGCTGGAAGATATGGAGGGAAACACTTTAGATATACCAATGAATGGTATTTATTTGAAGATTTTCCATTAAAATGCACAGTTCTAGAAAAAAAATTAACTATGTAGCACATGTAAAATTTTTGTAAATATTTCAAAATTTTGAGAATAAAACAACCAAAGAATAATGCATAAGAGATAAAAGCTTGTATTATATTATATTTATCAAAAAAATTACATATTTATGCATGCCCGAGGGTCATATTTAAACATAAGGCTCTCTTGAGAAAACCCAAAAGGAGTTATGGAGCCAAAAGATCCAAAAGGGAGGCAACATGCAAAAATAGTTAGAAATGGCCTGCAACCATTGCCTAGGAAGTTGTAAAGGCTTGTTATCGAGTCTTCCTTCTTCTTCTTTTCCTTTTCTTCCTCTTCTTCTCCTTTTCTTTCAGGGTGCAGAAAGGGGCTAAAAATGCAACAAACACAAACTCCATGACACAGGCTCAAGGCCTACTCATTGCGACTCTACACTATGAAGTGAAAGTGCTTCCTCCAAGCCAGTTCTGGAACCCGCTCCATGTCATACTCCTGCAACAGATAAATGGCCATTGGCTAAGAGGAGTAGTAGTTTGTCTAAATGTCCATGGTGTGAAAATTAGAAAGGAAGGGAAATTAGGGTACATCTATGCTGAAGTCCACGTGCCTGCGAAGGTCCATAGTGCTCAGGATACCAACACTAGGGATGACCACTTGCACTATCTTGCTAAGCCCTTCCATCAACAAGGTGTCAAACATCTCATAGCACAGTTCAATTATCATAGGCTTGGACACATTCAAGTCCAGCAGTGAGGCAACAAAGCAGGAAAGCACGTTGCTGTTGTTTTGGAGCTGGTACTTGTCAGTAATGAAGTCTATGCCGACTACCCACTTGAACGCTACCATGATGACGTAGTCACATTTCTTCACCAAACACTTGGTGCAGTCACTAGTGACCTCTCCCACAAAGCAGTATTGTGGTCTCTTGGGAATGAGCCAGATGGGAGTGCCTAAACCAACATACATTATGATAAAGCAGCAAATTATGGTGGAATGGGAATAAGCGGAAGGATAACTAACTTAAGAGACTATATGTTTGAATGAATGTTGCAAAAGGTGGCATAGCTATATATAGAAAAGGTAATCCAGAAAACTCAACCAATGGAATGTCTATTTTTGGCTAGACAACAATGGGAAGTTTTAAGACATAATGGAGTAAGGTAGTAAAATCATATGGAGGATCTAAGGGAATGCCTTGAGAAATAAATTTTGGCGTTGGGAGTAAATTTTCTCATACACCAATTGTTCACATGTGTCCTTTTCCATCATCAACGCTAACCAACTTACTAATGATAAAAGACATGGATTAATGCACTAAGCTTTGAAAAATTAATGGTCATGTCTTTTCAGGGGGTACCTTGCATCACTTCAACATGTTCCACATAGCAAAAAGCACACACTTCAATGCAACAGATTTATTTGTAAAATAGGTAGTAGGGAGAATGTACTTATTCCATCCTTGCATCGTTCTTGACATTCTTGAGGGATATGGATCTCGTGTTCACATGTATCACCTCAGTGGTGGAATTTAATGGACCAACAATAATAGCATAGTCTTAACTACATGTACAAGCAAGATAATTAATTACACTCAAAATTGTGTTTTCCTTTTCAAGCAAAAGGAAAGTGGTTGTTTTTGCTAAGTAATCCTCTACAACTTCTTGATACAGTCATGGAGGAACCCTCAACCTCTGGAAGACAAGCCACAAATTCAAGTGACTTGGCTATGCCAATGTTTTTGGGTGGAAGTCATTTGACAACACCATGAAAACCAAGGAGCGACCTTTTGAATTCTGCAAGAAGGTGCCTGTTGATAAGCCTGTAAAAAGAGAGGCAGTGCAAGATATCGTCGACAATTTTTTTGACCCCAAGTTGTCGGCTAACCTTAAAAGTCTCAAAGAAGGTGTGTTTTAGAGAAAGGAAAGGTATGAGCTAGCCGAGGGTATTGCGCTTCTGCTCTGGGATTGTTTTTTACCATAGTTCATGTTGTCTACTGTGCATCCATTCTTGGAGTTAGTTGATACATGTACCAGGAGATTTGAACAAAGAGGTAACAAGGGTCTTTCAGAATGGTAGGATTAGGGTTATCATTTTTGCTGAAGCCATACGGGACATGTGCATCCCTACGTCCTGGGATGCAGAGCATTTTGATGAAGAAAATATGGATCTCTTTGGGGAAGAAATGGCCAGAAGAACAAATTTTTATGAAGATGAAGCAAAGGAATGACCAGGAATAGGTCATCTTACCTTTCCTCTTTCATACGAGAAATTCAAGAGGGACACACAGTTAGTGTTCTTGATGTTTCTTAGGTTTTTGTTCTTGAAGACGATGCTTAGGTTCTTCCTTTTTAGTTCGGCTTAGCCTTTGTGCTAAAAAGAGAGAAGAAGCAGAGGCACTATGATTTTGTTGAAGTAATAGCTGGAAACATGTTGAACCAGCTGAAGAATTATGAAATTGATTCCAAATTCAGGTATTCTTCTTTCCTGGCTCATTTGGTTTTACATCAAAATCATGAATGGCTAGGGAGAAATGTACTAATATCTAGGCTAGATGAAAGGGGTTGTCTCCAGCCAATTTCTGTGTGGACCCATGTACTTTTTAGAACATGGGGGATATTATTGGTTTGTGGATCACTTTTTGAGGCTGGTGCTTCAATAATTGTTGTCTCACCCTATTGGCTGCTTCTCTCCCGAGGTCCTACAATGGTTGAGAATCTCATTGACCCTAATGGATTTTTTCCTAGGCACAAACTTCACATTTATCAGATTCCATGGCTTTCCTGATAAGTCTTTTTGGCTCCCCAGATTTATGATAGAGAGAGTCTTCGCATTGGAGGCATGCTGCCAGGTGACTATTGTCAACAAGATCTATGACACTAGAAGAAACAAAACAAAGTTATATCTGCTTCCCCTCAATATTGCTAACATTTGAGTATCATTGACGAAGGGATTTTTTGAGGATGAGCTTAGGGATCTATTAGCAGCCTTGGGCTTGGTCCTCATCTGTGATAACTGTGACTATAACTCATAAGGATTTTATAGTGTGAGACATGTTGATTGGGAATACCCCGCTCGAGAGGATGAAGAATCTAACTTAAGAAAGTGCAGAGGTGTACATTGGTTTGAAACACATTCCTTTCAAATAGCCAAAATGGCTAAGCTTCTACACACCAAATATATAGTATGACAGGAATATTCTGATAAAAAAATTTATTAATATGTAGCTAAAGAAAAGAGGTTGGTCGAAAGAAAGAAGGAAAACTTTTGGAGGTTTCAATAGGAGTTGTGGTGCCTCAACCTTCTTGTTGGACAACTCCCACTAGATGATGAGTTGAATGAGATTTATGATAAGGAGGCTAGCATTCATAACAACAATCTAGAGACTAAGCATGAAATTGATGAGGAACAAGCTCTACTTTGGGCTTCCTGACATGGGTATGTGCAGGATCATCATGGAAAAAATAGGCCCTTAAGTGGTGAAAAATTTAGAAAAATTAGAGTTAGGAAACTTGACGTAAAAATTTGAATAAGTTATCTATATTATTTCAAAAATATGTAAGAATAGAATCTGTAGCAAATTGAATGTAGTTTCTAAACTATTAGGTTTATTTTTAAAAAAATCTATTTGGTGAAAATTTGAAATTTCAATGTAGTAGTACTTCAATTTAAGGGAAAAATAAGAAGTAGGTGTCCGTTTGAGCACCCTTTTTTATGCAAGGGGTAAATGCTTTTGAACCAGAGCTATGAACCAAAATACAACCATTCAACAATACCACCCCAGCAGTGTTTGAACCTTGGTGGCAAGAACAACAATGCCATCTTTAAACCATCACACCATGCCAATACCGATGTCTGTTTGACCACCCTAACCACAATAAAATGATAATATTTTGTTATAAGATTTTAGATATAAGTAGAGGACTCATGTCTCGATGTGATGCATTATTTTTGTAATTTTTTCCATGTAAATAATTAATTATGATTTTTTATTACAAATTAAAAAATATAAAACTCATTTATCCGACCACCTTAACATGGTCAAAACTTCATTAAATTCATTTTTTTTAATCTTATAGTATGCAAAGCATAGAATGTGACACATATTTCAGATTCAAAAAATGTGATACCATTTGAAAGCTATAGATGTTTTTCAATTAGCCTATCAATTGTGACTTTAGTGATAATTCAAATAAAAAATGAATAATAATTATTTATTAAATTCAAAGTAAAGCATAATTTATGTTAGTGGAAAGTTGAGAATCTCCTTTAAAAACCCTTTTCGTTTCATCAATTTTGGGTAAAAAAAAAGTCATCAGTCACATACCCTACACATACCCATCATATCACCACTTTTTGGCCCATCATGATCCTACACATACCCACCTCAAGAATATGATAGTCAGAGGGATTGAAAGTGAAGGGATTCACGAGATTTGTCCTCCTCCAGTGCCCAAAATAAAGGAAATAGACCCCAACGGTCTTTGAGAATGTCAACTGTTGCAGTCATCAAGGGCCAAGTTTGGGAGGGGTTGGTGGCTAGGAGATAGGAACATGTTAGTTTTGGTCATGAAAAGAGAAGGTGGGTCCAAGATCTAAGCATATCCAACATGCTAGCCTGAGGAGAAAAAGAAGTGGAGTCTTCCCTACAAGATGTGTCAACTACTGTGGCTCAGGTAAGTTTCACACCCTCTCTTCTTCTTGTTTCAGCATCTTTGGTTGCCCCCTTGCCTCCTCCCATGGAAAGGAACTCTTAGTCCTCAGGCCCTGACCTACTAATCCTGAGTACAACCCCTCCTATTTGTAATGAGCCCCCCAAAATTACCTCGCATGTCGAGCAAGCAACATCTACTTCGATCGTTGTTGTCTCTTTAATCGCCCTATCAAGGGATCCTCTAGAAAAAGCTAAGATATCTGCTCTTACCCCCACTCCTGACCCATCATCTTCCAAGAAAACACCTTTCCACCTAACCATATTATCTCTCTTTTCCCCTACTAAAAAATCCCCCATTCAGTCTCAGCTTGGTGTGCCACCCTTTTATATGACAACACTCCCTTTCACTTCGCTGCATGCTCATACATCTGAGGTCTACCCTTTTGTTACTCTTTTTGGTTTCCTTCCCGAGGCCCCTATTGTAGCAAAGAATGTAGATGTCCCTCAAACCCTCTAGGATCATTTCAATGCAACCAACCTAGCCCAATGAAATGCTAAATAGAGATGGCTATTGAAGAACACTGAGTTGCAGACTACCAAGAAAATTAAGGCTTGTTTTAATGAGTGGAATTCTCTCCTGATTAGCACCATGACGTTGCTCGTGGCTAAGCTTGAGGAGAAAATGCAGATGGAGGATTATGACATCTGGATGACAAGCATAGATCTGAATGAAAATCATCCACCTGACAAGGTGGTCTTAGCTAGGACCACCCAACAAGTAGCATATGTAGACTATGAAAGGCCATGATATTGAGATGGCCTGCATAATGTAGATTCAAGGTAAGCAAGGGGAAACCTCGAGGTTGCTTGAAGAAGCACAAAGCAAACAAGTTTGGCTACATGCCAAAATTGAGAAATTGAAAGCTGACCTTTCCACCCAACATTAGACCAACATGGAGTACAAAACTACTCACGAAAACCTATAGAAAGAGTTGGATAGTGTCTCAAGATTTTGACAGTGTTGAGAAGGCAGAGGCAGAGGTAGAAAGATTGAAGCAGGAGAAACAAGAGACTGTGTTTTCTTTGCAGACCTCTAACCAAGGGATGAGAAGAATAAGCTCTAAACTGGAAAACACTCTCAAGGAGAGAGATCAAGTAGAGGAGAATGCAAGAGCCAAAGAGATTCAACTCAGTTAGGAGCTCGTTGTTACTTAGAAGGCTGGGTCGCTCCCACTACTAAAAAGATTGGTATCTTCACACTAGGAGTGGATTGCAGCTACAGTTCCTGTTATCAAGCCTGTCTTGCAATTCTTGAGGGATGTCCAAGAAATAAATAGGAAGATTGACTCGATGGCTGATCATATTCTGCAAACATGTGACTCTCAAGTAGCGGAATCACAAAGTTTCATTTTGAGGCTTCATTTGGCTTTTGATGAAATCCTGAAAGATGCCTGAGTTCCTAATCAAAGAATCACTTCCATCAAAGTGAGTGAGATTTTCAACACCCACAAGGTCGCCAAAAAGTGTAAAGATTTCTAGATGGTGTTTGATGGGAGAGTTGAAGAGGTAAAAAAGGATTTCAATGTCTTGATCAATTACTTGCTACCTCCTCTTTTCTCCCCAGACGGAGATGTGTAGATAGTAGAACAAATTATGAAATCTATCAAACAAAAGGATCAGACTTCTGCAAAACTCTCGAGTTCAATTATAGCACACGTAGCCAATGAGATTGAGAAGATATTTTTTCCTTTCTCATTTTTATCATTACCTTGGAGTGGTTATTGTAAGGTGGGGAGTTGTGTCTTTTAGGGAAGTCTTCTAGCTTGACCAAGGATACAGGGTCATCTACAGTCTACCCTTACCAACTGAAGCAGAATGGTAGGTGCAACACTCCTCTCTCCTTAAAATCCAGTAATATCTAGAGAGCTAGGTTCATACCTCCGAAAGAGAAGGCCCCCGTGAGTTACCACAACTATGAAACATTTTTATTTGCCTTAGTCTTTTGATCTTTGACTTCTTTTGTTTTTAGCTTTAGAAATGTCTGGGTTTATGCAAGGTTGGTCGAAAAGATAGTCAATGTGCCATGTGGTGGTTCCACGGATTTCTTTTTTCATTTTCATTTTGGAGGAGGGCCTAGGACATGTGTCAGCTTGGTGAAAGTTTTCTCCATTTTTTTTTTTTGAAAAACATAAGATCCCCACCCGTGTGATGTGTGATCTCTCCACTGTAGGAGGATTATGCCTCTTATGAGATGATATCTTGTAGGAGTCTGTCATAAATTTTTGGCCTTTCTTTTCTTGGTTTTTGGGATGGAAGCTTTGAGTCAGTGCCTTGGGGTGATCTGATAGGTTAGCATGACCCTTTTGCTAGAATATTTTTAGGATTTGATCATTTACGAGCCTCTATCTTTGCTAAATATTTAAAGGGCATTAATACAACAACTAAGAATTAATGAGCAAAGATTGTTGTGACCTGTAGACATGCAAAATTAACATTATGCATCCACTCATTCACTAGGTAAATCAGGTCTTTAGTCCTAAGGCTATTCATTTAAATAAATCAACTTGTCTCACATCAACCTTTAATTAAATAAATCAAGCATTTATTTAATTAAATCCAATTCATATTTCTCCTTTTCTGATTTAAATAAATCAAATATTTAAGTCAAAGAGGTCAAACATCCTAATCATCATTAATTTAATCTAACCATGATTAAATACTAATCTTACCCACTTGTATCCTCTAGATAATGCCACTTGCACAAATAAATCAATTTATTGATTTATTAAAATCATCATTTTTACTCAACATGGCATTTATGGGGAATATTCCCTTAAGTTTGAAAAATATGACAAGTTGATTTTTCCCTCCAACATTGCATTTATTTCTCATTTTCTTGTCCCCCTCTCAAAATTTGTTGCACATATTTGAATTTGAAATTCCCTCTCATGGGCACATTTCCCAAATCTTGCACATGCATCAACCACTCACCACTTGACAAGTGGCCTCTTCTCATGGTGGATCTTTAGTCCCACATTCACCCATATGGCCAATCTATCATCAAGAAAATCTATAAATAAGGACCTTATTCTTTATCAAGATCATCTACCTCTTTTGCAAGGTCACTCTCTTAAACTGAGAACTGATTTTTTTCATCATCACTCCACCATCTTCATAGCATTTTCACCATGGAGCTTATCTATCAAGGATTGAGAAAGGGCTATTTTACACAATAGCACCAATCCAATATGGGATAGATTTGAGAATGCTTAGTCTTTTGGTATTTCATCATTTTGCTTACTTAGCATGTTTCAATATCTCATATGGATGCTTGATTTGTTGTATTTGATTTGGTATTACTACTAATGTTTACCAAGGTTGAAGTATTTGCAGGTTTAGCAGCCACATTTTGGCACTAGAAGGAAGGCACCGCCCCTATTTTAATGTATCTTTTTTATGGGAAACTGTAGATGTTTCATTGTTCATGACTTTGTTGGTTTTCTCTAAAATTTCGTGTTTCACCACTATTTCCACGAGATCTTCAGTTCATCATTTTGCATACGAGGACATAATGTTTTGTTGCAAGTCACTCTCATACTTTATCAAACATGATATGATATAATTTCTTTTATCCTATTTTAGAACTCGTTCAGGTTTATCAGACATGGCCTTTCTATAGTTTTGTTTTTCTTTCAGGTTATGGATGTGGTTTTAATGGCAAACTGTTTTTGGTCAATCTTCTATTGGTTGGACGACTTTGTGAGTGCTAAAGAATAGGTTTAGGAATGAGCATTGTATGGTATGTTTGCATATATTCTCTTGGACACCACTAGTATTGTAGTTTCGGTTTGATTGAAGGGCGTAGATGTCATTTGAACTTACAACATTAAGATTTTGGTCTGCTTTATGAGTTGTTGCCTGAGGCATGAAAGTAATGAATTGTGGAGAAAATAGCCTAGTTGTCGGATTAGATGTCATTTGAAGGGCATAGATATCATTTGAACTTAATACTATCTCTTGTATCAGCTTGTTTTGGATTTTGAGTATTCAACGTGAGACATATTATTAGTGCATAGTATTCATTTCATTCCTAATAACCTCTTCTTATTACTACGATTGAGTTTGAGGAAAATCGTGGGGTCTATGGTGGATGGCGTGAGCTTTCATGGTAACATTTTTTGATTGTGTGAGTGTGTTTGAGGAAAAATGTGAGTCAATTTACCCTAGCATAGCCTTATTTCATCTTGCAAGGCACTACTGCAACTATACGTGTTGGTCTGAAAGTATATGCTACTCATCTGGAGGCCGTATGAAGGCCTAGATGCTGGATGTGTATGTCATTTGGTATGCATGTCTCATCTTCGAGCTATTGTAGATCATTTCCAGTCTTGGTGTGGCTATAACCAGGCATTTGGACGAACTCAGAAATATCACGGAGATTGAATATTGTTGGATTCAAATAATATCGATTCTGAGAACGGAAACTCTCAGATCGTATTGGTCCTTGACAGACTCAGTGTCTAGTCTTGTAGTCACAGTGCTCTACTGACCAAAGAGACTGGTAATAGGTAGTTTGTACTTTGTACCCATGACTGACTTCAGGAATTTCAGGTGCTCAACAAGTCAGTGTTTCACTTCTTGATAAACATCATGTCATTTATGCAAACAACCTTCAGGTTTGTTATTTTACTTGACTGTTGGGGTTTGGACAGTAGGATATCACTTGGTGTATCTCTGACTGGACAAGTCATTTATGGACTCCCATGTATGCATCTAGTGTCTAGAAGTAGTCTATACTACTAGTATTAACCTCCATGTCTAGATCAAATTAACACTGATCAAATTCTCACGAGCTAGGCAAGTATTTGGCAGATCTGTCTTAACTCCCAACCAACTACCATTTCCTCCTACACCATATAAATTCCTACAACTACTGCATGTAGTGAGGTGTCTGTATCACACAACTTGAGATAACCCATCTACCTGCTATGGCTATCATTGTCCACTTTGTTTTGAATCCCTTTGTCCTCGTGAAGGCCGGTGGATTACGGAGGAAAGATTTATTCAAAAGCCAGTGATGTATTCTTTTTTTCAAATCTGTCTTTATTGCATCAGTAATACTGTCACGTGGACTTTATTAGTTTTCACCTTGTCTATCATGAATGTCTTCTATGATTATCAGGTATGTCAGAGGTATATCTAACCATCCAAATTTGAAAAGTACACTATCTAGAAGGCTTCAAGTATTTAATGACAAAATTTTCAGGTAAGAAAGTTGGCATTTTAGGTGGGATTGAGATCTTTGATTTGGTTTTTCTTGTTTTCATCATATGATTTATCTTGAATAAAATTTCACTCCAAATTTTTCATTAGTCCAAAGTGAAGTTAAATGCATCCATAAGAAAAGTTTTTTTAAAAAAATATTCTTTTGTGAAAATGGATGTAAATTTGAATGATATTGAAATTTTGAATTCACCACAAAGAACTCACATGCCTTATCACTTTTGTTTTATTTCTATTTAAAACAAAGTTATGCATAACTTGCTTATTTTTTATTTTATTTTTTACAAGGCATGCATAACCCCTATTAATGGTGATTATAGGAAATAGGTTAAAATTGAGTATTGGAATCAAGTAAAAGGTGAAAGTCAACAAAGGTACAAAAGCAAACAAAGGCAAATGAAAGTGAACAAGGTACAAATGAAGGAAAGCAAGGGAAACAAGGGAAAGCGAAAAAGGTGAAAACAAAGAAGGTACAAGGCTAACAAAGGAAAACAAAAGAAGGAGGATATTTTGAAAAATCAAAGTATTTTTAAATGCTTTAAGAGTTTGTTTAACAGTTCTTCACGAAATTGTTATCTTTCGTTTTTAGGACACTAACTTTTGTTTGGGTCTAAAAAGAACACTTTGATTTTTCATTTGCAAATGGTTAAAATTGAACCTTAGACACCTACTAGATTTCAATTTGGGCTAAAATTGAACAAATAACTTCACACTTGATATTGGTGTTTTAAAACGAATCAAATTGTTGCTTTGAAGGATAAAATGAATGTGTGACTTTATTTTTTTGTAATTATCTACACAAAGTAATATCATCAAAAGACGTATGTGCTTCTCTTGCACCTCACAGTGATCTTGAGAATCAAAAGGCTTTTGGTGACATTAAGTTGCGTAAATAATTGCCCATTCACACTTTGATTTGGGTTTAAAATTGAACAAAACATTTTGCGAGTGTGAGTTAGGTAGTTCTCCCTTTGTTTCTAAATGAAGGTCGATCAAACTAAGGATGTGCTTGGTCGAGAGGGGCCTACCTAAGAGACACATCTGAAAGGAGAACTCGAAGGCGACTCCAATCAGTTTTTCAGTCGGGCTGGTATATAAATGGATAAGACTAAACTGTCAAGTCCTCATGGTATGTAGGCCTTAGCCATACAGTGTCTTTCAGAATGGGGTACTACCATAAAAAGTATAAGAGCCCCTAGTAGGATTGATTAAAGCCTTGAGTGGCTTGCTAGACACTCGCAATGTGCCATGTCCCCGATGTTGTGTCATTACGAACCTTGTTTGTAGTTGCCATCCAGTCCATCCAACGAGTTTATCAAAGTGGTGCATTGGAACTTAGATTCAAAGAAGTTACTTGCCATGTCTGATCTTGGTTGAAATATAGAGGTTAAGAATTCATTCTTAACATACCTTTATATTTTGTCCTTGGTTGCATGTAAAATCATCTCTTCTACTATGAAGGGCATGAGGCAAGCCCACCAAGAAAAACGTACCAATTGAGCTAGGATGTGGCATTTCTTGTGAGTCAGTTTGAAAACATAGTGCTTTTATCGAAAACATTGGAAAACCAACATTCAACGAATCATCAAAATTGCAAACCCTTTAGGAGAGGCAAATATCCTTGAAAAAATTCACATGTTATTGCTTTCCCTTGGGATTCGTGTCCTTAGAGGCATCTAAACATTTAGATTTCATCTCAATTTGCTTCTACTAAAGTCAATTTTAGGTAACTCTTGCCTCAAATTTCCTTGGTTCCCGCATAATACACTTTGTGGGATAAGGGGAAAGTTGAGACATTAGACATCTAGATTCAAAATCTAACCAAGAGTGTGTTTGTGGTAAAAAAATCCATTAAGAAAAGATTAAATCAATTGGACCCCACACATGTGCCTGGCATCTTTTGGTAGTATGGTTTTCATGCAAACATTGGTCTTTTGATTTTGAATTACTCTTAGAGAAAGGCATGTTCTTCACTATCTTGGCCTAGTAAAAAAGTCCTTCCTAGGTTCATTTAGGAGCAAATCGAACACTTCATCCATCCAAACATTTATCATCCCATCCCACCAAACAAATTTAGTGCATTTGAAAACATTATTCTAGACTTGGGTAAATCATCACAATCAAAATCACCTTGTTTAGTTATGTGTATGGGAATGCATCCTTTCTCATACATTTAATCACATTAAGAAATCCTTTGCACAAGTTCATCCTAAAATCACATCCAACATCTTAGGGTTTACATGTTTATTATCCAATCAAACCAATCAAAATCAAAACCTAAGTCTAGCATTGATCCAAAATCCCTAAATGTTCAAAACTCATATCATTCACCCATTCATCATCTCATCATTGGTCCTAAGAACCTTAGAGGTCACTTTTGTAACAAGGTCAAAACACAAGAGGAACATGGAATATAGACTTGATCCATACATCATGAGTAACCCAAGTCAACTAAGTTATCAAAGCCTTACAACATCAATTGATTCTCAACACTCACATCTATACGAACCGTACATGGGATGATTACCTTTGACAAATGTCAATAGTACACCAAATGTGAGTATGCCCAAATTGAGGTTTGGAACACCTTTCCCAATGATAGATTTAAATCCAAGTCCAAACCTACAAGTCTATCAACCAAACAATCAATGCATGAGCCTTCAAACGACCAACATCATCCCACCAAATCCATGCATGCCAAATGTGAATGTACCAAGTACAACTTTACCAAACATGAATCCTGTGAACTTTGGGATGGATATGTTTGTAAATCACACAAATGTTGTTCAGAGTCCAAACAAGATGTTAATGACTCCAAGGCAAGGTAACACCATGCAAAATAAAAGTTACCTAAATCAAGACAATGTTCAATTTCAACCTATCATGCCAAACCTGAACATCATCCCAAGTCAGAACAATGTCCAAAATCGATTTGTCGATGATCCCATTCAAACACCACAAGTGTACATTCCAAATCAAGGGAGTCAAAATCAAGATCAAATTTTGCTAGAACAACTTGCTTCACATGCCAAACTAATTGAATTATTGAGCCAAGAGATATCTTCTCTCCAAAATCAATACATTCCTCCATTGGTTGAACTATGTCATCAAAGCATTGAGTTATATCCACAATTGCAACAAGAACAACATCTCCAATGGAAAGAAGTTAGATATCAAGATCAACAACATCAACAACAAACCCAATCACTACATCTCAAAGATCAATCACCACAGCTCAAAGATCAATCACCACACCTCCAAAATCAATCACCACAAGGTCAATTTAAAGTGAAAATCTCACAAGGAAACAAGCGAAAATACACACCACTTGGGAGACCAATCGAATCAGTCCTACAACAATTGGTACAAGAAAATCTCATCAAAATCCCTGTTTATTTGAACTATCAAGAACCAGCCATAAAATCGCTAGGGTATAATGAGAAGCACCTTTGTGATTATCATAGAATAAATGGACAAAAAACATCAGATTGTGTTCGACTCAAGAAACTCATCCAAGACCTGATTGATCAAAAGATAGTCACTATTGGGGGCAATGATAGTATTGGCAATTTCTACACCATGACTATTGAGAACAAGGAGAAAGATAAATCCATCATTGAGCACATTGAAATTGTGTCTACTCCATCCAATGATGAAATGAACATATGTCAAGAGTCACTTTTCAATCATGATCAAATTCCACCAACCAACAATGATTCAATCAAAGAAATTCCAACATCACTTGACCCTATGGTTGAAGACATTGGAAATCCCTCCACCACAATTGTTGAGAATAATGATCAAGAACTATCCATCAATAAAGATGTTTTCACCTCATCCAATGAAGCATCAACTAATGACCATGTTGAAAATGTCTCTACATCACCTAATGAGTTAGAGGGAATATCTCAAGAATTTATTCTAAAGCATGATCAATATCTCTCACCAAAGTCTAGCAATGGTCCTTTCCAAGACATATTGACATCCTTCAACCTCATGATTGCCGATATTGAAGGAATCTTCAACTTGACACCTGATCCAAGTCCACTAAAAGATCAAGAAGATATTAAGCCACTTCCCATGCCTAATGAAGATATCCAAGAACCATTTGTAAGCAGTCCATCCTTTGAAACTAACCCATGTCAAGAACTTGATCCAAAGCATGTCGAAAGCAACTCCAAAATCATTCAAGATCAAGAATTTGTATCTTCAAGATACTACAATAATCTAATGGACACTCTCCTATCTATGCAAGATGATCATATCCATGTAACACATACTCCTCCATCTACCCATGAGATGCTTTATTCCTGATATTATTACACAAAAAGAGTAGGTTATTGATTCCTATAGTAAAAAAAAATTGTCAACATCAGGATCAGATATATCCAAAATTTAGAATGAAGAAATCATGTATGAAGATATCCAACATTATCCACTCAAGGAAACAAGCCAGATAGAACAGGATAATCTAGAGTTAGCAGAGCAGAAAATTGAAATAATGTCATCTATAGTAGTCATTTGTCAGAGCATGTTTACTGAACAAGACATCTCAGAACAGGCAGAATCAAAGCATGAAGGTACTACTTCCACAATACTGGGGGCAACTTCGTCTCAAGCAAACATCAACATAGGGAGCATGAGGAATCCTTATGAAGAAACTAATGCCAATACTACAACCATTCACGTCATGAATCTTCGTCCACCCATCACCCCATCCACGAATTGGGACCAATGTCAAAAGAAATAATTGAATCAAAGTACGAAGAACATTATCAAAGAAAAAGAATCAGAAAAGAATAATGGACAAATCAAGTACATATGGATACCATAGAATACAAAGAAGGATCATCCCTATCAAACTCCATTAGTCAAAGAAACTATGGGGCAAAATAAAAAGGGAAAAGTATCCATCAAAGATGTCCACAAAATCAAAAGCATTCTTTTCAAGCGACATACAAAGTGTATCAAGAAGTTGGTCCTAATTCCACGCACACTTATGTATCCACCCATCATTTCTCATCTTCCCAAGTTTGGAGAATCAAAGGTTCCAAATTGACAACCAATCCATCTTTTATCCCTAAACACACTCCATCCACGCCTCCACACATGATATCCAATTCTCACATTGACCATGTATTGGCAATGACCCTTCATCATAAGGATTCAGAAGGCACTCTATCGCGATGTGCACACAAAGATGGAGTTAACCGTGATATCGACGAAGCATATCAAGAATCTCAAAAGTTGTATTCGAGTGCACATATCTTAGCAAAGAAATTTTTTCAAGTAGGCTATCGATGGCACATTATGACAGGGGCATCTATATCAGCAATGCCTTGTGATTCAACATGAGCTTAAACTCTTTTAGAAAAATACAAAAAAATCAAAAATATGAAAATCCAAAAAAAATCAGGGAAAGGATTGAAAATAGTAAAGAGAAAAATCGTCCTCTAGTGAAAACTGCATGGGCGGCACTTTGGGCAAGTACCATGATGAAAACCTAGCAAACAGGCGTCATGTGTAGAATCAAGCATCTACATGCACCACTTTAGGTGAAATCGTCTCATCACATCCATAATAAAACCAACATTCCATCAATCTTATCCATAATAAATCCATTTGTCCATGAACCATTTATCCAATCCATTCAGATATATCTGCGTCCATCATCCAAGTTATCTTGATCTTGATGAAAAGTTCGTGCACATTTTACACTTGCTGATGGTGAACATCTTCACATGGGCTGTTTTCATTGATCCTATCCTATTCAGTGTTATCTGAGCCATGAAGCATTATCCAATGAGCATTCTTTATTTGAACACCTTATCTTATCATAAGATAATCCTTGGAATCCTTTGCGTACTTACCGTATCCATCCATCCATACACCTATCCGAGCATCCACCCATGACATTGCATACATTGCTAGACACTTGGGGTAGATATTTGCATCTTGCTTCAGGAATAAATCTTGATCTATATCCTCCAACTTATGTGGTGATTCGAACATTGGCAAACATGAAACAAAATTGGTCAAACCACTTATGAGCAAAAATTCCAAATCATTAGCCCATGGCATATTTTGATGAGAAGATGTTCCTTATTAGTCTTCATCTTTTGTCAAACATCAATCCAAACAATCAATATCAGTCACATCTAACACACCCTTCAAACGTCACATCAAATCATTCAAACAAATTTTGTTCCAAAACCAAGCTTCCAAAATCCTGATCAATCAATCCTTGCATTATTGTCCTCAATAATGTTATTGTCATCAATCCTAATCAATAAAATCCTTGCATTGTTGTGTATCCTCAACAATGTTATCAATCCATCATCATCTTGGGATATCCATCCCAATCCTTGTGTTGCTTAACACTATCCTTGCATTGTTGTGCATCCTTAACAATGTTGTCATTATCAATCCATCAATTTGATCAGTAAACCTTAGCTTAGTCTTCAAAAAACTCCCAAATAGAGCACTGATATCATATGCATATTCAAATCATCAAAATCATGTGAAAAATCCAAAAACATCCAAAACATTGCAAAATCCAAAAACACTCAAAAAATCAGAAAAACATCAAAAACATTAGAATCCGAACTATGTTGTCTCTGAGCTTCAACATAGGCAAGGTTGATCTTTGATCATCCTCCGAGACATTTAGGTCAGTCCTATAGGAGTTCGTCATAATAAACTAGCATCTCATCATGTATATCTCCATCTGTAAATCGATCAATTCGTCAGTCAAACTACGTGGTCTTTGTGTGTATAACATAGGCAAGGCTAATCTCTTGATCAGCCCCCAAGGGCCTTAGGATAGGTTTTTAGGTTAGTCTCTTGGTCAAAATCTCAAAAAGTTCCAAAAACATTTGAAAAATCGAAAATCAAAACATTTGTAAAACCTTGAAAAATACCAAAAAATAGCCTCAAAACATTGCAAAACATCAAAAACATCCAAATATTTGAAAAAATCCATCTGTCTCATCTCACTTGCACCTGCAATAACACCATCCATAATAAATTGATCGTCATCCTCAACCTTTGGTGAAACAATTAGAAACAAGTCTAGCAACTTAAAAAGTAAAACTCAAAAGCATCAAGCCTCAAATCTAAGTTAGTACGTAAACAAGTTGGTCAATTCTTTGTGTCGATAGTCCATTATCCAAAAAATCCCATATTAATCATCTGATAACATCATGTCCTAGGATGAATCCTTCCTACAAGGGGCATTATTTATCAGAAAGAACACTTTGGATAAACAAAATGACGTGCCACCATCCACTAACATGTCCTAGGATGTATCCTTCCTAGAATGGGCATTATCTTTTGGCAATAAGTTTCAGTTCTTATCCTTAAAAACACATTCCCTTTTGGTTAGCAGTATTGAAGAACATCAACTTGTTTGCATACTTGATCTTTTCTTTTGATTTATCTTATTGCGCTTATTCCAAGGACCTCTCGATGATATCCAAACGAAGGATTTAGAGAGATAGGAATGGGGCAATGATCATTATTCTTTTGTTTGTTGTGCTTGTTGGACGTTCTTGTAAAATAACTTGGCAAATACTTTCTTTGTTAGATATGTATAGAGGATTTTTTGGACATCTTGTTGACTATTGCATTGATTGGTTATACCTTTCTGTGCTTTGGTCTGAGATGTCTAAAACTTCTAAAGTGCATCCTAGCAAGGTTTTCGTATGTCAGGTGTGAACAAGAATATTCCTATCTATTTGTTGAGTCAAAGTCCATCACACTAAGTACAACACCATCTTGGTCCTTTATACCTTGATGCATCGTACTTATGCGTGTTATCAAACATAAGGTAAGTGACCCTTTTAAAATCCCAATCCTTGATAAGCAAATCATCCATCTATCATCATCATTTCTTATCATCATTTCTCATCATCATCTCTCATAATGTTGGCTTGTGGGATCCTCTTGTCATCATCTAATTTCTTCATTTTCTTCACTAACATCATAGCATGAATAGTTAATCATCATCACCAATTCATCCATCATGCATCCATCATGCATCCATCGTGCATTCATATCATCATCATAATATAGATCTGTTAGTCTAAGCATCTCATAAATCATCCATTGCATAATCACAACATATCACATCATCCATCTCATACATCAAATCATCATTTAAGTTGTTTAGGATAATATAGATTTGTTATTCTAAGCATCTTAAAATCATCCCATTTGCATCATCGTCCATAACCATCCATTTTGAACCTCTTTATCGTAAGATCGACCCTCAAATTGAATCTTTTCGCTCGATCTCTTAAGGGGGCAATGTACCAGTGTACTTCTTTCCACTGGGGCATCCAAAAAATTAGAATTTTTTTGAATTTTGATTACGGTAAGATTATTCTTTGAACCAATGCAACAAGTACATTGCTTCAAAGAGGGGAAAAATGTAGACATGCAAAATTTACATTATGCATTTGCTCATTCACTAGGTAAATTAGGTCTTTAGTCCTAAGGCTATTCATTTAAATAAATCAATTTGTCTCACATCAACCTTTAATTAAATAAATCAAGCATTTATTTAATTAAATCCAATTCATATTTCTCCTTTTCTGATTTAAATAAATCAAATATTCAAGTCAAAGAGGTCAAACATCCTAATCATCATTAATTTAATCTAACCATGATTAAATACTAATCTTACCCACTTGCATCCTCTAGATAATGCCACTTGCACAAATAAATCAATTTATTGATTTATTAAAATCATCATTTTTACTCAACATGGCATTTATGGGGAATATTCCCTCAAGTTTGAAAACTATGACAAGATGATTTGTCCCTCCAACATTGCATTTATTTCTCATTTTCTTGTCCCCCTCTAGAAATTTATTGCGCAGATTTGAATTTGAAATTCCCTCTCATGGGCACATTTCCCAAATCTTGCACATGCATCAACCACTCACCACTTGACAAGTGGCCTCTTCTCATTGGTGGATCTTTAGTCCCACATTCACCCATATGGCCAATCTCTCATCAAGAAAATCTATAAATAAGGACCTTATTCTTTATCAAGATCATCTACATCTTTTGCAAGGTCACTCTCTTAAACTGAGAACTGATTTTTTTCATCATCACTCCACCATCTTCATAGCATTTTCATCATGGAGCTTATCTATCAAGGATTGGGAAAGGGATATTTTCCACAATAGCACCAATCCAATATGGGATAGATTTGAGCTTGCTTAGTATTTTGGTATTTCATCATTTTGCTTACTTAGCATGTTTCAATATCTCATATGGATGCTTGATTTGCTGTATTTGATTTGGTATTACTACAAATGTTTACCAAGGTTGAAGTATTTGTAGGTTTAGCAGGCACACAACCTAACCAAGGATCTATGATCAAATTGAAAGCTATCAAGTATCAACATCTGGTAGCAATTAATTTTGTGCTAAGGTGGTGTTTTCTTCTTTTGATGGCTATATAAGGAGGGAAACGACACAATGGGGGGTTGGATTCCAAGTTATAGTTTCTTTGTTAAGAAAAGTTTATTTAATTTTCTTAGTGTTTTAGAATTATTTTCAGAAGAAAAGTTGCAAAAAATAGTTTTATTTTGCATGTTATATCTATTAAGGTTTAAAATATTGTTGGATTGGCATCCAACCTTTGTTTCAAAGTTTATTTGATATTTAAAAGCATGAACTATTGAGGATAAATTGTTGAGACTATGCATGTATGGACTTTTTCAAGCTTTCTTTCTTTATATTATCATTTTGAATGAAACACTATGTCTTGCAAGCTAAATTTGGATAGTTTAAGTAGTTGATTTCCATGTTGTATGCTCGTATGGTAGAGTAATAGCTTAAGAAAACTATATTATGTCATTGGACTTCTCTATTTTTCTAAAATTTGCTGTTTTGTTATGCTATGTTGTATTAGGAGGAAAATTTCATGTGATTTCTGAGATATTATTCTGTTCCTCATAAGAAATATTTATGTTTGATCGGAACTTAATGAACACTACTTGTGGAAAGATTTGAAAGTCTGCACTGTGCTTGAAGTTAGCCTTTGTTGTTCATTCTCTTTCCAATAATGAAGGGTTGTGGCGTTCTGTGTCTAATTATATCACTCATAGGAATGATTTGGTTTTGAAATGTTATAAAAGCTTTGGTGATCACCTTTTATGTTTTATGTTTACATTTCCTTCTCTCCTTATCTCCAAACCCCAAAGAAGAGTCAGCTTTCTATAAAAATCATGGAAGTATTCAGTGAAACCGAATTTTTCCCCCACTCACTGAATTTCCCATAAGACTATCGGAGAGGTGCAACCTTTTATGATCAATAATAGGTTTTAGGGTCACTCCCAAGGAAGCAAAAAATCCCTACAAAATTTATTTTAGGCCTACAACACAAGGAAGCTAACAATTAGGATATCTAATTATAAAATGATAGCCCCTCCACTGTATGAAATTAACAATTAGGATCAATCCTTTTTATGATTGCAATTCTACTTTTTCCCTTCTCTTCTTGATGATTGTAATTATGAATTTTCACTTCTATTAATTTCTTCAAATATCTTCTTTGCATCTTACTAGTTCACAACTTTCAGCATTCAAGAAGCTTTTCTTGTGGCTCACTTCCTTGAGCAAATGATTAGTCACACTCTTCACTTCTCTTCTATCACAAAATATCTTTGAGATGAAATTAGAAAGGAACTAACACTTTGAACTTTCTCCTTTAGTCACTTATGCAATTCTCAGTATTTCACACATCACATTCAATCACACTCACCTAGATCATCTAGTTTTACAATTTATACATGATATTACATTGATTACATTCATATGTCATCCTACAATAATAATAATATTACATTTACAATTCGGCCACAAATCTAATACACAATATGAAACATGTAGAAGGTAGGACCCAAAAGACTACACATAACACTAGGAAGAGGAGGATGGCTTGCAAATTGCAAAACATGCTTAACCTAGTCTTAAACATTCTTCACAATGTTGGTCTTCAATGAACATAATTTGCATACTTCATGAATTCAAATTAGGTCAACCTTAAGAATATAACATGAAACTTGTAGCATGTCAACCTTCACATCATTGGCAATGCACATGAATGATAAAAAATTACTTGCATTTCTCCTAGATGAGTTGGAATGACCCACAAAACAATTTGAAGCACTCCATTAGTGTTGCACACACTATAACTAGTGGCACACACATTCAACATATCTCAGTCGACTAGGAAAAAGAATAACCCCATGACACTTTCATTCCAAACCATAGCCTATTTCAAGGAAACTAGAAAAATCCTTATAGAGAAATGTAAAACATCACATGATATTCATGCACACTCTCATACATCCCTTTCATAACTTTATAAAACAACAAGTTGGCACAAGCCAATAGACATTGAAACTAGTCACCAAACAACACAAACTTGAATTATGTCACACAAAAATTTCTTTGCAGCAGGACTAATGAATTAAAAATTTAGATATAAAACCTTCATAACTCACTAGACTTATCTTCTAATCTACATAACCATATCTGCAAACATAGAGTAATGTAGAGCCAAACATCACACCCTTGAGAAAAACCTTATTCAAACAATAACAATCTTCAAACTGACACTCTAAAAAGCACTTTTTGGTGGCCAAATGATCTGAAACTTGGATCACACATTCCTTGAAACTCCTTAAAGATATATTCCAAATTGTAGGAGCAAATTATCCCCAACATAGAAATATAGAGCATTTTTCAAAGACTCTAACAATCAAACAACTAGTCAATAACTCTCTTTTTCTCTTTTGACATCAATGATAACCAAACTACAAAAAAATATACATATAATTGTTTTTAAATGTGCTTAGACTATCATCATATATTCACTAGAAGGTGAGTCTCCCTAAAATATACCATTTTTGTAATACCCCCATGTTGTTGATACTCTTTACTACTCTTTGATACTCTTATGTGTTGGTTTGATACTGGTTTGTGATGGTGATTAGTTCACTAACTTGGTTGTGTGTGGATTCATAGTTTAGTTGGTTGCTGCACTTGAGATTATTATGATGATTTATGATACATTATGTGGTGGTTAGATTATTTGATAATGCTATGGTTTTTTTAAATATTATATATGTCGATGTTGTGATTCTATGATGCTATGTTTTTTGATGTGGTTGTTAGTGAGTCTTGGTGAAAGGACAGAGTAACATCACTCGCTTGCGAGTGCCCTACTACCCTGCAATTTCCTTTCACGGTGTGTTTGCAATGGAGATTTACATGTTACTTGAATTTTATTTGTATGCAGGAATTGTAGGAATAAAGTCTCGATTCCAGTTGTTTCGACAAGACAGGGCGAGCATTAAATTAACCCAATGGGTACAATGTTGAAAAAGGGAGTTGATAAGGAAGTGTCCCCGTCCCAAGTCTTTCATCCCGTTGTGAGTTTTTTTGTATCATGATTGAGGTTTTGTCCTTGTCTTTGTGTAGTTTGATTGTTGATTAATTATTTTATTTATGGTTAGTGGTTATTTAATTAATCTTTATTTCATAAGATTAATTAATGTTTTTTTGTTGATTAATTGTAAGTTAGTAAAATGTTGAATTTTAAATATATTGTAAATTAGAAGTTATTTAAATTAATTAAATTTGTAAGTAATTAATTTAAATAAATAATGATGATGATAATTATATATTATCTTTTTTCCTGAAATTAAATTAGAAAATCAGAAGAGAATATCTTGTGAGGATAATATCATGAGGAATTAATTAATTTTTAATTAAAATTGTGAGATAAGTGTGTGCTTTTAAAAGAAAGAAAAGAACCAATGAATGAAGAGGATTTTTGAGGAAAAAGATGAAGAGCTTTATTTATTATTATTTATTTTTATTGTGAGGGAGTTTTACACGCACAAAAGTTTTTCTGGTTTTTGGTCTGAAAAAGAAAAGAAAAGAAAAAGTTTTTCTTGTGCTTCTTGGTAAAAATTGTTCTGTAAGAAAAGAAGAAAAGGTTTGTTTCAAAAGTTAGCTAAAGGCAGGAAATTGAGAAGAAGTTGCAGAGGGGATTCTACTTGGAAAGAGGAAAAAAGCTATTTTTTTTGGATTCTACATCGAACGAAGGACTCCAGGTTCCTTTAAATTTATAGTTGCCTTTTTGATTTATTATTCTGTAAAGAAAATCATGTCTGCCATACTTTAAATTGATGTTTTTGTTTGAAAGAGGGTTTTGTTTTGTTGTGTTAAATTCTTGAAGCTTTGTAGAAAACTAGTGTGAAATATTCTAAAATTCTTCGATAAAACTAGTGGTGAGATTCTGGTTTGAGTGGAAAAATCATTGTATTATGGGTTGAATTTATTTTCCTGATTTATTTTGTGTCTGATATGAAAATTTAATTGTTCATATTACTTATTTTATAAATTTTGCATATATATATATATTTATACATAATAAATAAATAAATATATGCATTATATCTATATATTTTGTCTTCTTTTAAAATCTACACAGTTGTAGAGTCTGTGTACTGCATATTTTATAGGATAATATATATATACTTCATTTTCTATGATTGGGAAGTATTTTAAAGAAAAAATAAAATAAAATAAAAATAAAATAAAATAAAAAAATATATAAAATTTTTATGGGGGTGGGGGTCGGCTGATGCCGTACCACCCACGGCCCCCGGTGGTCGGTTGAATGCAGCCGCCACAGGTTGCGTACAATAGCCAAGGCTATTGGTCGCAGCTTGTGAGGGTTGCGGCCTCCCCACCCTGTACCATAGGCAGATTGTGGTACTATGTACCACAGGCAGGGGGGAAAAACAAATTTATTAAATGTTTTAAAAAAAAAAAAATTAATTCATTTTTTTTAAGTTTGTTTTAATTCAATTTTGTTTATGGCATTTTCTATGGATGAATTTGATTTTATAAATATATAAATATATATATATATATATATATATATATATATATATGTATATATATATTAATGTTAATATTAATATTAATATTAATATATGGATATATATATGTGTATATATATATAAATATTTTTGTGAATTTATAGTGAGTTAAATTATTTATCTATTTTTGTTATACGAGATTTAAATATATGATTTGATATATATGTTTTATTATATATATACATATATATGTATATATGTATATACACTTTAATGCATATATATGTAAATAAAAGTGGCTATTTATATGCTGTGTTTATGGAGAAAAATTATATAAATTTATAATGCTATAGTGTAATTGTGCAAATTAGAAATAAACTAAGTGTTTTTAATTAAATTGAATTTTCTTGAGTAATTGATTTATAAAGATTGTGCATTGTAATTTGTTTTATGACATTGTTTTATGTTTTTTTTACTCTTGAGATTATTCGTTTAACTAGTTGTGGTTTTCTCTTATTGGGTCTATGTCTTGCGGGAAAACCCTAGTGTTATTTTATCCTGTCATAGGAATTTAAGTTGTTGATTAGGAACTTCCAGAGGTGGGGATACTGATGTTTTATTTGATTTTGTAATTTAATATTTGGCCTATGTTTTGACTGTGGTTGTGATTTGAGTTACACTTGGATTGTACCATTTTGTGGATGTTGTTCATATGATTTTAGTGAGATGGTTTTGCCTCGCAGATGTTCCATTTGTTGGTACAATACCTTGGTGTTAGATTTATGTTTTGGGTGTCTAGAGAGAGTGGCTCTAAGTGGGGGCCAATGCACAAAGGGGTTGTCAGGGTAACCCACATAGAGTTAGAGTAATTAGTGATAACCTAAGTAATTAATTATGGGTGAGTGGTTAAACATTAATAAGATAATTATGATGCCTCATCCTCCTGTTAGTGCTATCACAGACTAAAGGGGACCGAGAAAGTCATGGTTGGAATGTTCATTTCCTTGTCTTCACAAGAGGTTAACGATTCCACATGAGTAACCCTATGGAGCGGCGCCTTGTGATAGGTTGTCAAGAGAACCATAGATTGAGATGGCACCTTGAACTAGGTTGTCTGGATAATCCATGTATAGATGGAGGTGACACCTTGTGATAGGTTGTCTAGATAATCCATGTGAAACCATGCGATGACACTCTCCTCTAGCATTCCATTTGTGTTGTTTTATTGAAGTGCTCTGGAAGTGGTCTATTGTTTTTTCTTTTGGTAGTTTATTGTTGTTTAGTTTTATGAGTGGTCTTTTGATATTTTGTTATGTTGTCCGGAGTTAGTCTTGTGTTCTATTGATGTGCTTGGTTGGGGATCCTTCCTTGTTTACTCCTAGCACGGGGGTGGTTGGGTGGAACATGCTATGCACCCTGTTGGGTCCCCTTTGGATGCAGTTATACCATTCAGTGCAGAGCTTTGCAGATGTGGTTGATCCAAGATTCATATGTTCTAGATGTGTATTTGTACTACTCATGTATTTCATTTATTGATGTATCTCTCCCACATGTATTGGGAAGACCTTGATGTAATTTGTTTATATGTTCATTATGATGTATTATTAGACTGATGTAATGTATCTTCATACCATGTAATCATTCTTGAACTACCATTTGTAATTACTGGTCATGTTATGTTGTATATGTGGAAATATATATACTTAATATCTTCATGATTAATTTATTGTCTTATGCTTATATGGTTTTATATGGATTACTTTTATTAATGTGGTGATCGCTAATGGACATTTTAAATGGTGATGTGAGAATGAATGGATTTACGTAATTGTATGTTTAATGTTTAATCTATTATCTTTGTAATTATATAGTTTAGTAATGTCACCTCATGTACCCCAGGGGATTTAGTTGTGCAACTTAGAACATTGTTATGTTGGAATACTTAAGTACATTTATTATGTTCTTTTAAAAAAAAATTGTTGCATTTTTATTTGTTCCTCTGGGGTTTGCGTGACTAGGCGTTACAATTTTTTCTTATTCTTAGAAGCATAGAATCATCAACTCTATCATGTGATCATTAATTTACTAATTAATACATTCATCGTTAAAAAATTCAAATTTTAATTTTATTGCATTTATGGAAAAATTATTCTAATAGGAGTAACCCTTTCAAAAAGAGCTCAACTCTAGTTAAGAGAGTAAAACAATTAATTTTTTCTTTCTAGATTGTACAATGTATCATGGATGTTTCAAATAGATCTTAGCTTGATAGAGCAATTAGGAATCCCATGTCTAATATTTTCATACTTATAATTTCCATCATCTTGGGGAAATCAATGTTAAAATCTAAAATATTATCATTTAGATCATGCTTGGAAATGAAATATTTTAATGAGTGTCCAAATTTGGTGGATTTTAATATTATCCATAATTCTTAACCTCATATTAGTTTCCTTAACAAACCACAATGGTTCACTTATATTTATAGATTTTATTTTCATATTTCTACTTTTTCTTTTTTTCTTTTTTTCTTTTTTATCATGTAGCTATTATGGAGTTTCATCAACAAAAAATATATCATATTTTAAAGAATAAACCTCTATATTTTCACAAGAAAATATTTTAACAATAGGGTGATCCCACAATACTGGTTTAGAATTTCTGGGAGATCCTGATTTTTGCTGAAATCACATATTTTTAGAAAATATAATTATTTAAGCCTTGAAAAGTTCCATTTAAAGGGTTCCAATTGAAGAGGGTTTGATTAAACCACCTTATATCAAACCCCCTTGGATAGAACCTTGCTAGTTTCAAACCATACCTATAATGAAGTCTCCTTTACACCTATCAAAATGCCGATAAAAAATAACTCTTGATTTACCTTTTGGGGAATCAAATGAATTCATTTAAAATTTATTTTTTGTAAGTATGTAGTCCTTATTATAGGCTTCCAAAAAAGTATAATTTTAAATAAATTTAATTTTATTATTATATTTATTTTTTATTTCTTGTGAATGCAGGTTTTTCACTGAAAATCAAGTTCTCTATTCTGCACATGTGGAAAAGTAGCATATTATCAATTTTTTTTTGAAAAATATAATTGCACTAGATATTGAATTCCTTGATCCAACAAAAGAAAATTGAATTTTGATACATACAAAAAAAGTTATGTTGTATACAGTCCGCCTATGTCTGAATTGTAATTGGTTTGACTTCAAAACTTGATTATGTTAAAAATATTCAATAAAAAACTATGAAACCAAATGAAAGCACTAGATATCATAGTTACAAAATATAAGTTTGAAAAAATTATAATTTTATGCTTCATGGAAAAAAATTTATGTTGTATATGGTGAGCACCACTCCTTAAAAATGGTGTTTATTAAAAAAACTAGTTTTCAAAGGAGATGGAAAAGGAAGTGCAATCTGATTCCAAAATTTTAAAAAAATATATATTTAGAATCTATAGAAAAAATGTTACAAATCACTAGTTTGTATTATCTTCAAATTCTTCACGGATTAGCCACTATAGGTGCTCGAAAGTGAAATCAGTTTAGTGTCCAATTTGGCCAAAAAATGTAAACTATTATTGGGGGATCACCCAATAACATTATGCATCATAAGAGTTAGAATTTTGAATACCAAAATATTAAGATTTATTTTTGATAATATGATTCATTTGATATGTTTATTAGGGATAAGGTATTGAAAATGGGATGCAATGAACTAAATTTATGTATGGTGGAGATGTTGTTTGGATGAAATGAGGGGTAACACCCTAGTTTTCTTAATTGTAGCTAGTTATTTTCTCTAAGATGAGGGCTCTATTAACTCCCAAGTGAATACTTAATAAAAAATTCATAATAAGTCCCTATGTAATACAACTATGATTCTATAACTAAATTATCCCTAGGAACATAATATTTAATGAAGCCTCAAATAGTCTCACAAAACCTTAAGGAAAATATGGGAATATTTTATAGGATTCTTTCCTTCTTTTCATGAGTTTCATTTGTGCATTTCTTGGGTTTAGATGTTCTCCATTTTTTCTTAGAAAGAAAACCCTTAGATGGGGCCAATTGTATATTAATTATCATGAATGATTTTTATCCCACTAATAATCCTCCTTATATAAGTTTTTGAAAAATAATATTCCACCCCCCATTCATGCTTGGTGTTGAATCAACAATGTTAAAAGTTCTCTATGCAATTATGTACATTTTTCCTACAATGATAAAATTAAATTTTCAATATGATATAATATTTAGTAAGTCCAAGTAAAAATCTTTAAGAATATAGAATTATAGGAATAAGGATGCAATTTCCCCAATTTTAACTATTTAAACTATGTGCAACCATTCATACACTTAAGTTTTTTGACATTCAAAAATGTTAAATGCCTTAATAATAGTGCCAAAATGACTAGGTTATGGAATTATATAATCCAAAAAAATTATGAATAAGTAATACTGTAGTGTCCCTCTAGTTGCAGCACTCTATCTTAGTTTGATTCAATTATATGGATATATGCTATAGTTGCTTATGATACTATGCTGATTGTTTTCAGTTATGACTCCAACATTATGTTGTTTTTATACTCTGTGGATGATAATTCTAACATCCTGATCATCTGGTTGTGTTTGTGTGATGATATTGAAATAGACACGTGTGTGATATGGGTTATGTTATTTATGAGCTTTTATGAGGTTATTATGATAAAATGGTTGTTCATGATATATGATGCTCGTCAGTTTTGGTGAAGAATACAGCTTAGCACTACTCACTCGTGAGTACCCTGCTACGCTGCGACTCTTCTTCACGGTGTGTTTGCTGATATATGTTTATATGTTTAACAGTAATGTTTTATGCAAATACAGGTACTGGGTATCAGCTCCACCTACTTGTTAGGTCTGAGTGTACCCTAACCCAATGGAACTATGTTGACTTGGAGATAGTGTCAGGTCCTCGTTTATCCATTTTTCTTCATTGAACGAGCATCCATTTGTTGCTCATTGTCATTTGTTGTTTAGTCTTGTCGTGTCAATTTTGTTTGTGTTATTTTATTTTCAAATTAATTATTGTTTAATTTAGTTAAATGACTTATTTTTTATATATCTGATTAAATGTAAATTTGTTTAAATATTAGATTAAATTTTAATGAGTAAGTTTTGACTTATTAAAATAAATTAAACAAGTTATTTATTTAAAAGTCAATGTTAATTTTGAAAAAGGTAATTATTTAAATTTAATTGTGGAATTAATTATGCAAAACTGGATTCTTGTGAAAAGTTGATATTTTAAGAGAGTTTTTTTCAATAAGTAATGAATATCTGAAAACTTGTGTATGAGTTGAAGGATAATATCTTAGATATTTAATGATTATAACTAATTGAGCCATTTTTGAATGCATGACTACAATCAGTTAAGTTTTGGAACTTGAGGTAATTAAATGCATTAAAAAGAATTTGGGGGTTGTAATTTCATTCACGACAAATCTCTGGAAGAATTTTCATGGTAATTTTTACAAAAATAGCTTCTTCTCTTTGTTCTGGGTTACAAAGTTTTGCAGGCAGTGGTTTTCAAAGGAATTGTGTTTTCTAAAGGATTTGAATAATTTTAGGTTCCAGATTCAAGCTTTAAAGATCATTGGGATTTAGAATTCTAAATTAGGTTCCCTTCTTGTTTTGCAAAATCATAATCTGTATTTTTTGATAATTTTCTTGAAAGTTATATTCTTTGGAAATGTTTATTTGTTATATAAAAGAATTACCTTATCAAACCTGGACAATCAACTAGAAAACAATTAGAGAAGCATTAAAAAAATTAAAAGAAAAACATAGCAAATCAATGATTAAATGAAATTTTCCAAAGAAGAATATTAGTATTTTAGATTTGTTCTAAAACGAAGAGTGGCTAAACATAATTGAAACCATAAGCCCTTTTCAGATATTCAGAGCAGATTGAGTTTAGCGAGTGCAGTTTGAATAGTTTGTAAGATCCATTTGTAGCAGAGATATTGTAGGTAGTTTCTTTTCATTGGTTTTCTTAGGCGTAGAAATAAAGACTAAGTAAAGTTCTAGCTCAACCGTCTGAATCATCCTCTATTTAAGGTGCATGCCAATCAAAGTTATCTATCTACAAAGTTGTTTTAGTCTATATTAGTTCCTTGTAAATTGGAGCCCAAGTCTATAGCTTTTGGATGCAAATCCATACATATTGAATGGTAATTTAAAAGTGGTTTAGGAATCTATCCATAGCATATTAAGTCAAACCAAAAAACCAATCAACTTGCAATCTTATTGTTTTGTCTATCTTTTCCCATGCTATACCAACTATTAGCCAATATACCTACATATAGATCAACTACAGATTCATTTTTGGAATAATTTCCAACTTATATCTATAACTACATATTAACTGCCGCCTCATACGTTAGTCATTTATCATATTTTCTTATAAATATGTGTGTAAAAATTGGTGGATATTCCTATTTAGGCTAGTACACTCTTGTATGGCAGAAATAGAATGGTTTCCATCTCTTAGAAAAATTTATTTTGTAACAATAGTGGAGATGAATTGATTGCATTTTGTTGTTACCATTCACCTATGTGTATCGTGTTTCATTTTAATGAACATAGGTCGTAGCCTTTTGGGTCTAATATAAGTCGTGTTGTTGGAAAATAATCAACCTTTTTTCTTATTTGATTCATACGGACCATAGGTGTAATGCCTCGCCACACAACCCTAGAGGAAGTTGCAATTAATTACTCAAACGCATAATTTTTTTTTTTGGTTTAAGTGTAATTAACATGCAAGCTCACTACCCATTTCCAACAACCTATAAGGTTATGAGATTGAGATTATTGTAAAACCCAAACAACAAAAAACATGAATTGAAACCATAACATTTAATTACTTAAGGAATTAAGAACACATACATTCCATACATGATAAATTACATCAAAGAATAAGAGATACCTCATGATTTGAAATAACATATTTTAATAATAATATTACAACTCTCATTCCCTAAATTAGGTAAATCCAATAGCAAGATTACAAATTACAACTTTCCACCTTGATAATAAATGAGGGGTAATAAATTAGAAGATCAACTGAAATGAATAAAGCATGAAATGAACTGGATCCCACAAGCTCTCCAATTGGAAATCTCATCCACATGAACAAGAGGAAAACCCAGCAAAGTAAGGTGCATGTTCCACCCAACCAAGTGGTACCCGAAGGCCCACCCCCCATGCTAGGAGATAGTAACAAGGATTCCTAGACAAGCCCATCTACCTCTAGACAAAGGCTGACACATACTAACTCATACTGACACAAACAATCAAAGGTATAACAAAGTACAACTTTAACATGGTCACATTGCTTCCAGACATAAAATAGATCAAGTATGTTAAGAAACCATACACACAAAATCACATACCAACTGTTAACGTAGAAAGAGTGTCATCAAGCAACTCAAAATGGGATATACTCTAGGAATCTTCATAGGCTCTGACCCCCATTATGGGATATCCTGGTGGCCTCAACCGAATCTTGACCCCCATACTCACTCATGCAGAATCAAATACCTCTCGTAAAGACAAGATAGATGACCTTTCCATTCCAGGCCTTCCCACTCATCCCAAGCCTATATGAGTACTTGTGTCTATGAGTGAGGCTAAATTATCTTGATTAGTGTGAAATACTACCCAAACTTCTAAGTACATTGTTTTAGTTATCACTTGATTAAACCACATCTGAAGGTTACCTAGTTTACCTCTTTGGGCTCTAGCCCCTAATGGAAGCCACTCTTCTACTTGAAAACATACAAAACAAAACCAATCACCAAGGGTGCCAAAGTGCATAAAAACTAGATAAAATATCACTCCAACTCTAGGAGGCAACATATAATGAAACTCACTTCAAACAATTGGAGGCAACAAAACACATAATCCACTCCTTCCAAAGGAGGCACAAATCATCCCTGTTCATGAAAACTAGGTAAAATACTGACAACACACCATGCACTGCCCAGGGGATCCAAAATAGGTTGACAAACATAATACGACAACCCCAATTAATTAAAAACCCCATCTGGAAGACTTATTAACCCCTACCAAACAATTTCCCCCAAAGCGATAATAGAAGAAATTACATTTGAAAAGGAAAATAAATTGGAATTAAATCTACTTTGGATTTCCTAAATCCACTTCCTTTAATAACATTCAATAGTTTATTGCTACAATAAAACTAATTAAATTATGTCTCTTTTAGACAAAGGATAAAATTTAACTAGATATTTAATTCCTTAATTGCTCTTAAATAATAATAACATTTACTTCTATGATGCAAAACCTATCATTTAAAAATAACTATTGGTCCTTTGCAAAATAAATCATTTTAAAATCAATTAATGTCGCTATTAAAAGCATTACATTTAAATCCAATATTTGTCCTTCCAAATATATTATTTTGAAAATAAAATCAATAATTTGACTATGAACACAATATTTTAAATTCCTCAATTACACATTATATGAAATTAACTAATCTTATTATAAATTCGTTTGCGACCAAAAGAAATATAAATAATTAATAATCGCTTTCTTAAAAATTTCATTTCATTCAAAGCAAATAACCATTTCTCTTAAAATCATTACCTTATTAAATAACTACTTGAGCATTTGACAAGCAATTGTTGATAATAGATTTAAATCTAAAGGTTTACTTTAGTTTCCCAATAATATTTAAATATAGGAATCTCATTTCCCCATTGAAATCATTTCATTATGAATGTCTTCATCTACTATAATAAAATAATCTTAAAATAATTGTGTTTAAATATAAATATATTTAAACTTGTAAACATTATTTAAATATATATTTATATTTTTAATTTAAATTCCAACTCATTAATATAACCCAAATTTTTCTAATTTAAAATGCAAATAAAATATACATATATATATTATATATTAAAATAATATATAAAATATATAAGATATATATACATATATTTATAAGCTATAAAACATATATAAAAATATATTTATATATAGATATATATATTTATATAATATATATTATATATATTATAAATAATATATATATAATATATATATATATATATATATATATATATATATATATATATATTTATAATTTATAGTAAAAAAAACAATTTATAGTAAAAAAAACTTTTAAAACATAAAATATCCATAGCCTGCTGTTGGGCTTCCCCTGCTATTGGGTGGCCTACAACGCAACCTCCCCCTTTATGGGGGTCGCTTCCTGTGGGGGCAACGCTAGGCACTGCCTCCACAGCCAGCGCCTCCCATATGGAGGTGGCTGTGGAGGTAGCTCCCCCAGCACCCCCAAATTCTTATAATATTTTTTTTTGTTTTTCAAAATAAATAAATTCACCCACCTATGTCTGGTAATTTCCCAACACAAAAAAATTTCATACAATTTTTTTTAACAGATTTTCTTTTTTAAACTGGGGAAAACTTGCCCAATTGAAACACACAAAATTTGCATAATTTAAAATACATGTATATATCTATATAAACACAATATACATACATATATATACACACACACACACACCCAAATCTCCATTTTATAGTCAAATTGGACACGTTTTCTACAGAAAAAGCTACAACAAAATAATTTTCAAACATAATTTCTAGATTTCAATTTCTGGGAATTTCCAAATCCAGCATAGGGATTTCAAGATTTTCTTTTGTTCCTCTTTCAATTTTCTATTGTATGAGTTTGTTTTCCTACAAGAATCTAAAATTTTCCACAATTCTAGCAGAGGCTTTCAAATTTTCTTTGTTGTTTTCATTTTTAATTTCCTATTGTTTAAATTCTTTGCCCTACAAAAGATCTGAGGTTTTCTCCATTGTTCTATAGAAATTTTCAAGAATTCTTAACAAGATTTACAACCTCTTCAAAAGTAAAATCAAAGCTTAAAAACAAAATAAAAAAATTAAAGAACCCGTGTTCTGAAGTTTGAAGAGAATGAGATCCAGAGTTGAGCTTCCCTACAAAATCCAATCCTCCAAAATTTCTTCAATTTCTCCACTTCAAATCCAAAAATGTATATCCAATACAAGAAAGCCCTTCCTCTCTTTTAGCAACCAAAAATATCCAAGATATTATCTCCTTTTCAAAATAAATACCTCTTTCTTTTTTTTTAACAAGATTTTTCAAAAATATCTATATCCTCTCATTTAAAAAAAAAAAATTAATCAACTTTCCTCAAAATATCCCAAATATTTTCCTTTTCCAAAAAGAATAAAAATCTTTAGTCCTATCCTCAACACTTAGTCAACATTTTACAAATATCTTATTTTCACCCATTATAGATATTTCCTTATGTATTTAAAAGATATTTTACATTTTAATAGTTTAAAACAAATTTTAAATTTTAAAATAGATTTAAAACAAAATTCTATTTCAAATAAATTTAATTCTTTTAATTTATGCATTTTCAAAACAACTTTAACTGTTTAATTTATTTAATCAATAACTATAATTTAAAACACCATTTAATTTCCAAAATAGATTTAAAGCTTTTACTTTATGCACTTTGCAAATAAAACTAAACTATTCACTTAATAAATTTAATAGATTAATTTATTTACTCAGCAACTAAATTTATTTAATTAAATTGTTTACTTAATAAACAACTTTAATCACAAAGATTAAATTACCTACCAAATACATTAAATTTAATTAATTAAGTTAAATTAGAAGCTTTTAACAGGTTTACTCTAAGATAAATAAATAACATTTAAAACATACAATCACTAATTTTCACATATAATTTCCATCAATAATAACTTATCAAAACACCAAGGATGACAAGACTCGGCAACCAACAAGACACAAACTAACAACACACTATGATAGGGTTGTGGTTTGAAAAGGAAACCCCGTTACTATCTCCATATTCATAATACCGTTGGATTATGGACATGCTCAAACTTGTGAAACCAAGTGGAGATGAAGTACTGTACTTGCAATCCTATAATAAAATGAATGTCATACATGAATAAAACTTAGCAGACACACTATGACGAGAAATCACAGAATCACAGAGTGCTCGCATGCGAGTGATGTAATCACATTCCCTTCACCCATACAGTCACATCAAGACTAACAAAAGTAAAGCATCATTAATTAATATATAAGTTTATATCAATATCAACAACTATGCTAATCAAAATCATAACATGAAACATAACATCCATATAGTGCATCATCTCATCACATAATAACATCCACATCGTTCTAAAGCCAATGATCATAAAACAATAACAAATATCAAGGTCTATCATAGTATAGGTATTGAATAACCACATAAACAAATCTAAAACCATAATAGTAACGATTGGAGGGGCACTACATCCTCCCCCCTAGGGTCAGGATTACTCCTGGAAGCCTGTGATCACACATGGATAGAACTCTCTCAGATCCTACTAGACACTAACCTGCTCAGTAACTCGATCCCTAAGGATCAACTCCTAATGCCGAAGGATGAACTACACCCAGATGCTCAGCCTGACGGTTATCTACCGTAGTAAGTACCCTATCCAATCTGCCTGCATCTCCTACTATTGGCTCTAAAGCCATTGGCCTCTGAGTGTACCTTGATGTGCCCATATTGGGACACTATCACACTACGTGAGCCTGTTGGAAACACACAAAATATCCAGTACATCTGCCATAGCCCCTGCCTCTAGGTGGTGCGCTAGATTGTTGCACACTACCCTTGAAAGTGGATTGAGAACTTAGTGTTGGCTACTCAAAGCTGAAGCGTTTCATATGCCTCTAGTTCTTGTCCCCCTGCCTCTCATAGAAATCTTTACGTTTCCCTTGTGAACTCTGATACTGTCCACTCTGTGTAGGCACCTACTGACCACAAGTGAAACATCATGTCCCTCTACTAAAGCTCTGAACACCTAGAGATACACTAGGTCATGGAAAACCATCTCCACAAAATGTCGACTGAGAACTCTGTGCAGGCTGATCGTAACGATCATGATGACAATGTATCCTACTTTGATCTCTCTTCTTCTGCTTCCAACTTCTATTGTGTTGGGACTAAGAATTTTGTTGCCTTGATTGTGAAGGTTTTTGTTGTTGTACTGCCCCTCTGCTTTTGCTCCTTCATCATATTCGAGTATGTGTGCCTTAGAAATGAATTATGATGTCATGTTGGTTTCTTGGTTGCCTTGTTTGATTAGCCTTGAGTTAGGTGATAAGTTAGTATTTTGATTAACTTGTCTAAGCAAGGTAATCAAGTTAGAATACCTTTTTAGGTAACTATAATAAAATTTAGAATTAAAATAATAATACAATACAAAGTATATGTTTATTAATAAATAATTAAATTATTTTATTTTATTAAAAAATTGCCTAATATGGTAGTCTATAAGATATTACTATGAAAAGATAATTAATTTAATAAAGATAATTAGTGCCTAATGAGTGAGTTTAATTAAGAAATTTAAAATTGAGAAAATATTAAAGTAAATAAAATATTAAAAATTTGAACTCAAGTTTGAATAAAGATAAAAGCAAGGAAATCAATTAAAAAATGGAAAAAGAATAGTTTATTGCTAATAAATAAAAATAATAATAAAGCATCATGATAAGATTTTGAATTAAGATAGAAAAATGAAGAAAAGATAGAAAAATCTTCCTCCTTGATCATGCACAATTGGAAACAGAGTTAAAAAGGGGAAACTTATTATAATGCTTGATTTTTGTTTTTTATTTTATTTTGGAAAGCTTCTACTTATCTCCTCTGGGAGGAGATTTTTAGGGGGGGGTCTATGCTTCCACATTCGGCAATGACAAGAAACACACACCTTGCTCATGCCTTCATATTCTGCTCTCAAGCCTTTTAGAACTACTATGTTTGGAACCCAATTAATGCACAATTGTTTTGGTAATTTTGGACTTACATGGCGGTGGAATCATTTGTAAGATATTGGGAAGAATTGCAGTGAGTTGGAAGAAAGCTGAGATAGAAATGTGGTCTCAGCGCTAGAGCTCCATCTTGTCATGCCTAGAAATTTAGGTTCCATCAATTTTTAAATTTTAACTCTGCCTTTTATGTTTGATTTCAATTTTTTCAATCCATGACTTCAGCGTCTACTTGTAGCCTTGTATATGGTGATTTTATAACTCGGTTGATAGTTTGATTCAATATAGATTTATCACTTTCGACTTAAGACTTGAAATTGTGTTAAGATTCGTCGCGCTGTGTCAGGATACCAACTTATAGTTTAGGAACTAAGTACTTGGGTGTTAAGAAGACCACGTTCCTTTGAGGTAGTGCATTACATATGGCTCTATCTTGTGTTGTCTCTCTCTTACCTGTGCCTCCATAGAGCCTTTACTTTGTATTCATGATTACGAGGAGAACTCGTTATCCATAGAGCCTGTGATTTGACAAATCTTTGTGGCTTTCTATCAAACGGTCCATATGACTCAGTCCACATTTTGCATATGCATCTACCAGTGCAGTTGCAGCGAAGCCTGCCAAGATTCATCTGCCCTTTCTCCATTGATGGACATTCATACCCTGTTGCTAAGCTTCCATTTTGGCACAGGCAAAAGGGATACTGGGAAAGGTGTGGAATTTGGCTTTACACCTGCCAACTGTATTTGCTTGAAAGTTTCTAAGCCTTCTTAACAAATCCGTTTGTGTATACCCTGCAATTATTGCATCCCATGAGACCTCATCTCTGAGGCATTCTGCCAAATAACTCGCATGCCTTGTCTATGTATCCTTATTTTTGCCTTCATATCTACCAAAAAAGTTCAAAGTTTTAAATAACCTACTTGATTCTTCTGATAATCTATGGCAGTTGCAGCACTTGAAAATAATTATAATAAATTAAGAAGATGGCAATATTTCCAAATTCCAATAATCACTTTCTAATATACTTGGCAACCTATCACTATTACAACGTTTAGAGTTGAGGCATTGTATAGAATTAAGTAGCCTCCCTAAAACCATTGGCAACCCGTCATAGCTGCAAATTTTAGACTTGTAAAGGTTTAAATAATCTCTCTGATTTCATTATCAGCCTGTCTCAGCCACACACTTTTGAAACGTAATAGGAAGTTTCAAGGTTTAAATAATCTCTCTGATTTCATTATCAGCATGTCTCAGCTGCACACTTGAACATAATAGGAAGTTTAAAGGTTTAGATAATCTCTCTGATTCCATTGTCAACCTGTCACATTTGTAACACTTGAAAGTAGATTATTGTAGAGGATTGAATAACCTCCCTGATACCTTTGTTAACCCTTCATTACGAAAGATTTTTGAGCAAAATAGGAAGCTTTAAAAACTTAAATAATCCTGTTGATTCTATTGTCAATCTATCACACCGGATGCATTTGATCTTTAAGTTGTATTTTTCACATGCTTATGTATTTATATAATGTTAGTATTTAAGTCATTTACTACGAAGGAGAATTAGTTATTAAGTGAATAAATTGGTCTAAGTTAAAAGAAAAAGTTAACTATATTTAATTATTAGGTTATGTTATTTTGACGAAAATTTACTTATCTATTATTCATTAATAAAAGGTTCTGATCTTAATAAATAAATATAAGTATGGGGCTAAAATGAGGTAATAGGGAAATACATTTATGTGTACCTTAGTTTTAGAAAAGAATAAAAGATTTGGCAAAATATAGAGTTAGTAAATGATCAAAATGAATAGAGAAAATAATAAATTTTGCAATATGTTTTTTAGATGAAATAATTGATGCTAAACAAGTTATGGGATAATTTGTCTTCATTAAGTTAATGATAGGAAGTTAATCGGTATACTTTGAGTCTTAAAAGTAGTTATAGTTTATGGTTGAAATATTGAATAGAGCAGATTGTGAAGGATTATACGTTTAATTGTTCAGTGTTAATACTTTGTGAACATATATGCTTGAAGTATTGGTATCATGGGTATGTTATTAGTTTTATAGTTATTTTGTCTTCCAAATGAATTATTTGGCTAGGATAGAGAGTGATGTGAAAAGTGAAAATGTTGTCTCTTTCTTAATGATTGAGTCGATTGATTTTCGTATCAAGTTGTGCTCGATTTATTGCTATTGTTCTCATGATTGTTAACCTTGTTGAAGGATGTTTATTTGCCAACTGGTAAGGGTATCTTGTAAGGAGAATATGGAGGTTTCTTTTAGATGCCCTATTGGCTGATTTGTTTTTTGTATTGATTGATAATGTCAGCTCTATTTAAGTTTGAGGATTTCATTTGATGTCACTCTTATTTATTTTTTCACTTGTCTTTTGCAATTAACATCATCTCAAGATTCTATGTAATGAGTCGTGCTCTAGTGTTATTTTGAAATGAAGAAATTTATGGGATAACTCTCTTATAGTCATGTCTTTGAGAATGTTGGGAAACTTTGTGTTGTTGAGTTTGTAATTGTTTTTTTGTTGAGTAGGTTGGTTATTTTAATTGAGGATGTGAATAGATAATTGTCGTTGTTTCCATGTTGCTGATTTTATGAAGGTGATTTACGTGCCACTATAAGGGGTTCTTGTGAGCAGAAAATTGAGGTCTCCTATGGAATGCCTAGTTGGAGGCTTTTGGATTTTGAGTGATTATTATTATTAAATTAAAAGTTGATTTTGATTTTGTGAATCTCTTTTGAGGTGACACCATTGTTGATATGTGGATTGTAATTTTGTTTCAGGGTTGATTGAGTTGTGGATGGGGTTTGATGAAACCACCTTTGTGTGGCTTTTCTGAGTTAATCTCATATTTGAGGGAAATTTTATCCTTGTGTTGGAATTATTGGGGAAAAACTCTCATTGCTTCATTTTACCCTCGTTTGTGGGTTTTCATTCTTTTTGGCTTCCAGAGGCTTGAGATGAATTGTCAGTTAATGTTCTCTCTTTATGTGCCCTTGATGTGGGAAGTGTTTTGGTATCATGATTCTGAAAAGGGTTGTATGAGAATTGTTGAGACTTTGATTATGTGTTGTTAGCGAGATGGGTAATGCCTCACATGCTTTTATGTTGTGATTCTATGTTCAAATTATGATGGTACAACCCTTGGTTTTGATGTTTGTTGGGTCTCTAGGGAGAGTGGCTCTTCATGGGGGCTGGTGCCTCAGTTAAGAGGAAGTGCACAGGAGAACCCATGTAAGAGTAGTATAACAAGTGATAACCTAAAAATAGAATTTAGGGGGATAGGTAGTAAAACACACAAGATAATAAATATTGGATGCCTCGTCTATGCATTAGGGCTATCATAGACTAATGATAGACTGAGAAGGTCATGGTTGGAAAAGTCATAACCTTGTCCCCATGAGAGGTTATTGGCTCCACATGAGCTACCCTATGGTGCCAGTGCCTCAAGTAGGAGGAAGGGCCAGGAGATCCATAGATGGGTGCTAGCGCCTCAAGTTGGAGGAAGGGCCAGGAGATCCCATGAGAGCTATGCGATGACACTCTCCACTAGACACCCTTGTGCCTTGTTTCTTGTTGCCTCTGGAATTGTGTTCGCATGAGCTACCCTATGGTGCTGGCGCCTCAAGTAGGAGGAAGAGCTAGGAGATCCATAGATGGGTGCTAGCACCTCAAGTTGGAGGAAGGGCCAGGAGATCCCATGAGAGCTATGTGATGACACTCTCCACTTGACACCCATTTTCCTTGCTTCCTTATTGCCTCTGGAATTGTATTCTGTTTATTATTTCAGTTTGTTTTGGAAGTGTTTCATGATCATCCTTTGGTTACATGTTTACTAGTTATTGATTTGATTTATGTGATGAGATTTATGACTTTAAGTTAATATGTTGACTCATGAATGTTTTTGATTATGTCATTGTAATCCTTGAGTTTTATGATACTTTTGTATGATGTTGAGTCTTGTGGTTCTGTGTTTGGATGTTCTTGGTTGAGGACTCTTTCTTGTCAGCTCCTTAGCACGGGGGGTGGGTCTTCGGACCCACGTGGTTGAGTGGAACATGCTAAGCACCCCATTGGGTCCCCAGTCAAGGATCAAGAGGTGCGGATTGGTGCTGTTGCGGCGACTCCAAAGTTGTATTTGTCTTAGAGCCAGTTATGATACTTTGTATTCATCTATTCATTTGTATCATGTTATCTTGTTGTATGGTTTCCGTTCATGTTTAGAAACACTTTTGTATCATTGTACCTCTTGAACATTGTATTGTAATGTAATGTTAAACCTTGTGTGGCTATTGGCCATGGCAGTTGTTATTCAATGTGTTGAGTTAATCATGTATATGTTGTATTTACGTACACAAATGGTTTCTTATCAATGATTTATCATGTATGTGTTATATTTGTTAATGTTTATTTTGTTATGGACTATATCTTTGACTTTTATTCTTTATTGCTGTTGTATGGAATTAAGTTCATAATGACTCCATGTGTACCCCAAGGATGTATGTGTTAGTGAATCTACTTAAATGAAATTCATGTCATGACTTAATGTGTATTAAATGTATGTTATGTTAACTTTAAAAAAAATAAAAATTATGCAGTAATTATTGTTTAATTGTCTTTTGGGGTTCGCACGATGGGGCGTTACAGTTGCTCACCCATAACATCATGATCTCTATCCCGCCTTGGACCCAAAAGAGCTAGAGTATCCTCTAACAAATGACGCAATAGAGCATCCTTGAGCCCTAGTGGATCCTGATCCTAATTACTGACCTCTGGTATGAATTGAGAAGCCTCTTGCTCCTCACAGTCTAATACAAAGGGAACAAAAGGAGGTGCATCCTATTGATTACCTACTCGACTGCCTACATGACCATGACCTCTACCATGACCTCGCCTAGGTGGCATGATCCTGTACAGATACACACCACGACATAAGACAAGGTACTCAAACTTAAATCCTATGTAACTAACAACTTAATGGGTTCCACATTAACCCAGAGCACCTAGTGTTTAAACTCGGGCTCTGATACCATGTGTAACACCCTGCCAAGCAACCCTAGAGGAAGTTGGAATTAACTACTCAAACGCACAATTTTTTTTTGGTTTAAGTACAATTAACATGCAAGCTCACTACACATTGCCAACAACCTCTAAGGTTACGAGACTGAGATTACTTTAAAACCCAAACAACAAAAACATGAATTGAAACCATAACATTTAATTACTTAAGGAATTAAGAACACAAACATTCCAACTCATTAATATAACCCAATTTTTTCCAATTTAAAATGCAAATAAAATATACATATATATATATATATTATATATTAAAATAATATATAAAATATATAAGATATATATACATATATTTATAAGTTATAAAACATATATATATATATATATATATATATTTATAATTTATAATAAAAAAAACTTTTGAAACATAAAATACACACAACTTACTGCTGGGTGGGTTGCAATGTAGCCTCCCCCTTTATGGGGGTCTCTATTTGTGGGGGTAGTGTTGGGCATTGCCTCCACAACCAACGCCTCCCATATGGGGGCATCTATGGAGGTAGCTCCCCTAGCAACCCCAAATTTTTATAATAATTTTAAAAATAAATAAATAAATAAATTTGCCACCCTGTGTCTGGTAATTTCCTAGCACAAACTTTTCACAGATTTTTTTAAAAAAAATGGGGAAAACCTCCCAAATTGAAATGCACAAAATTTGTATAATTTAAAATACATGTATATATCTATATAAACACAATACACACACACACATATACACCCAAATCTCCATTTGACAGCCAAATTAGATAAGTTTTCTACAGAAAAAGCTACAGCAAAATAATTTTCAAACATAATTTCTTGATTTCAATTTCTAGGAATTTCCAAATCCAACACAGGGGTTTCAAGATTTTCTTTTGTTCCTCTTTCAATTTGTTGTTGTATGAGTTTGTTTTCCTACAAGAATCTAAAATTTTCCACAATTCCAATAGAGGCTTTCAAATTTTCTTTGTTGTTTTCATTTTTAATTTCCTATTGTTTAAATTATTTTCCCTACAAAAGATATGAGGTTTTCTCCATTGTTCTACATAAATTTTCAAGAATTCTTAGCACGATTTACAACCTCTTCAAAATTAAAATCAAAGCTTCAAAACAAAATAAAACAATCAAAGAACCTGTGTTTTGAAGTTTGAAGAGAATGAGATTCGGAGTTGAGCTTCCCTACAAAATCATTCCTCCAAAATTTCTTCCAATTCTCCACTTCAAATCCAAAAATATACATCCAATACAAGAAAACCCTTCCTCTATTTTAGCAACCAAAAATATCCAAGATATTATCTCTTTTTCAAAATAAATACCTCTTTCTTTTTTTTTAACAAGATTTTTTAAAAATATCTATATCCTCTCATTTTTTTATTTTTTTAAATTTGATCAAATTTCCTCAAAATATCCCAGACATTTTCTTTTTCCAAAAAGAATAAAAATCTTCATTCCTATCATCAACACTTAGTCAACATTTTACAAATATCTTATTTTCACCCATTATAGATATTTCCTTATGCATTTAAAAAATATTTTACTTTTTAATACTTTAAAACACAATTTAAATTTTAAAATAGATTTAAGACAAAATTCCATTTCAAATAAATTTAATTCTTTTAATTTATGCATTTTCAAAACAACTTTAACTATTTAATTTATTTAATCAATAACTATAATTTAAAACACCATTTAATTTCCAAAATAGATTTAAAGGTTTTACTTTATGCACTTTACAAATACAACTAAACTATTAACTTAATAAATTTAATAGATTAATTTATTTAGTCAACAACTAAATTTATTTAATTAAATTATTTACTTAATAAATAACTTTAATCACAAAGATTAAATTACTTACCAAATACATTAAATTTAATTAATTAAGTTAAATTAAAAGCTTTTAACAACTTTACTCTAAAATAAATATTTAATATTTAAAACATACAATCAATAATTTTCACAGATAATTTCCACCAATAATAACTTATCAAAACACCAAGGATGACAAGACTCAGCAACCAACAAGACACAAACTGACGAGACACTATGACAGGGTTGTTGTTTGACAAATAAACCCCGTTACTATCTCCCAATTAACAATACCATTGGATTATGGACATGCTCAAACCTGTGAAACTAGGTTGAGACGATGTCCTGTACCTACAATCCTATAATAAAATGAATGTCATACATGAATAAAACTTAGCAGACACACCGTGACAAGAAATCTCAAAATCATAGAGTGCTCACATGCGAGTGATGTAATCCCATCCCTTTCACCAATACAGTCACATGAACACTGGCGAAAGTAAAGCATCATTAATCAACATATAAGTATATATCAATATCAACAACTATGCTAATCAAAAGCATAATATGAAACATAACATCCATATAGTGCATCATCTGATCACATAATAACATCCACATCATTCTAAAGCCAATAATCATTAAACAATAACAAATATCAAGGTCTATCATAGTAAAGGTACTGAATAACCACACAAAAAAATCTAAACCCATAATAGTAATGGCTTGAGGGGCACTACATCGTCCCCCCTAGGGCCAGGCTTACTCCTGGAATCCTACGAACACACAGGGATAGAACTCCCTCAGATCCTACTAGACCCTAATTTACTTAGTATCTCGATCCATGAGGATCAACTTCTAATGCCGAAGGACAAACTACAACTAGATGCTTAGCCTGACGGTTATCCACTATAGTAAGTACCCCATGCAATCTTTCTGCATCTCCTACTGTTGGCTCTGAAGCCGTTGGCCTCTGAGTGTACCTTGATGTACCCCTATTGGGACACTATCGCACTATGTGACCTTGTTGGCCACACGTAAAACATCCAGTACTTCTATCATATCCCCTTCCTCTAGGTGGTGCACTAGAATACTTCGTACTACCCTTAAAAGTGGACTAAGAACTTGGTGTTGGCTACACAAAGATGAAGCATTTCATATGCCTCCAGTTCCTGTCCCCTTGCCTCTGCTAGAAATCTTTACGTTTCCCCTATGAAATATGATACTGTCCACTCTAAGTAGGCACCTGCTGACCACAAGTGCAACATCCCTTTCCTCTACTAAAGCTCTGAACACCTAGAGATACACTAGGTCATGGAAAACCATCTCCACAAAATGTTGGCTGAGAACTCTATGCAGGCTAATCGTAACGATCACGATGAGATCGTATCCTACTCTGATCTCTCTTTTTCTACTTCCAACTTCTATCATGTTGGGACTTATGATGTAGTACCCCTCCATTCTCACCTGGGATGTGCAGGTAGTCTGGCTAAGGAATCAGAAGAGGAAGATGGGACAAGAGCTTCTAATGGTATTTTTGTGAGTATGATATTACATTATGATTGCATTTAATTGGTGATGCTTTTATATAGATGTAGTATTATGTGGTGATGCAGTGAATTAGTAATTGTTCATGATAATATGAAATGATTTGTTAGTTTAGAAATGATTAATTTATCGGTTAGACTATATTGTTTGGATAGATGTGATGAAGGACAGTGTAGCACCACTCATTCGCGGGTTCCTTGCTACGCTGCGAGTCCTTCTCACAATACAATGCTTTGATTTTATATACGTATGCACATGTACACGACTTCGTTTGTATGCAGGGATTGTAGGTACATAGTCTCGATTCCACCTACTTCGGCAAGACAGGGCGAGCACCTATAACCCAACGGTATAATGTTGAAAACAGAGGTGGCAATGAAGTCATCCCGTCCCATGATGTCAAACCATCTTGTTTGAATGGGTTTGTGCATTCTTGTAGTTTTCATTCTTTGTGGTTCATGTTTGTGTCTTGTCATATTTTATTAATGTTAGTTTTTATAAGCTGTGATTTATTTTATTTAAATGATGGAAATGATTATTTATTTAAATTGTATTTAAATTTTTAAATGTTTTATATATTTTTAAAAGTCATGATTTTATTAAATGATAATTAAAGTCTTAAATTGTGTTTTAATTATTTTAATCAATTATCTGGTTGAGGACAATTATTAAAATAAATTATTTAATTAAAGGAGATAACGTGCTTTGCAAGTAAAGCCGTAAAAATAGAAATTAAAACAAAAAAATAAATAAATAAAGGAATGGAAAAAGTTGTGAGAACGAATAAGAACGCAGATCTAACTAAAAAGCTTGCTTTTAAAGAAATAATTTCTTTTATTATGGATTTTTAGAGCTTTTGGAAGAAATGGGTAATATCTTTTATTTAATTGAAAATTTGTGAGTATTTTAGGGAGAGGGGATTATTGAGACAGTAGTAGTTGATTTTTGGTTTTTCGAATGAATTTGGGTCTGCAAGATTATTCGTTAAAAAGAAAAGAATATGTTTTTTTTTCTTTGGGGGGGAATTGCTTTTGGGGGCTTTCAAAGAGAACGGATTTTCTGAAGTTGATCAAAGCTTGTGGGAAGAGGATATTGCTGTGTAGATTTTATCTTCAGCACTTCTACTCTATCACGAAGCGAAGGAATCTAGGTTTGGTTGCATTTTGTTCTTCGAATAATGTAGTTGAATCTTTTCTCCCTCTTTGTTGAAAGTTATTGCTTGAGTGATTGGAATTCGATGTCTTGTATTGATTGTCATGTGCTAGTATTTCAAACTTGGAAGGCGATTTACAATTAATTCGAATTGTTTGACATACTATTTTGAGATAATTCGATAGAGTATTTTAGGATGGCTATTTCCAGGCTTGTATGTCTATCATTCGATGTTTTAATGCTCCATGTTGTTATTCGTCATTTCCCTATTTGCAATTTTTCCTGATAATATAATCATTCTTTTTCGAGCATCCTTTCAAGATTGACATTTTTTTAGTTGTCACTCCTTCCTAATTCACTGCTTGCAAGTCTATGTTTCTTGTTTTCCTGGATGTCTTATTTTTTTTAGTTTTCAAGGGCTATGCCAGCCTAGTATCCCCTTAAATGGCGTCATCCTAGTTCTTGCATTGGCTAAATGTGGGTGGCTTGGTTCTTTTTGGTGGCTGTTGAATGCATGAGATTTGATAGCAACCGTATTTCTTGTGCCTAAACTTCAAACTCTCTCTTTTTCTTGCTTCGTTGCCTTCATATTCTGCAATCTACAAAATTCTATTCCCTACATCTCTGACTATTTCAATTTATATGCTTGGTCTATATGCTTATAATTTATGATCCAATAGACTTGTTGTCCTAGCATTCAAGTTTATTTACTTCAGGTCCAATGCTCTTTATTGTGTGATTAATTCGATGCCTCTTTATCATTCCTCATATCTGATAACCTCCACTACATGTGTTGAGTTATGTTGAACTCACTGAATCTTGGTCTATATCTATTGTGCCAATTTCTACCCTTGGCTTTTAATGTACTATGTATTAGGATGTTTAGTCCTTGCACCATGAAAGCCTTGATTATAGTTCAATTTTGGGGGCTTTATTTCATCACTCCAAACCCGTCTTACTGCTTTATAGATTCTTACTGCTTTGCACAGTGGTATCGTATTTGACATTTATGCGATTTTATTTTTATGCCTCCTTGTATCATTATTTGGTTTGATCTGTTTAAAGAAGTTGGAGGTTCTTTTTTTAGTATTGATTAGCACCTTCCAATCCCTCTCCTAGCACAGAAATCTATGGGGAATTCTTTTTCTAGCTTTTGAACGAGAAATGTGCTTGAAGAATGACTTTCGTTTTATGTAGTTGGTTGGGGTGCACCGCTTTGAAATTTGCCTCCCATTTCATATCTAATAGATCTCTTGTCTAGTTTCATACCAGTATCCTCCCACATCGTTTTGTCTCTATACCAATTCTTTATGTGCACTTTGTGAGACCATACTCTTTGAGGTAATATGTCATTCGGGTAGCATGCCTTGCCTATGCTTCCAACCTCACTCCTACCACTGTGCCATATCACTTGGAATAATCACTACCTTGCGTAGTGCTAAGTTTGTTTGTGTAATACCCCTCCGTGTCAGTTGTTTTGGACTTGTGTGTGTGTGTGTTTCATTGGTTACTGAGTTATTTGATTCTGTGGAAAATATAATATGTTAGTAATCATGTTTAAATAATTAATTAAATCATAAGTTAAATTACAAGGTTATTTAAAATATAATTAGGAATTAAAATAATAATCAATTAAATTAAATCAAATGATTTAGAACAAATGATCAATCAAATTAATTCGTTAAAAGTAAAAGTGATATTATTAGATAAATTGATTTAAATTGTTATGAACAAATAATCTTGAAAAGATAATTATTATCATAAGAAATTTAATGAATGCTTATTTAGAATCTTGCGAATGGTTGATTTTAATTATTTTAATGTGGAAGTAATTAATTAATAAAGTTTTGTGAAAATAATGAATATAGATATATATATATATATTTAAATAAAAAGTTCATTTCTGTGGATTTAAATTTATTTAATTTTTAATCAAATGCATGATAAAAGAAAATGAAATAGAAATACATGAAAAGGCAACAAAAAGAATTAAGGATTAAATATTATTTTGATTTATTTCTTGAAATGTGATTGTTGGTATTCTCTGGAAGAGGAAACAGAAGAGGCTTCTTGTGTGAGTTTTTATTTTGGTTTGGGAAGGGGATTGCATTCTCTTCCCAACAGATTTTTGGGAATTTGGCAGTCATCTTTCTGTGATAGTATTGCATTCTTTTATTATTCTGAGAACTCATTGAGGAATAAGATTGGAGTTGAGGGGAGGATCTTGTAGCCGCAGCTGGAAACATTCGTTGGAAGAGGATTGGACTGGCAAAAAGGAATAGAGCTTCTATAGATCTACTTCAAACGCAGGATGCCAGGTTCCTCTCTTATTTATTTGTGTAGCATTAAATAAAATGGCAATTGATTGGAATTGTTTCGCTGTGCATGAAATTTTCATTTGGGGATTGGGATTGCTGTTTGTTAAAATAGAATTTGGTTGGATTCTTGACTGTCAATTATTAGATTGAAATTTCTAGGAACTTGAGACTGTTGTTTATTTAAATGAAATTATTTGTTGGGTTTTGGATTGTTGTTTATTAAAATGAAGCTTTGGTTGGGATTCTGGAAATAAACTGTATTGCTGTGGTTGTTCTCAAAAAATAAATAAATGGAAAAATAATTACCTTACTGTAAATTTCTGGGTTACTGTATATATATATATATTCTTCAAATACAATTTTCATATAAATATATATATATATTGTAACCTGTACTGTTGATTGTTATTCTCTGTTTTTGAATTATTTTATAATATATATATATATATGTATATATATTAAATGTATATATACACATATATATATATATATAAATAAATAAATGAAAATTTAAATAAGGTTAAAGTTCGCCGAATAAATGTATTTGAAATTATTTTAAAATATAATATATATATATATAATAAAAAAATATATATATGGGTTGAGTGGTGGGTGGCCTCGGCCGTACCACCCACCCCACCCGACGGCCGTGGTGGTGCGGCAGCCTACGGGCTACTGTAGCAGTCCGAAAGACTGATGTGACAGTCCGTAGACTGTCCACAGCAGTCCGTCGGACTTGATGTCCGTAGACTGCCACGGCCGGCGGCGAAAATTCCGTGCCGGGGTATGGTTTAAATGCCCATTCAAATTTATATTTATTAAATTTATAAAATGCGAAATTCCAATCTATGTATTATCGAAATTCACTTTTTATAAATATGATTTATATATGTATTTCGAAACTTGATTATTATATATATATATATATATATATATATATATATATATATATATATATATATATATATATATCTATATATATATATATATTTTATATATATTTGTATATATATTATTTAACTCATTTATTCAGATTTAGTTATTTAATCGGTTACTATAACCATTTAATTATATCAGTAAACATTCTGCTTCCTTTCTGGTTAAAAATAAAATAGAATTTAGTTATAGTAGAAACAATAAAAGAGAAAGAAATCTTTTGTTTATCCTTATTATTGATTTGTTAAATTACAACTTAAAGAGGATAGGTTAGTAGAAAAATCAATTTGACAGCATTGATTATTTAATTCTCGCTTTAGTATGAATATTCTAGAAGTAGAATTTATTATGAAATTAAATAAGTTATCTTTTGTTCTTATTTTGTGAAGTTGTAGTCTTGTAGTCTTGTTGAATTTTTAGAACAGATCTTTTTTTTTCTTTTTATATTTCCTCCCTCAAAATGAATTAAAATATATAAAGATGTAGTGGTTTTAAAAAGGTAATTATTGTGTGTAAATTTATTTAGATAGATTTAAGATTTAAAAGTGGTAAGTTCTAATATGTAGTTTAAGCATTTAGAGTATTGTTATTACTATCATTTTAAGTATAACAAATGGTCTTAAGTGGTTGGCGCAATTACTTTAAATATTGGAATTGAGTATTAAATAGTGAGAATGAGGGGTAGTGGAAATAATGTTTAAATTAATGTTTTGAACATAAGTAGTTATGAATGTTAATAAGTTAAATACCCAACTATTTAGTAGTTTTCATTTATTGCTCATTGAAAGGGGAAATTTAAATGTATGGGCATGATTAGAGATTGATTAGGCTATTCTCGAATTGGTTAGTTTATTGGTGAAATGTGAGTTTAATCTTTTGAAAATTGACTTCCTTTATATTCATTAAATGGTTGAATTGCAAGCTCTCTTTATGGATAAGTCTTTTAGAATACTTGTGATGATTATCATGAATTGTTTTAGTTAATTGAGTAATTTCGTTGGGGAAGTTGTAAAGTTATTTGGTTCTGGTTGTTAATTGATGGGTTATTAAATATTGCTCTTGTTTGAATCTTTGGTTGTTGGTTATTATGCGAAGTGATGTGTGGTTGAGTATTTAAGGTGTTCTTAAATTTGGTGCCTTGGATGCCTGGTTGAATGCTTTTACCTTTGATTATTGAAGGATGGTTCCATGTTGGTGTGAATGCCTTTGGAGGTTAGTTTTGATTTAAGGAATCCTTTGTCATTTAAATTTGTGTTGCGATGTAATTGGGAACTTGTATTTTTTTGGTGAATTGTGGGAGGTTGATCTTCTTGGATTTCTGATTTATTTTGTATCAAAGTTGTTCATGTAGTCTGGATGGAGTTGTTGATCTTATTTCAATGTTTTCACTCATTATATTTGAATTGAAATTGATCTGGTGGCCTTGCAATTATTGTTGTCATTGCTATGTTGTTGTTTTTATGAAAGTGATTTGCGTACCATCATAAGGGGGTTCTGTGAGGAGAAAATTGAGGTCTCCCATGGAATGCCTAGTTGGTGGCTTTTGGTTTCATTTAGTGATTTCATGAATTAAAGGTTGATTTTCTTTTGCGTTTTCCTATTTGAGGTGACACCATTGTTAATTTGTAGATGGGTCTTGATGAATCTTCCCCTTTTTATGGCTTTTTCTGAGTTACTCTCATATTTGAGGAAATTTTATCCTTGTGTTGGATTTATTGGAGAAATACTCATGTTGCTTCACTTTACCTTTGTTTATGGGTTTTCATTCTTTTGGCTTCCAGAGGCTTGAGATGATTGATAATTGATGTTCTCTCTCTTTATGGGCCCTTGATGTGGCAAGTGTTTTGGTTTCATGATTTTAAAAAGGGTTGTACATAATTTGTTGAGATTTGGAAATTGTATTTATAGCGAGATGGGTAATGCCTCGCATGCTTCTCGGTTGTGATCTAATATTCTTATTTTGTTGGTACAACCCTTGGTTTTTATGTTGTTGGGTCTCTAGGGAGAGTGGCTCCTCGTGGGGGCCGGTGCCCCGTTTAAGGGGAAGAGCTCAGGATAACCCACGAGTGAGTTAGTAAATAAGTGAAAATCTGATAATTAACTTAGGAGGGTTGGGTTGGGTAGTAACATCATTGCAAGATTTTAAAAATGGATGCCTCATCTTCATTAGTGCTTCCACAGACTAATGGAAGGCTGAGAAGGCCGTGGTTGGCAAGGTCGCGACCTCGTCCTCACGAGAGGTCTGCGGCTCCGCATGAGTCACCCTATGGACCGGCGCCTCCAGTTGGGAGGAAGAGCACATGACAGCCATAGATGGGACCGACGCCTCCAGTTGGGAGGAAGAGCACAGGACAGCCCATGTAGGACTATGCGATGACACTCTCCCCTAGTTGCCCATGTGTTTTACTTTATTGAGTTCCTCTGGAAGTGGGTTATGGGAGTTGTTTTAGATTGTTGTTTGAATTGATTTAAATTGATTTATGATTATTGCTTTAATACATCTTTAGTATGTTTTGTGGTCTTGTATGATCTCATTTATATTTGATTTACGATCTTGTATCTTATGATACTGTGATATGATGTTATTGTATTGTTTAATTAAAATTTGGAATTGTATCATGTTTATTAATTCAGTTTGATTTGGAAGTATCTTATGATCATCCTTTGGTTACTTGTTTACTGATCATTGCTTTGTTTTATGTGATGGGGTTTATGACTTTAAGTTATTATGTTGACTCTTGGGTGTTGTTGATTATGTCATGGTAATCCTTGAGTTTTATGATACTTTTGTATGGCATTGAGTCTTGTGGTTCCCTTTTTGGATGTTCTGGGTTGAGGTCTCTTTCTTGTTAGCTCCTAGCACGGGGGGTGGGTCTTCGGACTCACATGGTCGGGTGGAACGTGCTAAGCACCCCATTGGGTCCCCAGTCGAGGATCGAGAGGTGCGGATTGGTGCGGTTGCAGCGACCCCAGAGTTGTAGCCAATTATGATTCTTTGTATTCATCAGTTTATTTGTATCATGTTATCTTATCTATGGTTTCCATTTATGTTCGGAAACACTTTTGTATCATTGTACTTCTTGAATATTGTATTGTAATGTAACATTAAACCTTATGTGGCTATTGGCAGTTGTTATTCAATGTGTTGAGTTAATTATGCATATGTTGTATTTATGTACTCAGATGGTTCCTTATCAATGATTTTCATGTATATGTTATAATTGTTAATGTTTATTTTGTTATGGATTATATCTTTGATTTTTATTGTTGTTGTGTGGATCTCAGTCTAGTAATGACTCTTCGTGTACCCCAAGGGATGTATGTGTTAGTGAATCTGCTTAAATGGAATTCATGTCATGGCTTAATGTGTAATACATGTATGTTATGTTTACTTAAAAAAAAATTGTCTTTGTGTTTATTGTTTATAGTGCCCACCCCGTTTTGGTCATCTTTGATGTCAAGTAAGTTGTTGGTAATATCATGTCGATGTGGTGATTTTATTTAATTTTAAAGTTATGAAATAACATTAATAATATGCTGAGATTTGGTTAATAAAGTTAATTTAATTTTAGGGTTACTTGCCTTATCTGGAATTAAATAAAGAATTTAATTATCTTTGGGAGTTGTTATTTAAAGTAATCAGATTGGATGAGGAAAGGTAATTATCATTTAAAGATTAAATTCAATTAATGAATTTAAAGGTGAGAAAATTTTAGAGACGATTAAATATTAAAATTTTACTTAAGTTTGAATGAGGGTAAAAACGAGAAAGGCTAGTAAAAGTTTGATATCTAAGTATAATGGATAAGATAATAATGTTAATATGGTAAAGAATGTGACGAAATAAATTCTAATAAAATATTATTAATATCTAAAATGAATTAACTAAATCAAACTTGAATATTATAAGTAAATAAATAAATACTAACTATATTTAGCTTTGGAAGAGAGGAGGTTGGGAATCGGTTCTTGATTTATAACTAACCAAGAAAGAACATAAAGGGAAAAGCGATGCATCTGGAGGGGGGCTGGCACAAAGAAGATTAAAAATTCCATGAGCATCCAAGCGTAGATTCAGGCTTGAATGGTATGTCGTTTCTTTCAATCCCTTTCATAATATCACATTTTGTTTTCTTCAACTGCCCTTGTTTATTTTCGTTGAAAATGGTGAATAAAAATAAAAAAAGAATTCAGAAACTCTTCGTTCGAGTTTATTGATCTCTCTTTAAATTTTGAAATAGTTTAGATCGGAAAAAGGATGAATATTGTCTCAGGAACAAAAAAGAAATAAATAAATCCATTTTATGACTATTCCTTGAGCATTTGGTTCATGAATGCAAGCAATAAAGAACACATGAGACAAAATATTATAGTTTGTGGTCGTAAATCGCTATTGATTACTGTTTGGTCTCTGCATCACTGTGTAGCGCAGGCATAGAACTTGCCATAATTAACACCTAACATTTGAATGTTTGGGGATTGATCTTATTTTTTTCCATTATTGAAATGATATTAACTTCTTTCCTTACTAATGAATTAATCGTAATCTGCTAACATTAATCATCCTCCATGCTGCTAAAGGTGATTCGTCCAAACAACAAAATCCTTTCTGTTCATTGTCCTGTGTCGTTTCTTTGGATTCATCATTGTCACTGGCAAATCATATGACCTTGTTCTCTCTCTTAGTTGGACAAATCTCCATATACATTACGTAAAGTGGTAGGCTCAGAAATTTGCAAACACAGAATCAGTATTTTCTTTTGGAACTTTGTTTTTTCCCCTGAGCCAAAATTAATGTTTCTTTTATTTTATCTTTTGTTGGGAAAAGAATAGAGATTAGAGGATGCCTGTTCAATCATTCTATCTGATAGTGTCAAGATGATAATCTGTTATATGAACATTGTCACTAGGATCAAGATTAGAGTAAATATACATTAAAAATAATAATAATAATATCAGGGCACTGGATCAGAACACGAAGTTTAAAGGTTTAGATAATTTGTTTATTTCTGCTGGTAATCTATCGCAGTTGCAGCACTTGGAAATAAAATATCGTCAATGTACTAACATAATAGAGTGTTTACCATTGACCGTGGTGGGGTTTAATTTCTAAACTTCAAACTTGAGCACGTCTCTGGAAACCCGCCACCAACAAAACTGCATCAAGTTTAAAAAGAAAAAAAAAAGTGTATATTATTTCTCCTGCGCATAAGTCACGTATTTGCACCTCACCTTTCTCCTTCTTTTTAGTTTTGTGGATAACATTCAGGATTTGATAATAATACAAGTAAATGGCGTCTCACATTTTGCAACCGTAACCATCTCCAATTTGGAGGAAAGCTCAGTTCGTGTGTCTTCTCTGATGCCGTCCATGAGCAGATTATTCAAGTGAAGAAATTGAGGACCAATGAGCAGATTATTTAATTCTCTTGGTCTGCGCGATGTTTCTAGCCTTGCTAGTTACCTCCGTTCAGTCGAAGCTGAGAGAAATTGATGTTATTGGATACAGTGCTTAGATGAGTTCCTTCACATAGTCTGGTAATCAAAATTTATAAAATCTCCCTGGAACCATAGGCAAAACCATCACAGCTGCAACGTCAGACATGCAAAAGTGTAGTAAATTAAATAGTCTCACTGAACCCATTGGCAACCCGTCATAGCTGCATCTTTTCGGCTGGCAAAGGTATGGTAAACCTGGCATGGCCGATGGCCAAATCCCATCGCTGTACCCTGTGATCTTGTTACCTCCGCGTCACTCTAGGGTTACTTTTGCGTTTTATGAATTACTGGATATGAAATTTCTCTTCCTTCTAAGATAAAAGTTTTACCTTCTAAAATGTGATAGGGATTAAAATATATGTTGTTTGTTGGATTCATGTTTGCTTTCTTTTCGGAGAGTTACGGGGTCCTCTTGTGTTTTGGAACGAATTTGGTGGAAAATGTTTTACTTTTTTTTTTATAGGGTTTCAGCGCCTTTGAATCTAAACCTATTTGTACGCCTTCACCTTTACTTCTTCTCTTTGTGTATTTTGTCAATTAAGTCACATCTTATTTTGTTTTGGTTTCAGAAAACTAATTTTTGACTGTCTGCAAATATATCTCATGGGCTGTACAAGGTGTCATCCTCATTTAATCAAACGTTGTCATCCTTTTAGGGTGTGTGACACCATTCGCTCTAAACATGTGATAGAGCTATATTACCTTTATTTTTGTTACACTGGTTATCTAATTTTGAAAATTAGGGGCACTTAGAATTTGACGCAAATGTTAATATTGATTATTTTCTCATTTAGGGTGATTGTTGTTTATGGGTAATTACTTCAATTTATATAATTAATTATTGCATTCTTACTATTGTTTCAAGACATAAAAATTACTAATGATAGGCAATGTTATTTCAAGTAGAGCAACGATATGTCTTTTCAAGCAAGAATAAGATAAATTGTGAATGTAATAAATTGGAATATATTTGTTTTAATCTATGTTTGGAATAGTATGTTGGTAGTGTAGTGTTCATGAGATTAGTTATCTTTTTAAAACACAATTAGAGTATTAATTGGCTCATTATATTTATATAAATGTATATAGTCATAGGAATGATTATAAATCCTAAATTGGAATAAAAGAAAATAGTAGTAATAATAAGAAGAATAGAAAAATTATAATGATGTGAAATATAAATAAAAGTTAGGTTATGTTCCTTTAAAATATTTTATATAACTACATCATAAATGCATAAATATAATGTAAGTTGATTTGTTTTGAGAGTACCTTAAAAAGATACTTGAATGGTAATTAAAGGAGAAATTTTTAAGGGCAAATATACGTTTGGATAGCTTTAGGCTCCTTTCAATTAAATGTGCTTGTTTTGGATAAGATAAATAGAATGTTTCTTTTGTTACTATTAGTGGTTAAATTTTTCCGTGAATGTTTGTAGTATATTAGGAGTCTACACTTGGTAGTTGTCATATTAGAATAGTAGTTTTGAAAAAAAAAAATATCTATTTGTGGTTGGGACATAAGTTGCATTTTGTTAGTTATTTAATCTTATGGTCACGATAAATTGATTAATCAAGGGAGTAATGTGTAGAAGGGAAATAGTATATTGATCCTTTGGGAGTTTGGTTTATGGTTGTATTTGGTAGTCTTATAATTGGTGGTTGTAATAACTCTTTCATTGAGGAATTGTGTATGCTAGAATTAATCGTTATTTTTAGTCATGGTTAAATATTGATGTAAACTTTATTTTGTCTTCATTCTGGTAGTTTTATAAACTTGCATAAACGTTGAAATAAATTGTTCTTGAATTGAGACTTCTTTTCTAATTAAATTCTCTTGGATTGTTGATTAGGGGATAACTTTATGATGATCCGAGTTTCTAATAAATGTTGTCTTATATGGATACTTATTTAGAACCTTGAGATTGTAATTGTTTTGAGTAGGTTGGTTTCTTTTAATTGAGAATGTGATTAGATAGTTGTTATCATTATCCTGTTGTTAGTTATATGAATGTAATTTTTGTGCCACTATAAGGGGTTCTTGTGAAGAGAAAATTGAGGTCTCCCGTGGAACATCTAGTTGGTGGCTTTTGGATGTTGAGCGATTTTGTTGATGTGTGGATTGCATTTTTATTGTGGTGGGGGTTGACGAAGCTTTCTTTGTGTGGTTTTATGGATTCTTTCGATGTGACTTTTCGTGAGTTGATTTTGAGTTGGGAATGTTATCTCAATTAATGTATGTTGCTATTCGTTGGGAACCAGTATGTGTTCTTTTGTTCTTTACCTGAGAGGCAAATTGGTTAATGTTAACTTTGTCATGATTGATGGTTCTACTTGATGAGTCAAATTGAAAAGTTCTTTGAATTATGGGTATTCCGAGAGGAGAAAATAGAGGTTTCCCTTGGATGTACGATTTAGTTCGTATCGAAGTTGTTGATGTTGTTTAAGGGAGTTGTTGATCTTATTTTGATGTATTCTCTCATCATATTTGAATTGAAAATAGTTCTTCAAGGTTTTGCTTTTATTGTTGTCAGATTTTCATGGGGAAACCCTAGTGTAACTTTATGAGAATCTTCCAGAGGTTTATTTTACTATTGGTTAATGTTCCTCCTTTTATGTGCCCTTGTTGTGGAAAGTGTTTTGGTTTCATGTTTTTGAAAGGGTTGTACGTGAATCATGGAGATTTTGATTATGTATTTATGGCAAGATGGGTAATGCCTTGCATGCTGCTCTGTTGTGATATAATGTTCTTGTTATGTTGTACAACCCTTGGATTTGGTTTTTTATGTTTTGAGTGTCTAGAGTGAGAGTGGCTCTAAGTGGGTGGTCGGCGCACAAAGGGGCACCAGGATAGCCCTCGTTAGAGTGAATTTAATAAGTGATAATTTAAATAATTAACTAGGGGTGGGTAGAATCACATTAAAAAGATAATTGATGCCTCATCTGCCTTTGAGTGCTACCACAGACTAAAGGGGATTGAGAAGGCCGTGGTTGGCAAGATCGTTTCCTTGTCTTCATGAAAGGTTAACGGTTCCGCATGAGCAACCCTATGGAGCGGTTCCTTGAGATAGGTAGCCTGGATAACCATAGATGGAGGCGGTTCCTAGTGCTTGGTTGCCTGGATAATCCGTCAGTAGATGGAGGCGGTACCTTGTAGTAGGTAGCCTGGAGAATCCATGTTAAGCCATGCGATGACACTCTCCTCTAACACTCCTTCTTGTGTTGTTACTTTGGAAATCCTCTAGAAGTGGGTCTTTGTCTTGAGTTGATGGATCATAGTTGTTTGAATTGATTTATGGTTTTACCCTATTTTATCTATGGTGTATTCTATGGTCTTGTATAAATCTTGTTGATAATTTGGGTTTCGACTTTGTACTCTTATGGTACTGTGATATGATGTTATTGTGTTGGTTAATTACAATTTGGAATTGTATTATGTTTGGAAGTGTTTCATGATCATCCTTTGGTTATTTGTTTGCTGGTTATTGCTTTGATTTATGTGATGAGATTTATGACTCTTGGATGTGGTTGATTATGTCATTGTAGTTCCTGAGTGTTATGATACTTTTGTATGATGTTGAGTCTTGTGGTTCTCATTGGATAATTTTCTTGGGTTGAGATCTCTTTCTTGTTGGCTCTAGCAGGTGGGTCTTGGGACTCTGTAGTGCGGTGGAGTGATGCTAAGCACCCCATTGGGTCTGTCGGTCGAGAAGGGCCAGTTGGTGTTGTTGTAGCAGCTCAGTTGTATTTGTCTTGGAGCCATTTATGATACTTTGTATTCATCTATTCATTGTATCATGCTATCTAGTGATGGTTTCACTCATATTGGAACACTCTTGTATCATTGTGCTAATAAACATTGTACTGTAATGAAATGTTAAACTTGTGGTGTGGATATTGACCATGGTAGTTGTTCTTCAATGTGTTATGTTAATCATGCATATGTTGTATTTATGTGCAGATGGCTTCTTATCAATGAATTTTTCATGTATGTGTTATATTTATTGTTAATGATTATATCTTTGGATTTTATTCTTTATTGATGTTGTATGGATCTAGAGTGCATAATGACTCTTCGTGTACCCCAAGGGATGTATGTGTTAATGAATCTATTTAATTGAAATTCGTGATATGACTTGATGTGTATTACATGTATGTTATGTGTATTTAAAAAAAAAAATTGTTGTAATTATTGTGTTAATGTCCTTTGGGGTTCACACGGTAATTCTGAGTTTAATTGTCCTTTGGGGTTCGCACGACGGGGTGTTACAACATGGTATCAGAGCCTAGGTTCATACACTGGGGCACTATGTGTGCTCACTATGTAACCTTGCGCTTAGACCCATGAGTCTTGAGTTTCACTTTTCTTTTGTCATTGTTGTGAATTTGAATTTCTTTCGTTTGATGGTGTCGGGTCGATGGTGTAGGAAACTGATGGGAAAGGATAGGACCCTCGGTGTAGTGCGCAATGCACCGATATCCTTCCTGTCAGGGATGCTCTATGGACCCTTGAGTTTTAGTGTGATGTGTTTCTTGGTGATGTGTTTTATGTGTGTGATTATGTCAAGTGTGTGTGGATTTGCAATTTTGTTGTCCTTGAGTGATGAATTATGTTTTCTTGAATCTATGAAGGTGTAAAATTTTACCTTTTTATTGAAATTGATGTGAATTTTGATGCTGAATAATGGATTAAAGTGGAATTCTTTGTGTGAAAATTATGAGTTTTAATGAAAATGTAAGGTTTTGTGGATAATTATTCTATGATTTTAGCAGAATCTAGTATCTTGAGGGTAAGATGTAACTTGAATTATTGGTACTAATGTGCAATGCTCTATGGTAGCTTTTGATTTACAGGAAGTGGGCTTCAGAAAGCATAATGACGAAGGTAATGTAATCGTAATATGCAGGTATAGATACTTATAATGTCAAGTAGTAATTCATTTTGATATAGTAGATGAATTAGGTTTATGGTTAGTATCCTTATACGAATATTTCCTAACTAATTAGAAGAAAATTGTTTACGAGTTACTAGAATTGTTTTGACTTTTATGTGTGGTTTGGTGGGAGGGACAGTGTGGTATCACTCGCTCGCGAGTGCCCTACCATGCTGGGATTTCCTCTCACGATGTATTTGTGATATATATGTATTGTGCACAACGTTTGCTTGCATGCAGGATTGCAGGAACTAAGCCTCGATTCCACCTGCATTGTCAGGACAGGACGAGCACCATAAACACCCAATGGGATTGATGTGGAAAAATAGGAACTGACAAGAAAGTTTCCCCAACCTAGTTCGTCATCTGTCCTTGTGTTTGCCAAATTGGTCTGGTTGCAACCCTGCCACCATTTTTGTTTTGGTATCTTTTCATTATTTTTGGTTTGTTTAATTTTCATGGCTGACTTGATGATGTTTAATTGATGTTTTAATTTATGGTGTTGATGTGCTTTTTGATCATTGATATTTGTTGTGTTACCATGTTTTTGATTGAGCTCGACTTCCAGGAGTAAGTCAATTTTTAAGGGGGGGAGGATGTAATACCCCTCCGTGTCAGTTGTTTTGGACTTGTGTGTGTGTGTGTTTCATTGGTTACTGAGTTATTTGATTCTGTGGAAAATATAATATGTTAGTAATCATGTTTAAATAATTAATTAAATCATAAGTGAATTGCAAGGTTATTTAAAATATAATTAGAAATTAAAGTAATAATCAATTAAATTAAATCAAATGATTTAGAACAAATGATCAATCAAATTAATTCGTTAAAAGTAAAAGTGATATTATTAGATAAATTGATTTAAATTGTTATGAACAAATAATCTTGAAAAGATAATTATTATCATAAGAAATTTAATGAATGCTTATTTAGAATCTTGCGAATGGTTGATTTTAATTATTTTAATGTGGAAGTAATTAATTAATAAAGTTTTGTGAAAATAATGAATATATATATATATATATATATTTAAATAAAAAGTTCATTTCTATGGATTTAAATTTATTTAATTTTTAATCAAATGCATGATAAAAGAAAATGAAATAGAAATACATGAAAAGGCAACAAAAAGAATTAAGGATTAAATATTATTTTGATTTATTTCTTGAAATGTGATTGTTGGTATTCTCTGGAAGAGGAAACAGAAGAGGCTTCTTGTGTGAGTTTTTATTTTGGTTTGGGAAGGGGATTGCATTCTCTTCCCAACAGATTTTTGGGAATTTGGCAGTCATCTTTCTGTGATAGTATTGCATTCTTTTATTATTCTGAGAACTCATTGAGGAATAAGATTGGAGTTGAGGGGAGGATCTTGTAGCCGCAGCTGGAAACATTCGTTGGAAGAGGATTGGACTGGCAAAAAGGAATAGAGCTTCTATAGATCTACTTCAAACGCAGGATGCCAGGTTCCTCTCTTATTTATTTGTGTAGCATTAAATAAAATGGCAATTGATTGGAATTGTTTCGCTGTGCATGAAATTTTCATTTGGGGATTGGGATTGCTGTTTGTTAAAATAGAATTTGGTTGGATTCTTGACTGTCAATTATTAGATTGAAATTTCTGGGAACTTCGAGACTGTTGTTTATTTAAATGAAATTATTTGTTGGGTTTTGGATTGTTGTTTATTAAAATGAAGCTTTGGTTGGGATTCTGGAAATAAACTGTATTGCTGTGGTTGTTCTCAAAAAATAAATAAATGGAAAAATAATTACCTTACTGTAATTTCTGGGTTGATGTATATATATATATATTCTTCAAATACAATTTTCATATAAATATATATATACTGTAACCTGTACTGTTGATTGTTATTCTCTGTTTTTGAATTATTTATAATATATAATATATATATGTATATATATTAGATGTATATATATACACATATATATATAAATAAATAATAAATGAAAATTTAAATAAGGTTAAAGTTCGCCGAATAAATGTATTTGAAATTATTTTAAAAATAAAAATAAATAAAAAATAAATAAAAATAAAAAAATTATATATGGGTTGAGTGGTGGGTCAGCCTCGGCCGTACCCACCACCCCACCCAGCCGGCCGTGGTGGTGCGGCAGCCTACGGGCTACCGCAGCAGTCCGAAAGACTGCTGTGACAGTCCGTAGACTGTCCACAGCAGTCCGTCGGACTGCGGTGGCAGTCCGTAGACTGCCACGGCCGGCGGCGAAAATTCCCGTGCCGGGGTATGGTTTAAATGCCCATTCAAATTTATATTTATTAAATTTATAAAATGCGAAATTCCAATCTATGTATTATGCGAAATTCACTTTTATAAATATGATTTATATATGTATTTCGAAACTTGATTTTATAAATATATATATATTTATTTATATATATTTGTATATATATATTATTTAACTCATTTATTCAGATTTTAGTTATTTAATCGGTTACTATAACCATTTAATTATATCAGTAAACATTCTGCTTCCTTTCTGGTTAAAAATAAAATAGAATTTAGTTATAGTAGAAACAATAAAAGAGAAAGAAATCTTTTGTTTATCCTTATTATTGATTTGTTAAATTACAACCTAAAGAGGATAGGTTAGTAGAAAATATCAATTTACGAATTATGACAGCATTGATTATTTAATTCTCGCTTTAGTATGAATATTCTAGAAGTAGAATTTATTATGAAATTAAATAAGTTATCTTTTGTTCTTATTTTGTGAAGTTGTAGTCTTGTAGTCTTGTTGAATTTTTAGAACAGATCTTTTTTCTTTTTTTATATTTCCTCCCTCAAAATGAATTAAAATATATAAAAATGTAGTGGTTTTAAAAAGGTAATTATTGTGTGTAAATTTATTTAGATAGATTTACGATTTAAAAGTGGTAAGTTCTAATATGTAGTTTAAGCATTTAGAGTATTGTTATTACTATCATTTTAAGTATAACAAATGGTCTTAAGTGGTTGGCGCAATTACTTTAAATATTGGAATTGAGTATTAAATAGTGAGAAGAGGGGTAGTGGAAATAATGTTTAAATTAATGTTTTGAACATACGTAGTTATGAATGTTAATAAGTTAAATACCCAACTATTTAGTAGTTTTCATTTATTGCTCATTGAAAGGGGAAATTTAAATGTATGGGCATGATTAGAGATTGATTAGGCTATTCTCGAATTGGTTAGTTTATTGGTGAAATGTGAGTTTAATCTTTTGAAAATTGACTTCCTTTATATTCATTAAATGGTTGAATTGCAAGCTCTCTTTATGGATAAGTCTTATAGAATACTTGTGATGATTATCATGAATTGTTTTAGTTAATTGAGTAATTTCGTTGGGGAAGTTGTAAAGTTATTTGGTTCTGGTTGTTAATTGATGGGTTATTAAATATTGCTCTTGTTTGAACCTTTGGTTGTTGGTTATTATGCGAAGTGATGTGTGGTTGAATATTTAAGGTGTTTTTAAATTTGGTGCCTTGGATGTCTGGTTGAATGCTTTTACCTTTGATTATTGAAGGATGGTTCCATGTTGGTGTGAATGCCTTTGGAGGTGAGTTTTGATTTAAGGAATTCTTTGTCATTTAAATTTGTGTTGCGATGTAATTGGGAACTTGTATTTTTTTGGTGAATTGTGGGAGGTTGATCTTCTTGGATTTTTAATTTATTTTGTATCAAAGTTGTTCATGTAGTCTGGGTGGAGTTGTTGATCTTATTTCAATGTTTTCACTCATTATATTTGAATTGAAATTGATCTGGTGGCCTTGCAATTATTGTTGTCATTGCTATGTTGTTGTTTTTATGAAAGTGATTTGCGTACCATCATAAGGGGGTTCTTGTGAGGAGAAAAATGAGGTCTCCCATGGAATGCCTAGTTGGTGGCTTTTGGTTTCATTTAGTGATTTCGTGAATTAAAGGTTGATTTTCTTTTGCGTTTTCCTATTTGAGGTGACGCCATTGTTAATTTGTAGATGGGTCTTGATGAATCTTCCCCTTTTCATGGCTTTTATGAGTTACTCTCTTATTTGAGAAAATTTTATCCTTGTGTTGGATTTATTGGACAAATACTTATGTTGCTTCACTTTACCTTTGTTTATGGGTTTTCATTATTTTGGCTTCCAGAGGCTTGAGATGATTGATAATTGATGTTCTCTCTCTTTATGGGCCCTTGATGTGGCAAGTGTTTTGGTTTCATGATTTTAAAAAGGGTTGTACATAATTTGTTGAGATTTGGAAATTGTATTTATAGCGAGATGGGTAATGCCTCGCATGCTTCTCGGTTGTGATCTAATATTCTTATTTTGTTGGTACAACCCTTGGTTTTTATGTTGTTGGGTCTCTAGGGAGAGTGGCTCCTCGTGGGGGCCGGTGCCCCGTTTAAGGGGAAGAGCTCAGGATAACCCACGAGTGAGTTAGTAAATAAGTGAAAATCTGATAATTAACTTAGGAGGGTTGGGTTGGGTAGTAACATCATTGCAAGATTTTAAAAATGGATGCCTCATCTTCATTAGTGCTTCCACAGACTAATGGAAGGCTGAGAAGGCCGTGGTTGGCAAGGTCGCGACCTCGTCCTCACGAGAGGTCTGCGGCTCCGCATGAGTCACCCTATGGACCGGCGCCTCCAGTTGGGAGGAAGAGCACATGACAGCCATAGATGGGACCGACGCCTCCAGTTGGGAGGAAGAGCACAGGACAGCCCATGTAGGACTATGTGATGACACTCTCCCCTAGTTGCCCATGTGTTTTACTTTATTGAGTTCCTCTGGAAGTAGGTTGTGGGAGTTGTTTTAGATTGTTGTTTGAATTGATTTAAATTGATTTATGATTATTGTTTTAATACATCTTTAGTATGTTTTGTGGTCTTGTATGATCTCATTTATATTTGATTTACGATCCTGTATCTTATGACACTGTGATATGATGTTATTGTATTGTTTAATTAAAATTTGAAATTGTATCATGTTTATTAATTCAGTTTGATTTGGAAGTATCTTATGATCATCCTTTGGTTACTTGTTTACTGATCATTGCTTTGTTTTATGTGATGGGGTTTATGACTTTAAGTTATTATGTTGACTCTTGTGTGTTGTTGATTATGTCATGGTAATCCTTGAGTTTTATGATACTTTTGTATGGCATTGAGTCTTGTGGTTCCCTTTTTGGATGTTCTGGGTTGAGGTCTCTTTCTTGTTAGCTCCTAGCACGGGGGGTGGGTCTTCGGACTCACATGGTCGGGTGGAACGTGCTAAGCACCCCATTGGGTCCCCAGTCGAGGATCTAGAGGTGCAGATTGGTGCAGTTGCAGTGACCCTAGAGTTGTAGCCAGTTATGATTCTTTGTATTCATCAGTTTATTTGTATCATGTTATCTTATCTATGGTTTCCATTTATGTTTGGAAACACTTTTGTATCATTGTACTTCTTGAATATTGTATTGTAATGTAACATTAAACCTTATGTGGCTATTGGTAGTTGTTATTCAATGTGTTGAGTTAATTATGCATATGTTGTATTTATGTACTCAGATGGTTCCTTATCAATGATTTTCATGTATATGTTATAATTGTTAATGTTTATTTTGTTATGGATTATATCTTTGATTTTTATTGTTGTTGTGTGGATCTCAGTTTAGTAATGACTCTTCGTGTACCCCAAGGGATGTATGTGTTAGTGAATCTGCTTAAATGGAATTCATGTCATGGCTTAATGTGTAATACATGTATGTTATGTTTACTTTAAAAAAAAATTGTGCTGTGTTTATTGTTTAATTGTCCCCTGGGGTTCGCACGACGGGGCGTTACAGTTTGCTTTAGACGTTGGTTGAAATCAAAACATTTAATAGATTCACTAACTGCATGTTTGATGGTCTTGGTTGTATGGATCAAATTCGCATTATAGACTTCTCTTCTAGTCATCAGTTTTTCCTTAGCCTTGTCTTATAAACATTTGTTATGGGAGGGTTCAATCTGCTCTATACAATCATGCTGGCCTCTATAGAATTCTTCTTATCTTGGAAATCTTCCTCCCATTCTTTGCAATAGGTGATCTGAGTCCTTGTAAGTCGGTTGTGGATGAATATAATATTATGTAAATTACTTTCAGAATTAATTTATTGTGTGTTGCTCGAAGTACTTAGCCAATTCATAGTTTACCCATTGGCTTTCCTATTTAATTAATGCTTTTATATTATAGTAAATTTGCCAATTTGGAAATATGAAGTCCATCCCATATAGTTATAATTTATGCATTTATGTATATTGTTGTATGCATGTAAAGAATATGTATATCATAGTGGTTAGGATAGATTACCTCTTGATTATGATTGATATTGTTCTGGGTTTTAGTCTGACAAAAACATTAGATGTTGGTATTTGAAAATGGCATTAATAATGTCTTATATTTAATGTAAACTGAAAGATACCTTCTTATATATATATATATGAGTATATGCGTATTTATATTATTGAGTAAAATGATTTCTTTTGATGTTTAATTTGTGAATTTAAGTGAACTTTATTTTGAAAGAAATGTAATAAATGGTGTTGGATTATTGTTGAATTTTATATTGGCATGGAGCAAATTTGGAGATTGTTATTTAAATTTTCCGTTCTAGCTTTATTGTGTTGACTTTTAAATCAATGTGGGAACCCTGTTGTCAATTTGTGAAACTTTAATTCCAGAGGCTTGTTTAATTTTAATGTTCTCCTCATCTTAGCCATACTTTTGGAATTGAAACTTATTGGTTTTGTACTTGGAAGGGTTGGACGGGTTTTGTTAAGACCTTTGGTTTTGATTTATTGCGAGAGGGATAATGCCTCGCATGTTCTTGTTTCGATTTTATGCTGTATTTGTTTTAGTTCAATTCTTGCCTGAATTTGTTTTATATTAGGGGTCTTAGGGAGAGTGGCTTTTCGTGGGGGTCGGTGCCTCAGTTGGAGGAAGGGCCAGTAGATCCCATGAGATCTATGCGATGACACTCTCCACTAGACACCCTTGTACTTGGTTTTTGGTTTCCTTTGCAATAGTAAACTTTATGTTGTATCTGAGTCTTGTGAATTTGATTTATGGTTGTTATTTAGTTACTTGTTTAATTGATAATGCTTTACTTAATTGTGGTGAGTTTCATAGTTTTATCTTGTTATGTTTGATTTGTGAACATCGATGGTTATTTTATTGTATACCTTGAGTTTGTATTTGTACTTTGTTGTTCTTGGAGTCGGTTTGCCATTCATGGTCGGGTTCTCTTCCTTGTCACCTCTGAGCACAGGGGGTGAGTTACTTGTAATTCACATGGTTGGGTGGAACGTGCTCCGCACCCGTTGGGTTCCCCATCAGCGTCCTATCTCTCAGCATTGTTGCAGTTAGTGTTGCACCAGTGTTCATTTGTAAATTTAAATTTCATTGTATGTATCCCACACGTTTGGGAAATTTGATGTAATTATTAATCAAGAGACTGTAATGTAATATTAAAATGATGATGTAATAGTTAGGATCAATTATAACTTGTTAAAAGAGATTCATTATGATTGTATTATGTGATGTATTAATATTCTCGCTCTTGGTTATTGGGTGTATTCTTATTCATGGTTTATAATATTAATAGTTATGTTGTTATATTTCACTTTCATTGTTAGTTGTTTGTGAAGTAACCTCGCGTGCCCCAGAGAGCTAAGTGTAATAGTGTAATGTAATGTGTTATGTGATTATGGTCAATGTTTCTTGCATGTTTAATTGTAATGTTTAAAAAAAAAAGAATTTTCTATGTGTGTGTTCTCTGGGGTTTGCATGACAGGCGTTACATATAATTTTATTTCCTTTATTGCGAAGGTTGTTATTGCTCACCCATAACATCATGATCTCTATCCTGCCTTGGACCCAAAAGAGCTAGAGTATCCTCTAACAAATGACGCAATAGAGCATCCATGATCCCTAGTGGATCCTGATCCTGATTACCGACCTCTGGTATGAATTGAGAAGCCTGTTGCTCCTCATGGTCTAAGACAAAGGGAACAAAAGGAGGTCCATCCTACTGATTACCTACTCAACCGCCTACATGACCATGACCTTTACCACGACTTCGCCTAGGTGGCATGATCCTATACAGATACACACCACGACATAAGATAAGGTACTCAAACTTAAATCCAACACAACTAACAACTTAATGGATTCCACATTAACCTAGAGCACCCAATGTTTAAACTTGGGCTCTGATACCATGTGTAACACCTCACCACACAACCCTAGAGGAAGTTGCAATTAACTACTCAAACACAATTTTTTTTTTTTGGTTGAAGTACAATTAACATGCAAGCTCACTACCCATTGCCAACAACCTCTAAGGTTGCAAGACTGATATTACTTTAAAACCCAAACAACAAAAAACATGAATTGAAACCATAACATTTAATTACTTAAGGAATTAAGAACACATTCATTCCATATGTGATAAATTACATCAAAGAATAAGAGATACCTCATGATTTGAAATAACATATTTTAACAATAAGATTACAACTCTCATTCCCCGAATGAGGTAAATCCAATAGCAAGATTACAAATTACAAATTTCCACCTTGATAACAAATGAGGGGTAATAAATTACAAGATTAACTGAAATGAATAAAGCATGAAATGAATTAGATCCCATGAGCTCTCCAACTAGAAATCTCATCCACATGAACAAGAAGAAAACCCAACATAGTAAGGTGCATGTTCCACCCAACCAAGTGGTACCTGAAGGCCCACCCCCATGCTAGGAGATAGTAACAAGGATTCTTAGACAAGCCCATCTACCTCTAGACAAAGGCTAACACATATTGAATCATACTGAGACAACAAATCTTAGGTAAAACACAAGTAAAATTATAACATAGTCACATTGCTTCCAAACATAAAAAAAATCATGTATGTTAAGAAACCATACACACAAAATCATGTACCAATTGTTGTCGTAGAAAGAGTCTTATCACACAACTCAACATGGGATATCCTCTAGGAATCTTCATAGGCTATGACCCCCATTATGGGACTTCCTAGTGGCCTCAACCGAATCTTGACCCCCATACTCACTCATGCGGAATCAAATATCTCTCGTAAAGACAAGATAGATGACCTTTCCATTCTAGGCCTTCCCACTCATCCCAAGCCTATACGAGCACTTGTGTCTAGACGAGTGAGGCTAAATTATCTTGATTAGTGTGAAATACTACCTAGACTTCTAAGTACATTGTTTTAGTTATCACTTGATTAAACCACCTCAGAAGGTTACCTAGTTTACCTCTTTGGGCTCTGGTGCCTAACAGAAGCCACTGTTCTACTTGACAACATACCAAACAAAACCAATCACCAAGGGTGCCAAAGTGCATACAAACTAGATAAACAATCACTCCAACTCTAGGAGGCAACATATAATGAAACTCACTTCAAACAATTGGAGGCACAAAACACATAATCCACTCCTTCCAAAGGAGGCACATATCATCCCCGTTCGTGGAAACTGGGTAAAATATTGACAATGCACAATGCACTACCCAAGGGATTCAAAAATAGGTTGACAAACATAATACAACCCCAATTAATTAAAAACTCCATCTGGAAGACTTATTAACCCCTACCAAACAATTTCCCCCAAAGCGATAACAAAATAAATTACATTTGAAAAGGAAAATAAATAGGAATTAAATCTACTTTGGATTTCCTAAATCCACTTCCTTTAATAACATTCAATAGTTTTATTGCCACAATAAAACTAATCAAATTATGTCTCTATCAGACAAAGGATAAAATTTAACCAGATATTTAATTCCCTAATTGCTCTTAAATAATAATAACATTTACTTCTATGATCCATAACCTATCATTTAAAAATAAGTATTGGTCCTTTGCAAAATAAATCATTTTAAAATCAATTAATCTCGCTATTAAACACATTACATTTAAATCCAATATTTGTCCTTCCAAATATATTATTTTTAAAATAAAATCAATAATTTGACTATGAACACAATATTTTAAATTCCCCAATTACACATTATATGAAATTAACTAATCTTATTATAAATTGGTTTGCAACCAAAAGAAATATAAATAATTAATAATCACTTTCTTAAAAATTTCATTTCATTTAAAGCAAATAACCATTCTCTTAAAATCATTACCTTATTAAGTAACTACTTTAGCATTTGACAAGCAATAATAGATCTAAATCTACAGGTTTACTTCATTTTCCCAATAATATTTAAATATAGGAATCTCATTTCCCCCTTGAAATCATTTCATTATGAATGTTCTCATCTACTATAATAAAATAATCTTAAAATAATTGAGTTTAAATATAAATATATTTAAACTTGTAAACATTATTTAAATATATATATTAATGAGTTGGAATTTAAATTAAAACTATATTTATAGTTTTAATTTAAATTCCAACTCATTAATATAACCCAAATTTTTCCAATTTAAAATCCAAATAAAATATACACATATTTATATTTTATATATATTATATATTAAAATAATATATAAAATATATAAGATATATATACATATATTTATAAGTTATAAAACATATATAAATAAATATACATAGATATATATATATTTATATAATATATATATTTATATAATATATATATTTATATAATATATATTATATATATTATAAATAATATATATAATATATATCATATATAATAGATATATTTACTTATAATTTATAATAAAAAAAAAATTAAAACATAAAATACGCAGAGCCTACTGCTGGGCATCCCCTGTTGCTTGTGGGGGTAGTGCTGGGCATTGCCTCCACAACTAGCGCCTCCCATATGGGGTGGCTGTGGAGGTAGCTCCCCCAACACCTCCAAATTTTTGTAATAATTTTTTTTTTTTAAATAAATAAATTCACCCCCTGTGTCTGGTAATTTCCCAGCACAAAAATTTCACATAATTTTTTTTTAAAACTAGGGAAAACCTCCCAAATTGAAACACACAAAATTTGTATAATTTAAAATACATTTATATATATATACACACACACACACACACACACACACACCCACACACACCCAAATCTCTATTTTACAGTCAAATTGGACAAGTTTTGTATAGAAAAAGCTACAAAAAAATAATTTTCAAACATAATTTCTAGATTTCAATTTCTAGGAATTTCCAAATCCAACACAGGGGTTCCAAGATTTTCTTTTGTTCCTCTTTCAATTTTCTGTTGTATTAGTTTGGTTTCCTACAAGAATCTAATTTTTTCCACAATTCCAACAAGGCTTTCAAATTTTCTTTGTTGTTTTGATTTTGAATTTCCTATTGTTTAAATTCTTTTCCCTACAAAAGATCTGAGGTTTTCTCCATTGTTCTACATAAATTTTCAAGAATTCTTAGCAAGATTTACAACCTCTTCAAAATTAAAATCAAAGCTTCAAAACAAAATAAAACAATTAAAGAACCTGTGTTCTGAAGTTTGAAGTGAATGAGATCCGGAGTTGAGCTTCCGTGCAAAATCCAATCCTCCAAAATCTCTTCCAATTCTCCACTTCAAATCCAAAAATGTATATCCAATACAAGAAAACCCTTCCTCTCTTTTAGCAACCAAAAATATCCAAGATATTATCTCTTTTTCAAAATAAATACCTCTTTCTTTTTTTTTAACAAGATTTTTCAAAAATATCTATATCCTCTCATTTATTTATTTTTTTAAATTTAATCAAATTTCCTCAAAATATCCCAGATATCTCTTTTTCCAAAAAGAATAAAAATATTCATTCCTATCCTCAACACTTAGTCAACATTTTACAAATATCTTATTTTCACCCATTATAGATATTTCCTTATGCATTTAAAAGATATTTTTCTTTTTAATATTTTAAAACACAATTTAAATTTTAAAATAGATTTAAAACAAAATTCCATTTCAAATAAATTTAATTCTTTTAATTTATGGATTTTCAAAACAACTTTAACTATTTAATTTATTTAATCAATAACTATAATTTAAAACACCATTTAATTTCCAAAATAGATTTAAATCTTTTACTTTATGCACTTTACAAATGCAACTAAACTATTCACTTAATAAATTCAATAGATTAATTTATTTAATCAACAACTAAATTTATTTAATTAAATTGTTTACTTAATAAATAACTTTAATCACAAAGATTAAATTACTTACCAAATACATTAAATTTAATTAATTAAGTTAAATTAAAAGCTTTTAACAACTTTACTCTAAAATAAATAATTAACATTTAAAACATACAATCACTAATTTTCACATATAATTTCCACCAATAATAACTTATCAAAACACCAAGGATGACAAGAATCAGCAACCAACAAGACACAAACTGATGACACACTATGATAGGGTTATGGTTTGAAAAGGAAACCCCATTAGTATCTCCCAATTCACAATACCTTTGGATTATGGACATGCTCAAACCTATGAAACTAGGTGGAGACGATGTCCTGTACCTGTAATCCTATAATAAAACAAATGTTATACATGAATAAAACTTAGTAGACACACAGTAACAAGAAATCACAGAATCACAGAGTGCTCACATGCGAGTGATGTAATCCTGTCCCCTTCATCCATACAGTCACATCAAGACTGACAAAAGTAAAGCATCATTAATCAACATATAAGTATATATCAATATCAACAACTATGCTAATCAAAAGCATAACATGAAACACAAAATCCATATAGTGCATCATCTCATCACATAATAATATCCACATCGTTCTAAAGCCAACGATCATAAAACAATAACAAATATCAAGGTCTATCATAGTATAGGTACTGAATAACCACATAAACAAATCTAAACCCATAATAGTAACGACTAGAGGGGCACTACAATAGGGGTAACTTGTATCCTTGATATAGGGTATTAGGTGTTTCCGTGAGAGTTAGCTCGGGCATGCTAGTTAACCAGGCGTACTGAATGATCAACTATTTGTGAAATGCAATATGGGATAACTAAAGTTTCTTCTCCTAGGTTTCCAGTGCAGCTATCTCTACCTTTTTAGACTCTTTCATTGATGTGCATGATTTATCATCCTTTGTCTTACATGTTCAGTTTGGCATTGCTAGCATTGATCTTTTAGTTGTCTTTGTCCGTTAGAATCTCAAAATTACCTTGGGTTTTCCTTTTAATCTAAAAGTTTAAGTCTTCAAATAAAATTGCTTTGAGTTGCATGCCTCGACAGGACTTTGAAATTGCATTGAGCTCATATAGTCTCTTGTGTGCGCTTATAATAGTTTGGAATTTTTGTTCATACTAATTTATCCTCATGTAATCATGAAATTTATGAAACCTTTATTTGGTGTCCTGTTTTGTCTTGTTTCGAGGCCATTAGAATTCAACTTTGAAATAGGTGATGGTTTTGATCTTTAATGAATAATCTTCATGTCTGTTACCATCGTCATCCCTCTAATTAGGTGTTTAACTCTTAGTTGCCTAATAGTTGTTTCACTTGCATGCTGAAATTCATTGTCAAACTTTAGTCTAAAGTTTCATCTGATTGTAAACTATTAGTTATCATAGCCACTTGCCTTTACCTTAACATTTATTTCTGAGATGATCACATGTATATTTGTTGTGTGTCTTCCATCCACATTGAAATCTGTAGTTCACCATTATGAAACATGTTTGCTTCTACTGTATATATTTATATACATTTATTGATATAGATATAACTTTTGATTTTTATTTTTTTATATTGCAGTATAAATATATTCCTTTTGGTAAGTAAACATTTATATGCAGTATAAATGTTAACTCAAATTTATAATAATAGTTTAGATGTACATGGTTGTTTGTATTAATTTCATTTAACGAGATTTGAAAGTATTTAATTTACATGCAATTCGATTGAGTTTCTATTTCAATTATTATTTGAAGTTTTGATGTTAAATTCATTTATTAGAAGTTGGAATTCCTTAAATAATATTTATTTTTATCAAATTTAAATTTAAAAAAGATTTTTTCTTATAGTATTGTGAAAATAAATATTTAATTATGCGTAGAGTGGGTATTCAAGCTATGATTGAAAGTAATTATAATATATATAGTTTTTAATTTGCTATTAAATTAGTATATGATTTATTTGAAAAGTTAAGACTACAATTGGTGTGAAAATCATTGTTTTGAGATATATGTTTAAATATATTTGGAGGAATGATGATTATCCTTGACATTTAAACTATGATTTAACAAAATCATACTTTGAAATATTCTTTTAGTATTGAATAGTGTATACGAAAGCTTTTGTGGGATTGATTGTTTGAAATTATCAAGTGAAAGTTTATTTGGTATGTGAAATGGAAATTTTAGTTCCAAAGGCTAGGAAAGAAAGCTTGTAATATATCTGGTTATGTTTATACCTTGTTCTATTTTGGGACTTAGCCATGCAAAAGTTATTTGTCTCCTTGTGGTGTTTCGAACTGTTCCATGATTGGACCATGAATGAGATATGTTTTGTTATGGCATTGTTTTATATGCATGTTGGCAGTCCTTGGTATTTTTGACATGTTATGTTATGTTTATAGGAAGAATGGCTTGTGATAGTGGTCAAAACTATAAGTGGTTGCCAGGGTAACCTATCATTTGTTTTTGTAATTCAATGAAAATTTTAATAATTAAACCTTGGGTTCATTAATGTAGTTAAGATAAAAAAAATGCCTCACCTAGTGCCTTAATGCTTGTATAGATTAAGGGTAGGTTAAGAAGGCCTGAAATGGATTAATCGTCTACCTTGTCTTCCTGAGAGGTAATTCGACTCCACATGAGTATGTCTAGGGGCCCAAAATTGGTAGAGATTGTCAGGGTAACTCTAGATGAGAGCCAGTAGTCTAAGAAGATTCACCAGGGTAACCAAGAACAACTATGTGATGACACTCTGTCTTGAAACATGTTTGTGGCCTCTTATGTAGAGTCACCTGTGTTACTGTTGTTGCCTCTGAGAGTATATTGTTATCATGTAATTTGATTTTGTTATATCATGATGTGTTTGTCAGCCATGTGATGAATGTATTTTCCTTGTTTGTTTGCTTGTTTTGTGGACCTGTCATTATCTCCTAGCACGAAGGGAGTGGACCTTCAAGTTCCATGTGGTTGGGAGGAAACCATGCTATTTCCTTCATTAGGTCCTCTTACAAATGTTGCTCTAATTGGATAACTTTGTTCGTGGACTAGGTTCCTAATCCTTTAGTGTTCGTGATGTTGGAAACTGAGTGTACTCATGAATGAAGTTGACAACGTGATATATATATATATTCTCCATCTTTATTGTACATTCTCTTGCTGACTATAACAGAACTTATGTAATGACATTATGATGATTCAAGATTTATTATAATCTCACTTGATGTAATCCGGTTATGTAACTTGACTTTATAAAGCCTATGAAATTGGATCTTTTATGAACGTGATATGTTATTATGTTTTATGATTTTGATATTATGACGTGATGATCTTATTTGTAAATGATTAAGTAACGTCGTCTTGGAATCCTTATAACATTTGTGTAATCGAATGAATTAAAAAATTTAAAATTATTCAGTTAATTTGTTACTTTATGATTTGTCCTTTGGATTCCCTGGCAGAGCATTATAGATGGTGTTAGAGCCAAGGTTCTAACACTGGGTACTCTGGAGATTGGTGAGCCCATTACATTGTCCTAGGTGTTAGAATCTGTAGTTCATGTTATCCTATTGTCTTTTACGTCTTGTAACTGAGACATGTGGGTGATCACTCTGCACCACATGAAGACTACTATTATAGCTTGAAAAAGTCCCCTCCTTCCTTGTTAGGTGGCTAGTGTTTAGTCACATAGAGTTGTACTGTACAATTTTGAAGATTGTGGACTTTTTTTTATATAATTATTGATGATTATATGTTGATTGTGAAGGTCGACAGCTTGTTTATATTTGATTGTGATGGTTTAGCCACACCTTGTGATCTTATTTACTTGTAACCCTCGTGGTTACACTTGATTTAATGTTGACATTGCACGCATTTCTTACTTTAATGCTGAAATTGAATTTCATTTAATGTTTATTTATGACTTTAGTGGCTAAATTATTTTATCTTTATTATTTTCAATGTCGGTCATGTGTCATATTGTGATTCCTCTCCAAGGATGTAGGATACTAACTTGGTGAGTGTATATGAGGAAGTAGACCCAGGGAACCTTAGGGTGGGCATATGCGAAGAATATATATGTTAGTCATGGATATAGTACTTAGATTCTTGAGATTTTTTCTTTCCCTTTTATTATTCTCGCCCTATATCTGAGACTTGTTCTACATGGTGTTGTGTAGGATCATGCCACTTAGGCAAATTTGTAGTAGAGGTCATGGTCATGGCCGAGGAGATGAACACATAGGTAATTAGCAGGATCCACCTCCCCATGATCCAGTGGAACTTTTGCAGCCACATTTAGTGCTAGAATGTAAATGGGAAATAATCTCATTGGATCTCATTGTTGGATTGCCCAATTCTTCACAACAACATGATGCCATTTTGGTAACAATGGATAGGTTGACAAAGTTAGCACACTTCTTGCCTATTTATTCATCCTTTAGTGTTGTTTCCATTGCTAGAGTATTCATGGAAGATATAGTTAGATTGCACAGTATTCCTCGTCAGATCATTTATGGCAGAGATTCTATATTCACCTCAACCTTTTGGATGTCATTGCAACATGCCTTGGGGACACAATTGAACTTTAGTTCAACATTTTACCCTGAGACATATGCACAAACTGGGAAGGTCAACTAGATCCTTGAGGAAATGGTACACTTGTATGTGATGGACTAGAAGACATAATGGGAGGATTATCTCCATTTGATGGAGTTTACTTATAATAAAACTTATCTGAGTTTGATTGGTATGCCTCCTTTCTAGGTATTATATGGACAACCATGTCAAACTCCCTTGAGATTGAATCAGTTAGAAGATAGATATCTATTGGGAACTGAGATGCTTTGAGATATGGAATAATAGGTTGATTGCATCAGAGAACATTTGTTTGTAGCTCAGGATAGACAGAAAATGAATGCAGATGCGCATCGGGTGGATCACCAGTTTGTAGTTGAAGACCGAGGTCTTTTGCAATTGCGTCCATGAAAGAGTCCAATCCAATATGGAAAGGGTTCTAAGATCACACCTCACTTTGTCGGTCCATTCTAGATTCTTGAGAAGATTGGGCTAGTAGTGTGTCGTCTTACTTTTCCACCTAGTCCCTCGTGCATTCATGATGTTTTCCATGTATTTGTTTTTAGAGTTTATCATACTGATAATTCATGTGTGCTCAATTGGAATACATTACTGGTAGAGGACATGCAACTAGTTTTGAAGCTAGTGGGCATCCTTTAGCATAGGAGGCTCGACCTCAGGGGTTGAGATGTTGATCAAGTGAGGGTCCAATGGGATCCTAGTGATGAGGCATCATCTACTTGGGAGGATGCAACACACATAAGAGAGATTTACCCTGATTTATTTGTAGGCTTCCAAGAGTAAGCCTTATCCTAAGGGGGAGGATGTAGTGTCCCTCCAGTTGTGACACTCTATCTTAGTTTGATTCAGCTAGATGGATAGATTCTATAGTTGCTTATGATACTATGCTGATTGTTTTCAGTTATGACTCCAACATTATGTTCTTTTTATGCTCAGTGGATAATACTTTTGACATCTTGATCATCTAGTTGTGTTTTTGTGATGATATTGAAATAGACACGTGTGTGATATGGTTTATGTTGTTTATGAGCTTTTATGAGGTTATTATGATAAAATGGTTGTTTATGATATATGATGCTCTTCAGTTTTGGTGAAGAAGACAGTGTAGCACTACTCACTCGTGAGTACCTTGCTATGATGCGACTCTTCTTCATGGTGCGTTTGCTAATATATGTTTATATGTTTAATGGTAATGTTTTATGCAGATATAGCTACCGGGTATCAGCTCTACCTACTTGTCACATCTGGGCATACCCTAACCCAATGGAATTATGTTGATTCAAAGATAGTGTCAGGTTCTCATTTAGCCATCATTCTTCATTGAACGAGTATCCATTTGTCGCCCATTGTCGTTTGTTGTTTAGTCTTGTTGTGTCAATTTTGTTTGTGTTATTTTATTTGGAAATTAATTATTGTTTAATTTAGTTAAATGGCTTATTTGTTACATATTCGATTAAATGTAAATTTGTTTAAATATTAGATTAAATGTTTATGAGTAAGGTTTGACTTATTAAAATAAATTAAACAAGTTATTTATTTAAAAGTGAATGTTAATTTTGAAAAAAGTAATTATTTAAATTTAATTGTGGAATTAATTGTGCAAAATTGGATTCTTGTGAAAAGTTGATATTTTAAGAGAGTTGTTTTCAATAAGTGATGAATATCTGAAAACTTGTGTACGAGTTGAAGGATAATATCTTAGATATTTAATTATTATAACCGCTTGAGCAATTTTTGAACTCATGACTACAATCATTTGAGTTTTGGAAATTGAGGTAATTAAATGCATTAAAAATATTTTGGGGGTTATAATTTCATTCACGGAAAATCTCTGGAAGAATTTTTACAGTAATTTTTAGAAAAATAGCTTCTTCTCTTTGTTTTTGGGTTACAAAGTTTTGACAGCAGTGGTTTTCAAAGGAATTGTGTTTTCTGAAGGATTTGAATAATTGTGGGCTTCTAGATTCAAGCTTTAAACTTCATTGGAATTCAGAATTATAAATCAAGTTCCCTTCTTGTTTTGCAAAATCATAATTTATATTTTCTAAAAATTTTACTTAAAAGTTATATTCTCTAGAAACATTTATTTTGTTATGGAAAAGAATTACCTTGTCAAACCAGCATGATCAACCAAAAAACAATTAGAGAAGCATTAAAAAAATTGAAAGAAAAAAATAGCAAATCAATGATTAAATGAAATTTTTGAAAGAAGAATATTAGTGTTTTAGATTTGTTCTAAAATGAAGAGTGGCTAAACATAATTGAAACCATAAGTACTTTTCAGATATTCAGAGCAGATTGAGTTTAGTGAGTGCAGTTCAAGTGGTTTGTAAGATCCATTTGTAGCAGAGATATTGTAGGTAGTTTCTTTTCATTGGTTTTCTTAGGTGTAGCAATAAATACTAAGTAAAGTTCTAGCTCAACCGTCTGAATCATCCTCTATTTAAGGGGCATGTCGATCAAAGTTATCTATCTGCAAAGTTGTTTTGGTCTGTATTAGTTCCTTGTAAATTGGAGCCCAAGTCTGTAGCTTTTGGATGTGAAGCCATACATATTAAATGGTAATTTAAAAGTGGTTTGGGAATATGTCCATAGCATACTGAGTCAAACCTAAAGACCAATCGGCCTATAATCTTATTATTTTCTCAATCTTTTCTCATGCTATACCAATGATTAACCAATATACCCGCATATATTTTCTTATGAATATGTATGTAAAAATTGGTGGATATGCCTATTCAGGCTAGTCAACTCTTGTATGGCGGAAATAGAATGGTTTCCATCTCTCAAAGCAATTTATTTTGTAACAATATTGGAGATGAATTGATTGTATTTTGTTGTTACCATTTTCCAATGTGTATCATTGTATAGTGTATCATTTTAATCAACATAGGTTGTAGCCTTTTGGGTCTAATAGAAGCTGTGTTGCTAGGAAATACTCAGCCTTTTTTTTAATTTGATTCATACGCGCCATAGGAGTAACTTGCATCCTTTATATAGGGTATTGGGTGTTTCAATGAGAGTTAGCTTAGGTGTGAAGGTCAACCAGGTGTACCGAATGATCAACTATCTGGGAAATGCAATATGGGATAACTAAAGTTTCTTCTCCTAGGTTTCCAACACAACTATCTCTGCGTTTTTAGACTCTTTCATTATTGCGCAAGATTTATCATCCTTTGTCTTACATGTTTAGTTTGTCATTGCTAGCATTGATCTTTTAGTTGTATGCTTGGAAAGGACTTTGAAGTTGAATTGAGCTCATACAGTCTCCTGTGCGCGCTTATAATAGTTTGGAATTTCTGTTCATACTAATTTATCCTCATGTATCATGAAATTTATGAAACCTTTGTTCGGTATCATGTTCTATCTTGTTTGGAGGCCATTAGAATTCAACTTGGAAATAGGCGATGGTTTTGATCTTTAATGAATAATCTTCATGTTTTTTACCACCGTCGTACCTCTAATTAAGTGTTTAACTTTTAGTTGCCTGATAGTTGTTTCCCTTGCATGCTGAAATTTGTTGTCAGAATTTAGTCTAAAGTTTCATCTGATTGTAAACTCTTAGTTGTCATAGCCACTTGCCTTTACCTTAACATTTATTTCTGATATGATTGCTTGTATATTTGTTGTGTGTCTTCCATCCATGTTGAAATACGTAGTTCACCATTATGAAACATGTGTGCTTCTACTGTATATATTTATATACATTTATTGATATAGATATAACTTTTGATTTATTTTTTATATTGCAGTATAAATCTATTCCTTTTGGTAAGTAAAAATTTGTATGTAGTATAAATGTTAACTGAAATTTATAATAATAGTTTAAATGTACATGGTTGTTTGTATTAATTTCATTTAATGAGATTTGAAAGTATTTAATTTACATGCAATTCGATTGAGTTTCTATTTTAATTATAAGTTGAAGTTTTGATGTTAAATTCTATAATGCCCCACTGCGCAAACCCCAAAGGAACTAATTAAAGATGCAACAATTTTTTTTTTTAAAGAACATAATAATGTATTTTAGTATTCCAATATAACAATGTTCTAAGTTGCATAGCTAAATCCCTTGGGGTACACGAGGAGACATTACTATACTAACCCATAACAAAGATAATAGATTAAAACATTAAAATTATAATTATGTAAAACCATTTATTCTCATTACATCATTTGAAATATCCATTAACAATAACCATATTAATACCATATGAACATATGACAATAAATGAACTTATAAAGATATAAAGTGTTACATATTTCTATGGATACAACATAACATAACCAACTATTACAAGTGATAGTTCTCGAATAAACACAAGGCCTCAATATACATGATATCCATATGATAGTACAATACAACTATCTAAAAATACATCCCAATAATCATATATACAAAATACATCAGCATCATCCCAACACATGTGGGAGATGATACATCAATGAAAACATTACATCTGAGATATAAACATCCATCTGGTACACAAGAACACTAGATCAACAACATCTGCCAAAACCCTACAATAAAAGATACATCCACATCCAAAGGGAACCCAATGGGGTGCGAAGCATGTTCCACCCAACCACCCCCATGTTGGGAGTAGACAAGGAAGGATCCCCAACTAAGCACGTCTAACAATAACACAAGACTAACTCCAGATAGACAACTTAACATCAAAGACCACATAGAAACTAAGCAACGATAAAACTAAAAGGCACAACAACAAACCACTTCAGAACATAGCAATAAACCACTTTCCAAAATTACAACTCGTCACAAATACAACATCAATAAAAATCAGGGCATAATAGCAAAGACTACTTCCAAAACCATCCAACGACAAATCACCAAAAGCCAAAACAATAAACCACTTCTAGAGGACTTCAGCAAAACAACACAAATAGAATGTTAGAGGAGAGTGTCATCGCATGGCTTAACATGAATTATCCAGACAACCTATCACAACGTGCCACCTCCATCTCTACATGGATTCTCCTGACAACCTAGTTAAGGTTCCACCTACATTTATGGTTCTCCTGATAGCCTATCTCAAGGTGCCGCTCCATAGGGTTACTCATGCAAAATCATTAACCTCTCGTGAAGACAAGGCAACAATCTTGCCAACCACGGCCTTCTCGGTCCACTTTAGTCTGTGATAGCACAAATAGGTGAACGAGGCATCAGAATTATCTTATTAATGTTTAATCCCCACCCATGATTTATTACTTAGGTTATCACTGATTAATCTAACTCTATGTGGGTTACCCTGACAACCCCTTTGTACACCGGCCCCCACTAGAGCCACTCTCTCTAGACACTCAACACAAAAATATCCAACTCAATAGGATTGTTCCACAAGAAATACTGAACCAATCAACTAGATCATCTGTGAGGCATAACCATCTCACCATAACATATAAAACATATCCACAAACGGTACAAGCCAAGAGCAAACTAAATCATAACCATGATCAAAACATAGACCAAGCATCAAAACACGAGATCACAATTACACATTGATAAGCCTGCCTCTGGAAATTCCTAAACCATAACTTAAGCTCCTACAAAGGATAAGATAAATCTAGGGTTTTCCCATATGACACAATAAAACAATGAGGAGAATACCACAATAGACTTAACGAATAATCTCAAGAAAAACAATTACTTAAGAACAACACCATATAAAAATATTTCCAATAGTCAATAATTTCATCAAACAAATAAATCAACAATTCAAGAATATTCGATTCAAAATAAACACATTGTTTAATTCAAATTCACACAATTACACAATAATATCACATCTTTTAAGTTTAACCAATGTATTAGGATCATTTATATAATAAAATCATATACCCAAATTCTAAAATAGAAATTACCTATATATAAATAACATATATATATAAATATATCAATATATATATACACAATATATATATATATATATAATAATTTATATATATATACATTATTATACACACAAGATATATTTTGAATTTATAAATATATATATATATATATATATTTATATTACAAAAAAAATAAAAATAAAAATTAAAAAAAATTGAAAGAAACATAAACAAGCAACTTGTATCCTGCCCGGACCTCCACACAGGTGGAGGTACTACGTACCTCCCCCTGTGGGGAGGTCGTAGTCCCTACGGATTGGGCCCAACAGCTTTGGCTGCTGTGCGCAGCCGTAGTGGCTATGTACAATGCCACAGTAGGGCCATGGGAGGGTACGACTTCGGCCAACCTCCCACCCCTATAAAATTTAATTTTATATTTTATATTTTTATTTTTAAATTTTGATTTAAATAAAATTTCTTTTATATATATCAAATTTATATTTTTTAAATAACTCGAATTTCAAAGGGTATGTGTAGGATCATCATGGAAAAAACAGGCCCTTAAGTGGCAAAAAAATTAGAAAAATCAGAGTTAAGAAACTTGATGTAAAAATTTGAAAAATGTATCTATATTATTTCAAAAATATGTAAGAATAGAATCTGTAGAAAATTGAATGTAGTTTCTAAACTACTAGGTTTATTTTAAAAGAAAAAAAATCTATTTGGTGAAAATTTGAAATTTCAATGAGTACTTAAATTTCAGGGAAAAATAAGAAGTAGGTGTCTATCTAACCACCCTAACCACAATAAAATGATAATATTTTTTATAAGATTTTAGAAATAAGTAGAGGACTCATGTCTAGATGTGATGCATATTTTTTGTAATTTTTTCCAAGTAAATAATTAATTATGAATTTTTTATTACAACTTTTTAAAAATATAAAAAAATTGTATGTCTGACCACCTTAACTTGGTCAAAACTTCACGAAATTCAATTTTTCTTTTTCTAATCCTATATTATACAAAGCATAGAATGTGATATCATTTGAAATCTATAGATGTTTTTCAATCAACCTATCAATCAACACTTTAGTCGCAATTCAAGTAGAAAAAGAATAATAATTATTTATTAAATTCAAAGTAAAGCATAATTTATATTGGTGGAAAGCTGAGAATTTCCTTTAAAAACCCTTTTCATTTCACCAATTTTGGGTTAAAAAAAGTCATCAGCCACATACCCTACAAATACCCATCATATTGCCACTTTTTGGCCCATCATGATCCTGCACATACCCCAAAAATACAATATATATATTATTATTAATATTATTATTTTTAAAAAAATTATAGGCACAGATTCCGAAAACAAAAGTAAATGTATATAATTTTTACAAAAAGACAAAGTGCTTTATATATATATATATACTTGTCTAGAATATTAAACCAACAATCAATAATAGATTGATTTTTTTCTCCAGAATTCAAAATAAATAAGGCATATACTTTTAGTTCCCATAATAATTGATTTCCTTTTTAACCAGATATTTCACAATTAAATTTTAATGAAAGTCTTCAAAATATTTTTCAATAACCTCAAAATAGATCTGACATGTAATTTTGTCCTTAAATTAAAAATGAATTTTATTTCAAAACAATAGATTTCACTACTAAACTATATTGAAGAATTTACAAAAAGGTTCTACTAAAGTTTCCTACAGAGGATTCGAGAGTTTTAATACAAACAAGTTTTCAAATCACATAACTTCTTTCAAAGAATTTCTTTTAAGCACAGTAAGCTAGATTTTGTTGATAAAACAATAAAATTATAATAAATAACAGAAGAAAACCTGGAGTCCTTCATCTGGTGAAGAATCCAGCATAGTAATCTTCTTTCGAATGTGGAACCCCTCTGTAGCTTCTTTTCCAATTCATGTCTTTAGCTCACTTCTGAATCTATCTTTTCTTCAACCCCAATAATTTTTACCTAGAAAACACAAAAAAAAACTTATTTTATCAGAGAAGCTATTTTTGGATTAGATTGTGTAAGCTTTTTCTTTTCTTTTCTTTTTTAGATCCCAACGATCGAAAAATCCTTTGTGTGTGAATAATCCCCTCACAAAAATAATAAATCAAAATAAATAAAGCTCTTTTGCTTTTCCTCAAAAATCCTCTCTTTCTCATTGGTCCTTTTTCCAGCTTTTAAAAGCACAACTTATCTACAATTTTAATTAAAAATAATTTATTTTCACAAGACATTATCCACACAAGATTTTCTAATTTAATATTAATAAAAAGATAATATTTAATTATCCTCATCAATATTAATTTAGTTTAATTTCTTACACTTTAATTAATAAAATACTTTTTAATTTACAATATATTTAAATTTAACACTTTACTAACTCACAATTAAATCAAAACAACAAGACAACTTTAATTAATTATCTTATAAAATAAGATTAATTAATTAAACACTAATCATAAATAAAAGTAATTACTCAACAATCAAACCACATAACGACAAGGACAAAACTTTTGTCATGACACAACGACTTACAACAGGACGACGGACTTGGGATAGGGATACTTCCAAATCTACTCCCTTTTTACAACATTTTACCCATTGGGTTAATTTAATGTTTGCCCTGTCCTGCCGAAGCAGGTGGAATCAAGACTTATTCCTGCAAATCCTGCATCCAAACAAACGTCAAGTAGCACATGTATATATATATATATATATATTATTGAAAATATCCTATCGTGAGGAGGAATTGCAACGTAGCAGGGCACTCGTAAACGAGTGGTGCTACACTGTCCTCTCACCTAAGCTATACTAACAATTGTGATAACAATATCAATATGAAATAACATTACTAAACAACTAATCATATGATAACATGATTACTTCTCTATTGTATCATAAAATAATACTGAATCCAATTAACATCACCATAGAATCATCACATTGACATATAAAACATTAAGGAGAAATCATTACATAATAAAATAATCCAAACACTACATAAAATATCATAAATCATACTAATAATGTCATAAGCAACAATTAAATAAACTATGCATTCGTACACACTAGGTCGGTGAATTAATCACCATCACAAATCAGTATCACACTAACATATAAGGGTAACCAATAGTAGCAAATAGTATCAGAAACATGGGGGTATTAGAAATTCATTTATTAGGAGTTGGAATTCCTTAAATAATATTTATTTTTATCAAATTTAAATTTAAAAGAGATTTTTTTATAGTATTTTGAAAATAAATATTTAATTATGCATACAGTGGGTAGTCAAGCTATGATTGGAAGTAATTATAATATATATAGTTTTTAATTTGCTATTAAATTAGTATATGGTTTATTTGAAAAGTTAAGACTACAATTGGTGTGAAAATCAATGTTTTGAGATATATGTTTAAATATATTTGGAGGAATGATGATTATGCTTGACATTTAAATTGTGATGTAATGAAATCATACTTTGAAATATTCTTTTAGTATTGAATAGTGTATATGAAAGCTTTTGTGGGAGTGATTGTTTGAAATTATCAAGTGAAAGTTTATTTGGTATGTGAAATGGAAATTTTAGTTCCAAAGGCTAGGAAAGCAAGCTTGTAATATATCTGGTTATGTTTATACCTTGTTCTATTTTGGGACTTAGCCATGCAAAATTTATTTGTCGCCTTGTGGTGTTTCAAACTGTTCCACGATTGGACCATGAATGAGATATGTTTTGTTATGGCATTGTTTTATACGCATGTTGGTAGTCCTTGGTATTTTTGATGTTACGTCATGTTTATAGGAAGAGTGGCTTGCGATAGGGGCCGAAACCCTAAGTAGTTGCTAGGATAACCTATCGTGGGTTTTTTCAATTCAATGAAAACTTTAATAATTAAGTTTTGGGTTCATTAAGTAATTAAGGGGTGATCCCACAATAGTGGTTTACAATTTTTGGCCAAACTGGACACTGAAATAATTTTTTTAACTAAATCTTCACTTTCAGGCACCTATAGCAGCTAAACCGTGAGGAATTTGAAGATGATGCAAACTAGAGTTTCGTGAAATTTTGTCTATAGATAGTAAATATATTTTTTTCAAAAATTTTGGAATTAGATTGCACTTCTTTTTCCATCTCCCTCAAAAACTAGTTTTTTTCAGAAAATAACATTTTTAAAAGTGACACTCACCGTATAATGCATAACTTTTTTTCCATAAAGAATAAAATTCTAATTCTTTTGAATTTTGATTCCTAACTCTGATATCTAGTGCTTCCACTTGGTTAGATAGTTTTTTATTGAATTTTTTTCTTTAATCAAGTTTTGAATTCAAATTATAATTATAATTTAGCATGACCGTATAATGCTCAACCTTTTTTTTATGTATCGAAATTCAATTTTTTTTTCTTTGTTGGATTAAGGACTTCAATCTAGTGCACTAATATTTTTAATTTTTTTTAATAATTTTCTATTTTTCCACATGTGCAAAACAAAGAGCTTGATTTTCAGTGAAAAACCTACATTCACAAGAAATAAAAAAATATAATAATAAAATTAAATTTATTTAAAATTATACTTTTTGGGAAGCTTATAATAAGGAATACATACTTGCAAAAAATAAATTTTAAATGAATTCATTTGATCCCCCAAAAGGTAAATCAAAAGTGGTTTTTAATCAGCATTTTGATAGGTGTAAAGGAGACTTTGTTATAGGTATGGTTTAAAACTAGCGGGGTTCTATCCAAAGGGGTTTTATTTAAGGTAGTTTGATAAAACCATATTCAATTGGAATTCTTTAAATGGAACCTTTTAAAGGTTAAATCATTATATTTTCTAAAAATATGTGATTTCAGCAAAAAATAGTTCCTCCTAGAAATTGTAAACCAGTTTTGTGGGATCACTTAAGATAAAAAGAATGCCTCACCTAGTGCCTTAATGCTTGTATAGATTAAGGGTAGGTTGAGAAGGCCTAGAATGGCTTAATCATCTACCTTGTCTTCCTAAAAGGTAATTCGACTCCACATGAGTATGTCTAGGGGCTGAAAATCAGGAGAGATTGCCAGGGTAACTTTGGATGAGGGCCGGTAGTCTAGGAAGATTCACCAAGGTAACCTAGAACAACTATGTGATGACACTCTATCATGAAACATGTTTGTGGTGTCTTATGTAGAGTCACCTATGTTACTATTGTTGCCTCTGAGAGTATATTTTGATGATGTAATTTTGATTATGTCATATCATGATGTGTTTGTCAGCCATGTGATGAATGTATTTTCCTTGTTTGTTTGCTTGTTTTGTGGACCTGTCATTATCTCCTAGCATGGAGGGAGTGGACCTTCGAGCTCCATGCAGTTGGAAGGAAACCATGCTATTTCCTTCATTGGGTCCTCTTACAGATGTTGCTATACTTGGATAACTTTGTTCATGGACCAGGTTCCTGATCCTTCAGTGTTCATGATGTTGGACATTGAACGTACTTGTGAATGAATTTGACAACGTGATATATATTTATTCTTCAGCTTTATTGTACATTCTCTTATTAACTATATGAGAACTTATTTAATGGCATTATGATGATTCAAGATTTATTATAATCTCACTTGATGTAATCTGGTTATGTAACTTGACTTTATATAGCCCATGAAATTGGATCTTTCATGAACGTGATCTATGTTATTATGTTTTATGATTTTGATATTATGACGTGATGATCTTATTTGTAAAACATTAATTAACGTTGTCTTGGAATCCTTAGAATGTTTGTGTAATCGAATGACTTTAAAAAAATAAAAATTATTCGGTTAATTCGTTACTTTATGCTTTGTCCTTTGAATTCCCTTGTGGGGCATTACAAATATGATTCATCTCTTGAAAATATATTTTTCAATCTTCCCATGCTCTTAGAATTACAAATTTTAATCTTTGTAAGATACACAAAATGGAAAATGAGATGTTATAACAAGAGGCCTATTGATTTTCCATGTGTAGATAGGTGGGGTGTTATTTTAATCCCATATTGAAGGATAAAATAACATAATTTTACCCTAACAAGCTCATAAATAAAAGGAGAGAAACAAAGAGACAAGGAAAATGATAAATAGAAATATAATAAGTCTATAAACTACAAGATCAAATATTACTGAATTATCCATTATGAATATAACACTTACAAATTCTAAGTATCTCTTTTACCTAGAAACATATTATAGCATATACAAGAGTCTAGGAAAAACATAAATATCATGAACATGCTTGTAAATGTGAACAAAATAATGAAAATAATTAACAAAATGATACATGTAGATAATAACCCATTGTATTAAAAATAATCATTAAGTTTAAGTAAATTATATTTATAGAAAATATGATCCAAAATACAACACATACTTATAGACTATATAAGTTTTATGTTAAAATTTCTACAAGTTCTACACCACCATTTTAAAGGAAATTGTAGAATATATATAATTGCTACATAACCTGCATGAGAAAAATATATGCAAAATAAGTATTTCTAGAATCCAAAATATAAATTAATAACAAATAATACCATAATATAACACCAAATCTATGCTAAGAAAACCTAGCCTTCAAAAGAAAGCACATGGTCCACATATTATCTCATGAAAAAGATTATAATACACTTGTAGAGTCTCCATGAAAATCCTTTGAAACATTAAGAAACTTATTGACACTTCCCATATGAATAAAATAATTAGAATCATATATCCATGGATCCCAATTAATGATAGGGTATGTGTAGGACCATGATGGGCCAAAAAGTAGTGATATGATGGGTATGTGTAGGGTGTGTGGTTGACGACTTTTTTTTAACCCAAAATCGATGAAACTAAAAGGGTTTTTAAAGGATATTCTCAACTTTCCACCAATATAAATTATTCTTTACTTTGAATTTAATAAATAATTATTATTAATTTTTTATTTGAATTACGACTAAAGTCTAGATTGATAGGATGATTGAAAAAAATCTATAACTTTCAAACGGTATCACATTTTTTGAATCCAAAACATGTGTTGCATTCTATGCTTCGCATACTATAGGATTAAAAAAAATAAATGAATTTCATGAAGTTTTTACCAAGTTAAGGTGGTTAGACATATAAGTTTTTTATATTTTTTAAAAGTTGTAATAAAAAAATCATAATTAATTATTTACTTGGAAAAAAATTATAAAAAAATATGAATCACATTTGGACATGAGTCCCCAACTTATATCTAAAATCTTATAAAAAAATATTAGCATTTTATTGTGGTTAGGGTGGTCAAACAGATACCTACTTTTTTTTCCCTAAAATTTAAGTACTACTGCATTGAAATTTCAAATTTTTACCAAATAGATTGTTTTTTTTTAAATAAACCTAGTAGTTTAGAAACTACATTCAATTTTCTATAGATTATATTCTTACATATTTTTGAAATAATATAGATAACTTATTCAAATTTTTACATCAAGTTCCCTAACTCTAATTTTTCTAAATTTTTTGCCACTTAAGGGATTTTTTTTCCATGATGATCCTGCACATACCCAATACAATATAAGAAACCTAAATAATATTTTCAATACTACCTTTAACCTATTTAAATAATAGCAATACACTGAGAGGGGTGGTGAATTAGAGTATGCAAAATTTTACAAACTTAAAACAACAGACAAGATTTAAGATCACACAAAACATTACACACAAAGATGACACTATACGTGGAAAACCCTAGATGGGAAAAAAAATTGTGAGAGAAGTTGATTTAGTATACTACTCAAATCTAACCTCACAATCAAAGATATTACATATGTTTTGTAAGAATCCACTTAATGATAGATTAACACCCAAGGAAATGTTTTGAGGCACCAACCTCCTAGTACACTACACATCTAAGACAAATTTTTGAGGCACCAACCTCCTAGTACACTACACATCTAGGATAATGTTTTGAGGAACCAACCTCTAGGTACACTACACACCTAACTGAGCACCAACTTAATATTTCTAAGGCACCGACCTCTACAACATTACAACTCCATATATGCAAATACTAGTCCTTCAACTTGAGAATGCATGTTTTCATTTCAATAATATACACTGCTTCCTCTCCACTACACTTCTATCTATTCACACTTCCCTTAAACATCACATTGATAGTTTTTTGTATGTCACCATTTAATTTTTCATTGACTTGAAAGACATTCAATACAACAATCTATGTGTATTCGAATAATGCTTCATTAATATCTCCATACTACACATGCAATGGTTGTAGTCCTATTTTTTAGAAAACACTAACCCCACCACACTGGAATTAATAGTAACTATTTTCATAGTTACCCATTTCCCTAAAATTGCATTAACGACCTTTAAAATGATCAAATTTATGACTTAGAAAAATATTTATATATTAGCTTTCATTCTGTAACTACCCACCTAATTTTGTCTTTTGGAAATAATTGTTTGCCACCTTAAATAATTATCATCGATCTTGTCTTTACTACCAAGAATGTACATGTGTCATTATCGTGTGTGGAACATGTGTCATCACTTATTCACCAATGTTTTCGCATTTCTAGTTTCAGCCATCGACCTTACCCTTCACCTTCTACCATTTTTTAAAAAGCCTTCACATCTCTGGTTTCAACCATCAGCCATACCCTTTACCTTGTATGGACACCAAAAAGCAACCCTTCTACATTTTCTGTCTTGTTTGGTTCCTCCTTGTGATTTTGGCTTAATTGTTCCTTGATTTAATGTTGCAATGTGGAAAACACATTCACATTAGGTCTTGGGCCCTTGTGAACTAAAAAAGAACTCAAGTGGTGCCTTACTTAAGTGTTGTAAAGTGTTGTAGCACACTTTCACACTTTTCTAGGGTCTTGTTTTTGTATTTCACCTAAATAACCTATTTTCATCTTTTACCAAGCCTTGTTTCAAAGTGTTGTAACAAAATTTCACACTTTTCTAGGTTTATCATTAATAATTGGACCTTCTTATGCTTTAATTGGCCCTATTTTACATCTACATGCATTACTTATGTGTATTTTTGAGAATAAACTTGATAAACATCATTTAGAGAACTTAAATCCCAAAACCCACTTCAAATGCCTAAGGTGGGACCCATTCACCATTTTGGGTGAATGAGTCCCCTTAGGTGGGACCCATTTGTCCAGAGTGGTGAATGAGTCCGGTTTAGCACAAAATTCAAAGTGAATTCAAATATCTGGTGGTTTTTCATTTTCTAAGATCTAAGGTTGGCCTATGATGTATTTTTGGGAATTATTGCATAACTGTGTATAAATATAAGCTTCTTTCACTCATTTCACCCCCACTCAATCTAACAAGCAATCAAATGATCTAGCATTCAAGCACTTTGGAGCCATCACTCACATGTTTGTAGCATTCTAATTCAAGGGTTTGGTGAGTTGTAATGATGCCTTTTGTTCATTAATCATTTTCTTTCCATATTTCATTTCATTTCTAGGGTTTAATTACCAACAAGGGGTTTGACCAAGGAAAACCCCTATTCACTAACCGCACAACAATTTTTCCTTCTCTTTGCATCTAATTTGTAGGGTGAGGTTGTAGATTTATCAAAGAGAAAGATTGGAAAAGTTGTTATCAAATTGTTAAAGTGATTCAAAGGTGTCAAAGTCCTAAGAGAAGCTTGGATAAGATCTATAGGCTAAATTCTGTAGTTTTGAACTTGGAAACCTATCAGGAGCAGAAGAGAAAATTGGAGGCTATAGTTTCTTGTTTTGAATTTCTAGAAATCCAGAGGTGGACTGATTCACCACTATTAGTGAATGAGTCCCATTTCCCAGGCCTAAAAAATAATTTTGTAGATCTGAGTACCCTTTTTCCTGAAACCTGTTCCAACACCTTTTCCAAAGAACTAAACTAAGTCACCTAGCTTGTTATATGAGTCCTAGTTGGCATCAACATTAAATTTTTCAGGATTCCAGAGCTCCACTCCATCTCCAAAAAGTTTCTAGGTGCACATTTCTAGTTTCACAACTTTCTATTACATTTTTTTGCATTCTTAGGTCATTTAGTGTTAGTTTGCATATCACATTGTGTTTTCACACATCTTGCATTTTCCAAGTTTTGCATTAGTGGTAAACCCTTTTATTAGATTTTAGCCTTTAGGACAATCCCCTTTGACATATTTCAATTTCCTTTGCATTGAAATCTCAAGGGTTTGTTCTTGAATGTGAGCATTGTGAAATTGAATCCCTCTTTCTTCATTCCACTTTTGTGTGAACAAAGAAGCTGTGCATTCCATTTCCATTATCCACATTTTGGTGAATTTGACTTTTGAACATCATAATTCTACTTTGGAGTGCATTTACATCCTATATTTATCTTGCATTAACATTGCATTGCATTTTGTATTAGTTAATTTGCATTCTAGGGTTTCAAAGTTTTTATTAGTGAAAAGCTCATTTAGCTTGCATTCTTGCACTTCATTTCATTAAAAATCAGTAAAATTTTGCATTTTCATTTCAGAATTGCATAAGAAAACTTAAAAAGCATAAATTTCATTTCATAAATTTTGAAAATTTTCAAAAACATCAGTACCAAAACTCATTCCCCACCTTGGGCGAATCAATCCCTTTGCACATTTTGCACACCATCTTCTGGAATTTAATCTTTCTTTTCTAAGTTCCTATTTACTATTGTTATCTCTCTATTTCAGTTTGCAAATTTTATGTTTCATTCAATTCTTTGCATCTAGTTTAATTTCATCCATCTCGTGCATTGCTTAAAATCAAATTTTCATTGTTGCATAGTTTAGAATCTGAAACTTACATCATGGATATGTGTCTTCATAAGCTTTGGATATCATTAAAATCCTTAGTAGATATGTCCAATTGTGCCTTTGGAAATGGTCTTAATGACATTGAAGTCACTCATGCTTCTTCAACTCTTCATGCATGTCCTCCTCATGAGGCTAAGATCATTGGAGAAGATGATGACAACATGAATAAGTTCCTAAATGATTGTCTTGACAACCCCTAAGCTAATGCATCTTTCTATCCATCCATGAAATAGCAAGATATTGCTACAATATCACCTCCTAAGATGTTTGGTTACTTACATCCTGAAACAAAATTTGAACCTAAGTTTCCTACAATAGGTGAATCTAGTTCCTCTAGACAAGCAAGCACTTAACCATTTTATGAGAATACACTAACCAAAACTCCCATCAACCTTGAAAAAACATATGGAAAAGGTTTCACAATCTTGAGTAAACAAGGATGTGACACAACAAGTGAACATGAAATTTATCAACTTATAGAACAAATACAAAATGATGAAAACACAAAGGGGATAGTTTATCAAGATCCCCCTCATAACAACAAGCCTCCTAGGGAATATATGAGGCTTCGTGATGATGACACGATGATCTTTGATTCTTCCCCCAACTTGAATGCCCTTATTCCTCAAGAGAAAACCTTGAATTATAATAATGACAAGGATGAGTGGATCACCTTGGGTCCTCCTCCTTCAATTAGAGAAAAGGTTGAATCTAGTAAACGCAAGAGGCATTACAAATTACAAAAAATAAAATTTCCTCTCTATCCACCACTTGAAAGTGAAAGGAAATTACAAATAATTTTAAACAAATAACTAATCATATTACACCTATGAATAGGTTGGTGATATATCCTAAAGATTCAAAAGTTCCACATTTTGCATATCATCAAGTTCTTGGGCATAGTAGTGATGAGTGTCGTACATTGAAAGAAATATTGAGCAAGTATCACTTTGATGGAAATAGTTGTTATCCAGTGATCCCATGAAATACTCCCCTACTCCTTGTCATGTAATATTTGTAGAACATTATCTTCTCACTAATACATGGCCTTTCCCATTACCTATCTTAGTTCATTCTTGTCTTGCACTCAGTTGGGGCAAGCAGTTGTAAGCCTTGTTGTAGTAATGCACTTTTCATTATCCCTTTGGTTCGTCATCTACCTTCTACTTATGCAAACTAAGATTGGGAGGAAAATGACTTTCTCGTAGGTTGACTCGCATTTTCCTTACTAGTATTTTGCATTTTATTTTTCTTTTTTCTTTTCCTTTTGTGTGATTGCATGTGTAATGTGATCCCCCATGATGTTTTGTTTGATGTTCTCTCTCTTTGTGACATTCCTCTATTTGTACCTTCATTATTCTCTATGTCATGCATCTCTTTCACCTTGTTACCTTTTTCTTTTTGTTGTTTTTTCCTTTAGGGGATGACACAAGGCATTGAGACATTCATGTCTCCTTCATGTTGACCCAAAAGGATTTCTTTTTCTTTTCCTTTTCTTTTGTCTTTTTCTTGTGTTTTTCCTTCTGGGGATGATGCAAAACATTGAGACATTAATGTCTCCTTCATTTTGACTCAAAATGTTTTCCTTTTTCTTTCACCTTTTCTTTTTCATTTGTCTTATGTTTTCCTTTTAGGGATGACACAAGGTGTTGAGACACCCTATGTCTCTTCCATGTTGACCCAAAACTTTTTTCTTTGTTTTCAATCTCTTTGTGTCATTCTTCCAGTTCTATGTATTTGGGGGATGATGATAGTTTTGAGCTCCTTACAAAACATTGTAGAAAATAACATACTGACCCCAAATCCATAGACCCCTTATGCATTTGGTGTTTTCATTTTGGGGGCAACCCCTCATTCTTTTTCTTTTACATGACACAACTTTACTCAAAAACATACGTCTTGGCATAGGGATTTCCAAGTTGGCTCTGATGTCTTCGTCTTCTTTTTTTGCATTCTTCATTTGCTACTTTAAAGTAATTTCTCATAGCATGGTGTTTGGAAATTCCTTTAAAGTTGGGGCATACATTGGCATTATTCTTTTGCATTTTTCATTTTCTTGTTTCTTAATGTACCCTTCTTACTTCATATGATGCATTTTTCACCGTGTGGATGATATTCGGTATGATGTCCTTGATGAGCGTGATCTATCTTAGCATATTACATTCCTCTTGGTGGCTTGATGTGACACATTGCATCCCCTAAGTTTTGAATCTTCTATTATTTGATTGGTACTCTCTTGGAGACATTAGGCACAATGTTCCCTAAGTTAAAGAACTTGCATGAACTAAGCAAGACTCCTTTGAACATCCTTTGCATGTTTCATTTTTCATTTTTTATATGGACACCTTGCATAACACAACTTGCATTCTTGTAGAAACATCACATTTGCTCATGAGCTCCAAGAATACAAAATTTTCCTTGTCTTGTGAAGTTCAAAAGACCATTGTTCTTTTTGTGGCGCCTTGTTAAAGTTATCAGGAGATCTAACTTTGGTATTATTGAGCGGGAAGCCTATTCCGAGGCATGAATTTCCCCACAGCCACCTATGTGTGTGTGAATGCATACCAACCATGAGTGAATTTTTCTCACCTTTTACGACTTCTCACTCGGTGGATAGCCATGAGTTATGTCACCTTAGAGTGAGTATGCATTTTCTGGACAAACAACCTGTATTTGATCCACATCATGTTGGACAAATGGTTGAAGCTTGATCCAATTCTTTCTTTTTATTTTCTTTTTCTCTCTTTCATCTTTGGAATTATATGCTTGTGCCTTATCATTATTCTTGATATCATTTTTCATGCATGTTTCCTTGTGCTTATGTTGGTTTGTCATGAGATCTTGATCTTGGGGACTTGATCACCCCTCTTGCTCATTGTTGTCCTATTTTTCTAGTATTGTTTCATGGGAACCCATCTTGATGGATGTTGGTATACTTTAGTGTGAGTTTTAAGTAGGTTCATCCTCTCACTAAAGTGGGGGATAAATGTGGACACTGAAAAATTAACCCTTCTACTTTTTCTATCTTGTTTGGGTCCTCCTAATTTTGGCTTAATTGTGCCTTGATTTAATGTTGCAATGTGCATAACACACTCACATTAGGTTTTGGAACCTTGTGAACTAAAAAATAACTCAAGTGGTACTTTACTTAAGTTTTGTCAAGTGTTGTAACACACTTTCACACTTTTCTAGGGTCTTGTTATTGTATTTCACCTAAATAACCTATTTTCATCTTTTACCAAGCCTTATTTCAAAGTGTTGTAAAGTGTTGTAACAAAATTTCACACTTTTTTACATTTTTCATTAATAATTGGACCTTCTTATGCTTTAATTTGCCATATTTTACATCTATAGTCCTTACTTATATGTTATTTTGAGGACAAACCGGATAAACATCATTTAAAACACTTAAATTCCAAAACCCACTTCAAATGCCTAAGGTGGGACCCATTCACCATTTTGGGTGAATGAATCCCCTTAGGTGGGACCCATTTTCCCAGAGTGGCGAATGAGTCCCCTTGGCACAAAATTCAAAATTAATTCAAATTTTTGGCGGGTTTTCATTTTCTAATATCTAAGGTCATCTTGTGATGGATTTTTGGGAATTAATGCATAATTGTTTATAAATATAACCTTCTTTCACTCATTTCACCCCCAATCAATCTAACAAGAAATCAAGTGATCTAACATTCAAGCATTTTGTTTACAAGAGCATTAGAGCACTTTGGAGCCATCACTCACATGTTTGTAGCATTCTACCTCAAGGGTTTGGTTTGTTGTAACATTTCCTTTTGTTCATTCATCATTCTCTTTCCATATTTCATTTCATTTCTAGGGTTTAATTACCAACAAGGGGTTTGACCAAGGAAAACCCCTATTCACTAACCTCACATGAAATTTTCCCTCTTTTTGCATGTGATTTGTAGGTTTAGGTTGCAGATTTATCCAAGAGCAATATTGGAAAAGTTGTCATTAAATTGTAAAAGTTATTCAAATATTTCAAAGTCATAAGAGATGCTTGGAGAAGATCTATAAGTTGAATTCTACAGTTTCAAACCAGGAAACCTGTCAAGAGTAGAAGAGTAGATTGGAGGCTACAGTTTGCTATTTTGAATTTCTAGAAATCCATAGGTGGAATGATTTTTCACTATTGGTGAATGAGTCCCACTACCCAGGCCTAAAAAATACTTTTGCAGATCTAAGTACCCTTTTGCCAGAAACCTATTTTGACACATTTTCCAAAAAATTGGACTAAGTGACCCAGCTTGGCGTATGAGTCTCAGTTGTCATCGACAATGAATTTATCAAGTTTCCAAAGCTCCATTCCATCTCCAACAAGTTTCTATGTGCATATTTCTATTTTCATATAACTTTCTGTTACATATTACTTGCATTCTTAGGTCATTTAGTGTTAGTTTACATATCACATTGTGTTTTATTATCTTTCAACCTTTAGGACATTCCCCTTTGACATATTTCAATCTCTTTTGCATTTAAATCTCAAGGGTTTTTTCTTGAATGTGAGTATTATGAAATCAGATCCCTTTGCCTTCATTCCTATTTGGTGTGAATAAGGAAGTTGTGCATTCCATTTCCATTATATACACCGTCTATTATCCATTTACCTTAAGCCACAATCTATTCCTCTTATCTCCAAAAAATTGAATAATCCTTTAAGTCAGTGGATTTCAATGTTTTCTCTTATCACTTACCTCTTTCCTACCCCTTGATAAGGACTTAAGCCATCCTTCTGATCCGTAATCCCCAAAACATTCACGATTTTCCTAAATCTTGATTCATCAATCATTGAACTTCAAAATTACCATTTACCTCTTTCCTAGCTTCATAATAAATCATTAAGCTGTCCATCTGAGCTACAAACCCTAAAGCTTTTCAGGTATCAACATTTGGGTTTCGTTCATACTCCTTAAATTTTATGATAAGGCATAAGCCTTCATATTGATCTTTGACATCTAAAAAAGTAAGGCATAATGATTCTTACTGAAGTCCAATGCTTGACACCTCTCCAACTTCCCACATTCTATCTTCTTTTCTTTGTGCATTTGGTATGAGGTATGACCAAATTTTGAAGTCTAGAATCTTGTAGTATAGAGTAATCCTTAAGGTTGAAGTTTGAACCCCAATTGGAATTTACTCAAAATGATTATTTCCTTCCGTCTCTAGAAAGCAATATAAGGAAATCTCAAATACCAAAGTCTAAAAATTTATCATCCTTCGCTCTAACAATTTATTTCTTTTCTTTCTTCTTTTAGGTGGTATAAGGTAAGCCCGATGCCTAAAGTTCAAATTTTGGTAACTCTTCATGACTTTTAGTGAAAATTCAAACAATCTTTCTAAGCTAATCCATGATCATCAATGATGATCATGAATACCATTTCAAATCAATGACAATGGAAACACTTTGGAAACCTTTGAAACTTTGAAACTTTGAATATGAATAACACACTAATCATCCAACATTACATCATGCTCCCCCTATATATAACAACACTCCATCATCTTCCTTGCATACTACATACCAATTTTCACTCCTATCATTTTCTTTATTCTTCCCCTTCGACATAAATTACAAAGGAAGTAATAGAGGAACACCCCCTGAGGACTAGCATCTTACAAAGTAACTATAGAACTAGGGTTAAAGATGTATTTTGATATGCTCATCCTAGATGAATAAATTCTAATTCATGTAGAATTAGGAGAATCAAGAACTCCTAATTTTTTCTTGAGTTGTTCAAATGACTCATTTGGAAAGGGTTTTGTGAAAATATCTGCCAGCTAATCTTTTGTAGTAACATATTCTAATTTGACTTCCTATGTAGTAAATTTTTCCTCTATCAAATGATATTTAATAGATATTGTCTTGGTTCTAAAATGCATAATAGGATTTAAAGATATTTATTGCACTAGTATTATCACAATAAATACTAACTAGCCCATCAAAATTCACCTCAATATCTTGTAGTGTTTTTTTCATCCACAATACCTAAGTAAAACAAAATACAACAACAATATATTCAGCTTTAGCAATGGATAAAGCAAATAAATCTTGTTTCTTAGATAACCATGCTACCAATCTATCTCCTAGAGAGAAGGCACCACCACTAGTACTCTTTCTGTCATCCACACAACTATCCCAATCTACATCAATGTATGTAGTTAAATTGAAATCATCATCGATAGGATACCATATATCATATTCCAATGTACTCTTCAAGTATCTACAAATTCTCTTCACAAATTCAACATGTGTCTCCTTAGGAGCAACTTGAAATCTAGCAACCATGCAAATATCTTGCATGATATCAAGCCTTATTGTAGTAAGATGTGAAAGGATTCCAATCATGGATTTGTATAATGATTGATCTACTAATTTAGATTCATCATCTTTGCTGAGCTTATATCTAGTGATCATAGGTGTGCTAACTGGCTTGCAATCTTCCACCTTGAATTTTTTCAAAATTTCCTTCACATACTTAGTCTATTAAATGAAAATTCCTATATCTAAGTTATTTAATTGTAAACCATGGAAAAATGTGAATTCTCCTAACATAGACATCCAAAAATCTTGTTGCATTGTAGTAGCAAATAATTTTCACATTTCATCATAGTTGCTACCAAAAATGATATCATAAAAAAAGATGATAATAACCCATATGTGTTCACCTTCACATTTTAAATACAAATTATTATCAACAATACCTTTCTTATACCCTTTTTGTTGGAGATATTTATCAAACCTAGAATACCAAGCCTTAGGGACCTACTTTAAACCATACAGAGCTTTTGTCAATCTCTATACATAATATTTTTTTCTTGTCATAATAAAACCTTTAGGTTGCTCCATATAAACTTCCTCACCTAGATAACCATTAAGAAATGGAAATTTTACATCCATCTGTTATATTTTAAAGTTTTTATAAACTAAATATGTAAGAAAAATTCTAATAACTTCAAGCCTAACAACAGGTGCAAATGTCCCTTCAAAATCTATATACTCAACTTGAGCATAACCCTTGCAAACCAATCTATCTTTGTTTCTTGTTATATTTCCATATTCATTAAGTTTCTTTATAAATACCTATTTTGAGCTTATGACATTCTTATCACCAAGCCTAGGAACAAGTTCCCAAGTGTGATTTTTCTATATTTGACTAATTTCTTCCTACATAGCTTTAATCCAATTTTCATCTTCACTAGCTTCTTCATAATATTTAGGCTCTATTTTAGATAGTACGAAATATTTTACCTATACTTGTTGAGAAATATTTCTTCTTTTCAAGACACTATTATTTTTGTTACCAAGAATTTTCTTTTTGAAATTATTTCTTTTGACAAATTAGGGTGGTGATTTTGGAGGAGTGATTGGCTCTTCTTCTTCATCAACAACACTTTCCTCTTGTGACCCTTCTTTTGTGTATTCTTATTTTTCTTCATAGATAGGGACATTTGAGTACATGTCATCTTTGTATAGCAATTGCGAGTAATACTCATCCACTCTAACATTTACACTTTTAACTATATTTTGTAACCTTTTATTATAGCACTTATAAGCTTTCCTTCTAGTTGAATAACCCCAAAATATTCCTTCATAAAATATTGTCTCAAATTTACTCAAAATGTCTTCATCCCTTTTCATAAAACATTTGCTTCAAAATATTTTGAAATATTTCACAGATGCGAGTTTTCCTTTCCATAATTCATATGGAGTCTCACCATGATTTACTTTTAACTAAGCTCTATTGAGAATGTAAATAGTAGTATGAACTACTTCCGTATAATATCTATAAGTTAATTTGGATTCATTCAACATTATTAAGACATATCCTGAACAATTATGTTCTTTCTCTCAACAACTCCAATTTTTTGAGGTGTTCTAGCTACAGATAAATGTCTTCTAATTTTGTGTTTTCACAATAATTATCAAATTCATGAGAGGTAAATTATCCACCTCTATTAGACCTTAAACATTTAATCCTTGAACAAATCTTATTCTCAACCATAGCTCTAAAAAATTTGAACCTTTCTAAATCTTGAGATTTATCTTTAAGAAAAGTTACCCATGTCATTCCTATTAGAAAAATGTGTCTCAAACTTACAATTACATAAGGTACTACTAATTCTTTAGTGAGGGGGGTCCAAGGGTTGCACGCTCTAGTGGGGGCTTAAGAGAAGTGCCCCTAAAATCCACATTTTATGTATATTTTATTATTTAAAATATGGGTTGTTCATCATTAGGTCTTAGATCGGATGGTGAATATTTTTTTGGATTGACTTGCCCTAGAAGGAAATCTTATTTTATGAAGGTGTTGTATTAAAAATGTGTATTGTGATGTATTCAAAGAGTTTTCTAGCACTCATGTTTCCTCTAGATCTATGGTTGGTGATACTCCTATGAGAAGCTTGTTTTAAAAATATATTGTACTCTTTTGTGATTTCTAAATAATATATTAGGTGGCTTCTGGAGCATGGGTTTTTTCTCTTGAAATGGTTTCTCCTAGGTAAATCAGTATGTTGTAGTATACATGATATTTATGTTTATTTCTATTTAAGTTACTATAAATGTTAAAGATCTATAAATTTTTGCATCATCCTCCTATAAAAATTAGTGTACAAAGTTGTTCCTCTACCTTAGCTTCCTTACAAGTGGGATCAGAGCTTGATAACCTTTGGTTCCAATTGTGGGTTATTGGGTTTTTTGAACTAATCCAAATTTGAGTGGGAGCTTTTGTAGAAGATAATTTGTGATATTGTTGCAAGAATTAGAAGATGACCAGTTCATCAGGGAGAATAGAGGTGGATAATTTTATCGAAATAATTTTGAATTGTGGAAGATAAATATGAAGGATTTGTTGATAGATCGTGATTTGTGGGATGTTGTTTATGAAAAAGTTTCAAGGCCTACAAATTCTACTTTTGGTACTCAATATGATGTTATGAACCATAAAGCCAAGGGTCTAATCATATTGTGCTTGGAAGACTCTTTTTTAATAAATTTCCATGAAGAGACCTCTGCACAAAAAATGTGGAAGAAACTTGGTGAGATGTATCAATCCAAATATTTAGCATACAATATTTTCTTGAGGAAGAAATTGTATTACTTGAGAATGGAAGAGTGTAGGTGAATTAAAGACCACCTAGAAGCATTCAGTATTTTGGGGGCTCAATTGACATTAGTTGGTGTCAAAATGGATGAGGAGGAGAAATATCATATCTTGCTTTGTTCTTTGCCTGATCCATGGGGTTCTCTTGCTATAGCTATTGGGAGTACTTCTATTATATTCAAGACTGAAAATGTGGTGGGTTATTTACTTTCTAAATAGACAAGAAGGAAGGTATCCATTAGTGCTAAGGATGCCTTGGATGTTTGTTGAAGACCTAAGGAAAAAGGAAAGAAGAATGAGAAGTGTGATAAATCAAAGTCCAAGGGGAGATTTGAATCTCTTGGAAAGTCCAAAGTTATTTGCTAGAACTACGATAAACATGGACACTTTCGTAAGGACTATAAAGAAGAAAAGAAGAAGGAAAAGAAGAAGTTTGATTCAAATTTTGATGTTGAGAGGGAAGATGGTGATGCATTCATTACATCTTTGGATACTCATGCAAGTAATTATGCATGGTTAATTGAATTAGGTGCATCTTTCCATATGACCTCTAATAGAGATTGGTTTTATAAACATGAATAATTTTATGGAGGTAAGGTGTACTTGGGTGATGATTATTGTTTAAATAGTTTTTTTTGTGGTAAAGTTAGAATTAGGTTTCCTGATGGTAGAATAAAAAGGATTAATGGTGTGTTCCATATAACCTTGGATTAGCATGAAATTTTTTATCTATGAGAAAAAAAATAGATAAGGGTGTGCAAGTAGTATTTTTTGATGTAGGATGTAAGATGGTTAGAGGTGCTATGGTGATTGCTAGTGTGTCATAGAAAAATGGCCCCTTGTCATTTTCATGGCCTTTTAGGTCTTGTTTCATGGTGTTTAATCTATTTCTCTTTGATTTTAAGATGTAACATGGCTTAAACATGCATATTTATGTACTAAAAATCAAATAATGAAGTCTTGTGAAAGTGTTGTGAAGTGTTTTAAAACATTTCTAAACTCTTCTAAACTCTATTCATTATAATTTACCTAGAAATCACATTTTCATCACTAATCAAGTCCTATTTTGAAGTGTTGTAAAGTCTTGTGACAATATTTCATGCTTTTCTAGGCACAACTTCATTATTTACACCTTTCTTATGCTATATTTGGTCCCTTTATGCCCTCATATGCTTTAATTAAGTGTATTTTTTAATGTTAGCCTAACAAACAACATTAAATACAAAATAATCCCCAACATCTATTTTTAGGTCCTAGGTGGGATCTATTCGTCATGGGTGGCGAATGAGTCCCCCTTGGCTCCAAATTCAATTTTTTTAAAATTTCCTTTCGGGTTTTTATTCAAAAGCACTTGATTTTGGCTTGTGATGAGGTATGAATGGGTTAATAAGGCTCAAGATTGTATAAATAAGTGATTTTCATCTCATTTTAGACCCCATTCATTCAAGTATTCATCCTCGAACATTCACATATCCTATTCAAGCAACCTCAAGCATTCAAGCATCTTACAACATCTTATCAAGCATTATTCAAGCACTTTGGAGAATCCATTGACATTACTTTAGATTTGCATCATCAAGGGTTTGGTAAGTTGATAGCATTTGCATGTTGTTAGTTTATCATTCTCTTGCATTTCATTATTTTATAAAGGGTTTGATTACCAAAGTGTGGTTTGACCAACGCAAACCCCTATTTGCTAACCCTCAACCATTTTTCCCCTCTTGCATGTGTGTTTGCAGACCTTTGTGTGCAGATTTAACAAGAATTTAGGTGATTGAAAATTGGTCAAAAATTCAATTAGGTGCTTCAAGTCAAATCTACTCTATTTCAAGTTTAGAGAAGGTTTTTGTCCATTTCCTGCATAATTGACTTTGGCAACCCGACAAGTAGACATTTCCAGATCTAGTGTTGTAGAGTTCTCTCCTGATTTCTCATAATTTTGGGATAGGAATGATTCACCACCAGTGGCGAATGAGTCCCACCTTAAAACTAAAAACCAAAATTTTGTCAGTTTAGAGACAGGTTTTCACCAGTGTCCATTTCCTGCATAATTGACTTTGGCAACCCTGACAAGTAGACATTTCCAGATCTAGTGTTGTATGAGTTCTCTCCTGATTTCTTCATAATTTTGGTGGATAGGAATGATTCACCACCAGTAGGGCGAATGAGTCCCACCTTAAAACTAAAAACCAAAATTTTGTCAGCTTCTAGATCCCGATAGTCAAAGACATGTTCCTGACACTTTTTCACCAGTAGCAGGACTAATTCGCCACCTTGGGAAAATGAATCACACTGTGGATTTTTCAGTAACTTCAGAAAATGTTCACAACATTCTAGATTCATCAAATCTTTCCTAGGTACACTCAGTTTCATTTCATTTCTTTCTGTTCTGCATTGTTTCATCTTTTAGTTCATTATTTGTATATCACAATGTGCTTTCAAACATAGTTTAAATCTTAGTTTTGCATTCACAATAATTCATTTAAATCACTTACTTTCATTTATTTCATTTCATTTAGCCTATACAAAATCATACATAACATAATTTGAATGAACCCTTAGCTTTTTTGGGCCCTATCTCTTTCCTTTTAGGTGAAAATCCCTAGAAGAGCTAGAGAAGTCCTTAGGAACCAAAAATCTACGGTTCATTTTGGTGAACTTGCATTTTGAACACTTTGCATTTCTAATTTCATTTGCATATTGCATCCTAGATTACACTTCCATTAACATTCAATTAGGAAATTGTTTTGTTTTTGCATTATAGGACTTTTCATATTGCATTAGTGAAAGTTTTGTTTAGGTTTCATTTTTTACATTGCATATCATTGAAAAAATTGAAAACCTGCATTTCGCATCCTTAATAGCATTCTATAGAGCATTAAAATCACATTCAAATTTTTGAAAAACACAAAAAAAACATCATACTGGGACTCATTCGCCACCCTGGGCGAATCAGGCCCTTTGTACTTTTTAAACAACATTTCTGGCATCTTTTTGGCATTTTCCTGCATTACAATTTTCTATTCTTACATTTTCTTTTAATTTATAGAATATATGTTTACCATCATTTATTGCATCTTAGTTTACTTACATCATGGCATTTTCTTTTAATAAGTTTTGTAATTCATTAAAATCATTGGTAGACATGTCCAATTGTGCCTTTGGCTATGACCCTAATGACCTTGAACTCCCACATGCTCCTTCAACTCCTCATGATTGTCCCCCTCATGAAGTAGACATCATTGGAGAAGATGATGCTAGCATGAACAAGTTCTATAATGACTTCCTTGATAACCTAGAAGCCAATGTAGCCTTTTATCCCTCCATGAAGTCACGAGATCTTCCTACTATTACACCTCCTAATCACTTTGCATATTTACATCTTGAAATCAATTAAGGACCTAAGGTTCCTCCCTCAAGTGGACCTAGTTCCTCTAAACAAACACACTCACAACCATTTTACGATCACAAAGTCACAAAAACTCCTATAAACCTTGTAGAAACATATGGTAAAGGTTTCACTATTCTAAGTAAACAAGGTTGTGACACAAAGCATGACATGACATTCATCAACTTCTGGAACAAAAACCAACCAAAGAAAACACAATAGGACTAGGATATCAAGATCATCCTCATACTGATGGACCTCAATTTAAATATTGGAAACTTCAGAATGATGGTGCAGTGATCTTTGATGCTCCTCATGACTTGAACATTCTTCTTACACGTGAACAACTATTATATCACCTTCTAATGACAAGGATGTTAGGATCCCTATGGATCCTCTTCCTCCTTCTATTCATGAACAAGGAGAATCTAGCAAATGAAAATGACCTTACAAATTAAAGAAGCTCAAGTTTCCTACACATCCTCCACCTGAATGTGAAAGGATACTTCAACTAATTTTAAAAAAAGGTCTTATACTTTTACCACCTATGAATAGGTTGGTTATTCATCCTAAAGACTCTAACATACCATTTTGCAAATATCATTGTATTCTTGGTCATCGAACCGAATAATTTCAGACATTGAAGGACATACTAGATAAGTATTACTTCATTGATATCAATTGCTCCCCCATCATACCTTAAAACAATCAAAACCCCTTCATCATGCCATAGTTGTAGAATTACCTATTCTCCCTATTGCATGATCCTTTCCCATCACTCATCTTGGCTCATTCTTTCCTTTACACTTTGTTGGGGGAAATACATTGTTAGCATTGTCCTTGTAATGCATTTGCCTTTGTCTCTTAACTATGTTATTCCTTTTCTGCTTAAACATTTAAGATTGAGAAACTAATAACTCAGTTAATGGTTGACTTACATTTGCATTACTTGTTCCTTTTCATTTTTCTTTCATGTGTGTATTGTGTTCCCTCGTAATGTGTGTTTGATGTTTCCCTCTCTTTGTACACTTCTATTTTTTCCTCTCTTCTTGTATTTGTTGTACATTATCTTTTTTTCCTTTGTTTTGTGTTTTCCTTTTGGGGGTGACACAAAGTATAGAGACACCCTCTGTCTCTTCCATGTTGACCCAAAAGGGTCATTTTTTATTTTTATTTTTTGTTTTGTATTCTCCTTTTAGGGATGACGCAAAGCATAGAGATGCCCTATGTCTCTTCTATGTTGATCCACAAGGTCCTTGTATTTTTCTCTTTTTGTTTTGTGTTATCCTTTTGGGGATGACGCAAGGAATTGATCTACCGAAATGTCTCCTTCATGTTGACCCAAAACCTTTTTACCATTTTCTTTTTCCTTTTCCTTTTCTTTTCATTTGTGTTTTCCTTTTGGGGATGGTGCAAAGCATAAAGATGCCCTATGTCTCTTCCACGTTGACCCAAAACAAACTTTCTTTTTCACTTGATTTCACTCTCTTTTTGCCATTCTTCTAGTTGTATGTGCTTTGGGGAATGATGACAGTTCTGAGCTTTCATAAAAAAATGCAGCAATGAACATACTGACCCCAAATCCATAGATCCCTTATGTGTTTGGTGTGCTCTTTTTTGGGGTGCAACTCCCTTTATTTTTCTTTCATTTTTCATTGACATTATGCAGCCTAACTTCAAAACATATGACTTGGCATAGGGATTTCCAAGTTCACTCTCATGTCTTGTTTTACTTTTGCATTTTCTTCCCTTTGCTACTTTAAAGTAATTGCTCACAGAACAATATGTAGCAATTCCTTTAAAGTGGGGGGCATACATTACCATTAATTCATTTGCATTCTTGGTTCCTAGTGTAGCCTTGTCATTCATATGATGCGTTTGTCACTTTGTGGATGACATTGGGTGTAATGTCCTTCATAAGTGTGATCTATCTTAGCATATTACATTCCTCTTGGTGGCCTGATGCGACACACTACATCCCCTAAGTTGTGAATATTTTATTCTTTGATTGGCCCTCTCTTGGAGACATTAGATACAATGTTCCTAAGTGGCTAACCTTGCATGAACCTAAAAATAATCCTTTGAACATCTTTTACGTTTTTCATTTCTGCATTTATTCCACCTTGCATAACGCAACTAGTAGGATAGTGGTACCTTGCTTTTTGTTCATGAGTTCTAAGCATACATAGCTTTGCTTGTCTCGTGAAGCACAAACCGACATTTTTCCTTGTGGCATATTGTTAAAGTTATCAGGAGGTATAACTTTGATATGGTTAATCAAGAAGCCCACCTAGTGGCATGAATTTTCCCCATAGCCACCTTTTTGTTTGTGAGTGCATACCAACTAGCGTATGTATCTTACCTTTTGGGCTTTCTCACTCTGCGGACAACCAAAAGTTCCATGGCCCTAGAGTGAGTACATTTGGGCCTTCTCACTCAATGGACTGTCGAGTTCTATCACCCCAGAGTGAGTATACATTCTCTTTTAGCCTGGATCTAATCCACAACTAGTTGGACAGATGATCGAAGCTTCATACAATTCTCAACACTTGTGTGTTCCTTTGTTCTTATGCTTATTTTGCAATGGCATCTTCATCCTGGGGGCTTGATCATCCCTCTTGGTCATTTTCATTCCATTTTTCTAACAAAATTGCATTTCAACCCTCCTCTTGATGTTCATGGCTACTTTAGTGTGAGTTTGAAGCAGGTTCATCCTCTCACTAACGTGGGGGAAATATATGTTGTAGAAAAATGGCCCCTTGTCATTTTCATGGCCTTTAGGTCTTGTTTCATAGTGTTTGATCTATTTTTCTTTGATTTTATGATGTAACATGGCTTGAACATGCATTTTTAGGTACTAAAATTCAAATAATGATGTCTTGTGAAGGTGTTGTGAAGTGTTGTAAAACATTTCTACACTCTTCTAGACTCTATTCATTACACTTTACCTAAAAATAACATTTTCATCACTAATCAAGTCCTATTTTGAAGTGTTGTAAAGTCTTGTGATAATATTTCATGGTTTTCTAGGCACATCTTCATTATTTACCCCTTTCTTATTCTTTATTTGGTACCTTTATGCCCTCACGTGCTTTAATTAAGTGTATTTTTGAATGTTAGCCCAACAAAAAACATTAAATACAAGATAATTCCCAACACCCATTTTCAGGTCCTAGGTGGGACCCATTCACCATGGGTGGCGAATGAGTCCCCCTTGGCTCGAAATTCAAATTTTTTTAAATTTTCTTTTGGGTTTTTATTAAAAAACACTTGATTTCGACATGTGATGAGTTATGAATGGGTTACTAAGGCACAAGATTGTATAAATAAGTGATTTTCACCTCATTTTAGACCCCATTCATTCAAGTATTCATCCTCTAGCATTTACATATCCTATTCAAGAAATCTCTAACATTCAAGCATATTACAACATCTTATCAAAGCATTATTCAAGCACTTTGGAGCACCCATTGACATTACTTCAGATTTGCATTATCAAGGGTTTGGTAAGTTGATAGAATTTGCATGTTGTTATTTTATCATTCTCTTGCATTTCATTATTTTATGAAGGGTTTCATTACCAAAGTGGGGTTTGACCAAGGCAAACCCCTATTTGCTAACCCTTAACCATTTTCCCCCTCTTGCATATGTGTTTACAGACCTTTGTGTGCAGATTTAACAAGCATTTGGTGATTGAAGATTGGTCAAAAATTCAATTAGGTGCTTCAAGTCAAATCTACTCTATTTCAAACTTGGAGAAGGTTTTCTATCCATTTCCTGCAGAATTGACTTTAGCAACCTGACAAGTAGACATTTCTAGATCTGGTGCTGCAAAGTTGTCTCTTGATTTCTCAGAATTTTGTGAGAGGACTGATTCACCACTAGTGTCGAATGAGTCCCACCTTAAGATTGAAAACCTAAATTTTGTAAAATTCTAGATCCCAACATTTAGAGAGCTCTTCCCAACACTTTTCACTAGTAGTAGGACTAATTTTCAACCTTGGGTGAATGATTCCCACTGCAGACTTTTAGTAACTTCAAACAGCATTCACAACATTCCAGATTCATCAAATCTTGCCTAGGTACACTTTGTTTCATTTCATTTCTTTCTGTTCTAGATTATTTCATCTTTTAGTTCATTATTTGCATATCATAATGTGTTTTCCATCATAGTTTAAATCTTAGTTTTGCATTCACAATCATTTATTCAAATAAATTACTTGCATTTAGTTCATTTCATTTAGCCTAATAACATCATACATAACATAATTTGGATGAACCCTTAGCTTTTTTGGGCCCTATCTCTCTCCTTTTAAGTGAAAAACCATAGAAGAGGTAGAGAAGTCCTTAGGAACCAAAAATATATGGTTCAACTAGAGGTGTCAGATATGGCACATTGTGTAATCTTGATGCATGCATTATTGAGTGCAATTGTACTTCTATAAAAATAAAGTCTATAGAAGAGGTGAGCGTTTCATCTTCAACAAATGGTCATGGCTTCTAGGTACCCAAAGGTGGTATTTATTTTTAATCAAAGTTTCCTGTAGAGAAAACTATGTTATGGAACCAAAGACTTTCCCACATCGAAGAAAAGGGTCTAAGGACCTTGAGAAATAAAAACCTTGCTTAAGGATTTTCTAATTGTAATCTTGAATTTAATTTTTGCGAGCATTGCATCTATGGAAAATAAAACCACATCCAGTTTTACTTGAGTTCTCATAAATCTTGTGGCACGTATTGGATCTTATTCATTCTCATGTGTTCGGTCTTGTAGACATTCCTTCAATTGGTAAATCCATGTACTATGTTTTATTTATTCATGATTATAGTAGAAGGACATGGGTGTATTTTCTAAAGAGTAAATTTGATGTTTTTAGTCGATTTAAAGAATTTAAAGTAATGGTTGAGTTGTAGAATTGAAAGAAAACAAAATTATTGAGGACTGATAATGGTGGTGAATTTTTCTCTAATGATTTTGGTAGATTTTGTAAAGATTGTGGTATGCATAGACAAAATACAACTCTATGTTCTCCACAACAAAATGGAGTTGCAAAAAGAATGAACAAGACACTAATGGAGAAGGCTAGGAGTATGTTGAGTGGTGTTGTTCTAGAACAAAGGTTTTAGGTTGAAGGTGTTGTTACTACTTGTTACTTGTTTAACATGTCTCCTACATCAGTTATTGTTGATAATACACCTATAGAGGAATGGTCGGGTCACAAGCCTTCATTAAGACATCTTAGAGTTTTTTGTTGCAAGGCATATGCACATGTGCCAAAGGAGAAGTGAATGAAGTTGGAGAACAAGGCTATGAAATATATCTTCATCAAATATTGTTATGGAATGAAAGAATACAAGCTTTGGGATCTTGTTTCACAAAAAGGTAATATATAATGCAAACTTATTATTTTTAGAGAAGCTAAGGCTTATTCTATTACATTGTAGCCAAAACAAAGTAATATGAAGATGTGATTCAATCTCCTTCTACAACTAAGAAAGTTGAATTCAGGCCCATAGACAGATAAGAATTTGAGGAGATCTCATCTAGCTTTGAATCTTTAGAAGAGAGGAAAAACCTCCAACTCATACTGTTTATAGGTCTATAAGGAATATACAACTGCCTGAAAGGTAGTCATCTAATGATTGGAGATTTAATTTTGCTTTTAATACAAACATTGATAAACCTAGATCAACAAAAGAGGCATTAGGTATAAATGATATGCAAAATAATAGAATATTGCTATGGATGAATAAATGGAAGTTTTGAAAAAGAATGATACATGGGATGGTGAACAATGATTTTGGATTGCCCAACTACTTTAGCTCCTAGGGTTTTTCAACTAAAAGGAGAAAGGAATGGGATGCAAAATGCAAATTTCTAAACTCAAGATTAATGTAAATGAGATTTAATGTCTAATTAATATGTAATAATGCATTGATCTGAAAATAAAATGATTTAATGATGCAAAACCTAAGAAATGTGAAGTGCTAGAAAACACACTACGATATGCAAAAACACCTAAAAATGCAAGTAAATGATGAAATAATAGAACAACATTGGAGAGGTGTAGCTGGAATCTAAAATCTGATTTGGAGAGATCCTACAATCCTAAAAAAAAAATTGAAAATTTTGACTAGGACACTAATGCCAGGCTGGTTGACTTAGTCCCAATTTCGGGAAAAACTTGCCTAAACAAGAATCTACCAAATGGGTATCTAAAAATGCAGAAACCACTTTTCAGGCCTAGAAATGGGACTAATCTACTAGTAGTGGTGAATTATTCCACCTATAGATTTTGGGAATCTTGGGATAGGATCCTGTAGCTTCATGTCTACACTTGCTTTTTTGGCGGGTGTTTGCACTTGATTCTTCAAAAAATGAGATAAAAATTGTCTCCATGCTTGAATTAGGGTTATGTTGACTTGAATAGATTTGATGACTTCTTGACCACTTTTCAATTCCTATTTCTTTGACAAATCTACCTACAAAGTCTACAAACACACATGCAAAGGGGGGAAAATGGTTAAGGGTTAGAGTATAGGGGTTTGCCTTGGTCAAACCCCACTTTGGTAATCAAATACTAGATAATGAAATGAAATGTGAAGGGAATGATAAATAAACAACATGCAATGTCATAAACTTACAAAACCCTTGATGTGTAAATCTGAAGATATGCAATGAAGTGCTCCAATGGATGACTTGATTGTGCTTAGATTGCTTGAATACTTGAGAATGATTAAGTTAATTGCTTGAGTGAATGCTTGAATGAATAGGTGAATTAGGAGATAAAAATGAGGGGAAAAACCCTTATTTATACTTGTTCTTCCTAAATTTCCCAAAAATAACATATCATAGGCCAACCTCAAGGGTTAGAGGACAAAATCTTGCAAAAATTTTTAAATAATTTTGAGTTTTGTGCCAAAAGGACTAAGTCGCCCCTATTGGCGAATTAGTCCCACTTAAGAAAATTAATTGGGTGTTGGGAATTACAGGGCATTAAATGTTTTCCAATGAGAATATCCTCAAAAACACACTTAAGGGGGACCAAAAAGTGTATTAAGGGGTCATTTAAACATTAGAAAGGGTCAAATTAGTGATGACAAGTCTAGAAAAGCGTGAAAGTGGGTTACAACATTTTACAACACTTTGAAATAAGACTTGTTAAGTGATAAAAGGGGTTATTTAGGTGAATTATGATGAAAAGGTCCTAGAAAAGTGTGAAAGTGGGTTACAACACCTTACAACTCCTTTACAAGACAACCTAGAAGTCTTAATGATTCACAAGGGCCCAAGACCTAATGTGAATGTGTTGACCACAGTACAACATTAAATCTAGGAAAAATAAAGCCAAAGTCCATAAGAGAGACTCAAGTGACCATAAAAATGTCAACTATACATTTTTTTGGCAACACATTAAGACCCCACTTTAGTGAGAGGATGAACTTGCTTCGATATCTTGCCAAAGTAGCCCAACATGCACATCGATAGGGATCTTAATGCACACACATTGGTATTCATAATTGACCTGGTTGATGATAAGATGCAAGTCTACATAGACCTTGAGTGCCATGATCTTCCATTGTACTGCTATTTTGAGCCCTATGATAAGAGCCTCATACTCTACAACATTGTTTGTGCAAGGAAAAGACAACTTATATGACTTGGGTATGCAATCCCCTCATGGTGTAATGAAGAAGAATCTAGCTCCTAACCCATGTTGTGTGTAAGATCCATCAAAATATACTTTCGAGTGGTCTGCTATGCTTATGTTAAAGATGGACTGATTGGGGAATTCTGATACAAGTGGGTTCTCTGAATATATTGGTTCCTCTACTAGTTGATCTACAATTACTTGTCCTTTAATGGCTTTTTTCTCTACATAATCAATGTCATGTTATGTTAGGATCATAACCCATGAATTTTCTCGCCCTATGAGTGTTGCTTTAGAAAGCAGATACTTGAGAGGATCTATCTTGGGAATGAGTTTTATTTGGTGTGCTAGCATATAGTGTCTGAATTTTTGTGTAGCAAACATGACTACTAGGAAAGCCTTCTCAATGGATGTATAATTCAGCTCATGTCCTACCATGGTTCGAGTGATGTAGTAAATAGCTCTCTATTTCCCATTTTCATCATGTTGAGCTAAGAGAGTGCCAAAGGCTGTTGCTGTTGCTAATATATACAGGATCAAGGGCTTGTTTGGAATTGGTGGCATATGGACTAGTGGTGTGAGAAAGTACTCCTTGATTTTATTAAATGCCCAATCACATTTATTGTCCCATTTGTATGCTACCCCCTTGTGGAGTAAATGAGAGTATGGGATAGCCTTATCTACTAATTGTGTTATAAAATGGTGAATGGATTGGAGTCTTCCCTACAAACTGCTTAATTGCTTCAATGTTCTTGGTGCCTCCATATTGAGAATGGCTTTGAATTTGGCGAGGTCTATCTCGATTCCCCTTATAGATACGATATACCTGAGGAGCTTTCCTGACTATAAACTAAAGACACACTTCTTTGGGTTGAGTATGATCTTATATTCTTCTAGCCTATTAAAGATGGAGCTTAGAGTTGGTATGTGATCCCAACACTTCTTTTATTTTTCCAATATGTCATCGACATAGTCTTCCATAGTTTTGTGAATCATGTCATGGAAGATTAGTGTCATAGCTCTTTAGTAGGTTTCTCCAGTGTTCTTCAAACCAAATGGCATCATGTTCTAGCAATAGGTTATCCATGGAAAATTGAAAGTTGTCTTGTGTTGGTCATCCTTAGCTACCATGATATGATTGTACCTTGAGAATCCATCCATTAGTGATAGCATTTCATGTCCTACTATCATATCCACAATCATGTCTATATTTGGGAGAGGGAAGTCATCCTTGGGACATGATTTGTTTAGATCTCTAAAGTCAGTGTAGATGTAGATGCCCCCAGTGGGTTTAGAGACTAGTACAAGATTTGAAACCCATTCTGGATAATCAATTGGCCGTATGAAGCCAACATCAAGGAGCTTCTTTCATTCAAGTTTTACCAGTAATGTTATTTCTAGACGCATCTTTCTTAGCTTTTGTCATACTAGTTTTGCTTCTAGATATATTCCTAGATGTTGAACCACAACTTCTAGATCAAGACCAGGAATGTCAGCATAGGTCCATGCAAATTTTACCTTTCTTTCCCTTAGAAAAGCATCTAGGAGTTCTTGTTCTTCTGTCAATAGTGATTCTACATAGAAGGTGATATGTGGTGTTTCCTAGATTCCAAGGTTGACCAAATTACACTTCTCTGCCAAGACTACTGACTTTTCCCGATGAATAGCACTAAGGGGAAGATTGAATCCCTCATCCTCTGGTGCCTTAGAGATATTTTCACCACTGGATATGTCCTTTTTTTTTACTATTTTCAAGTCAGAAAGTGCCACAGTGTGGTTTTCACTTAAAGACCTAGATATTATTCTTAAATTTTCACTTTTGTGATTGAGGGATTCAATCATTTCCCCATAGTAGGCATGTGCGTCCAACTCAATATCGAACCTAAATTTATGATCTCCATATAGTATCGTATCCTGCAATCCCATAAATTTTGAGAGAGCCTCATCATTTTTGAATGTGTCTAAAATCGGTGGTCCTCGTTGGTCGTAATCGATGAGTTGGGGATAGACAAGTTTTAGCTCAGTAGTTACGTTATTTGGTTTGAAAGATAGGGTACTAATCATGAGAAGGGAGGAATCCTTAAATAGCATAGGTAGGTCAATGAGGGGGTCTTCAAAAGGATAAGTAATTGATACAAGAACCAAGGGGAAAGCTTTGACTTTTCTAACTAGGGAACCTTTGCCAAGTATGCTTAATTTCAAAGGAGTACATCCAAGGCCAAGCTTCCTTATACGCTTCTCAGGAATGATAGGTTCTAGAATACAATTTTCATTTTCCCCAAGTTTCTTGTTTTTATTGTAGCTCATGCAAAGCATCATTTGTAGCCCTTTTATTGTTATCATCCATGGGAAGATCAGGCACGGGTCGTTAATCTTGCTATATTAAATTGAATATGTCCCTTTCATCTACCACTTCCTAGCTTAGGTCTCCCTAGCATCTGAATCTAGAGGGGTCTTCTTTCAAGGTTTGGGCTGATGTGTCAATTGGCTGGGGCTTCCCATGATACCTAGGAGATTGAGGTAACTCTCCTATTACAAAGGCACTCTTCATTTTTGTAATCCCCACACCCATTGTCTTGGATGATGACTTTGATATCAGAGATGTTCAAAATGGCAGGTTTCTTTGTCTCAGAAGTGGAGGCTAAGGTAGATGGATCTACATGTGGAGTTGTAGGGCCTTCATCATTTTTTTGGACTTGAGGGATCTTGTAGTACTTGGCTTCTAGATTCTTGCAATAGTAAAATGGCTCGGGATCACCATAGATTGTGACCTCTTGATTTTGATAGGGAAAATTGACACATTGATGAAAGGTAGATGTGACAGCTTGCATCTCATGGATCCATGGGTGCCCCAGGAGGATATTATAATGTAACTCTAGATCAAGGACCTCGCATGTAGTTTCCATGATGGTTGGCCCTACTTGAATAGGCTGTTCAATAGTTCCTTGAAACACTCTTTCTTGATTAGATTGATGTCCTCAGAGAATCCAATATTCTTTATTAGATTAAGGGTTCGAATACTTAGACCTGCACCCCTATCCAACAATACCCTTTTTAATTTATTCTTATGGACTAGGACTTCGAGATGGAGTACATGATTATGAGATGGTTGAGTTGGGAAGTACTGATCAAAAAATGTTAGGAGATGTGGTGTGGTGATGTGTTCGACCATAGCTTAGAACTAGTTTTCATCAAGATCTGTGGGGATAGAGGATGTTGCTAATGCTTCTTCTAGGATTTTCCTATGTGGGCAAGATTTTCAACAACTCCAACATGAAGATTTGGGTAGGGGTTCTTTTCAGTTGATCCAAGACATTATAACCATTGGGAATGGATTTTGGATTAGAGGTGAGTGCCTTGGGTGGTTGTGATGGTCTAGGAATGGTAACTCTGCCACTGCATGTGGTGACTCCACAGTCGGCTCTAGCTCCCTTGACATTAACAATAGTTACCCATTCATCTAAGGAGGAAACAACATTGTTGTAAACATGGTTTACATTGTTATACGTTTATTTTCCATGGTTTTTCCCTTTATTGTCATCCGGAATCAGATTTGTGTATATCTTAAGGTCCTGATTTCCTGTAGGTTGTTCAACATTTATGGTTCTATCATCGATAAGGTCTTGGATTAAAATTTTTAGTCTCATGCAACTAGCTCTTGTGTGCCCCTTGATTTTATGAAAATTGCAAAGGTTATTTTTGTTATACCATGGTTGTTTAACTTGGGGCTCTTGATAGTTGTCATAAATGGGGTTTTTAAAGAGATTCTCTTGTACCATTTTTTTGTGAAAAATTTGATTGATTCCCTAAGGGGTGTGTATTTTTGTTTGGGGGGATACTTGTTCTATGGGGTTGGTCCCCCTTGATTATTCATATTATTGACACTTGATTATTGTGTTGTTGTGATGCTGCATTGGCTTGTGTTTTGTTTCGGTTATTGGCTTGTGGTTAATGATATGTTTGTGTGTTTTTCCTTGGGGAACTGATAACAAGTTTTGCATCAATGACAACATCATTAGTGACATTCTTGTTCTTGGCCCATGTGTGATATTTTTTGTTCTAGTCAGTTGATGGATAGTTGCCTTGATAAGTAGGTGCTTCCCCTTGTGCAATAAGCGATCTTTTGATGTTGAGCACCTTGGGGATCAACTAGTCGTATGTGGTGATGCATTGCATTTTTTAGATGGAAGGGAAAGGTTCCTTCAATATTAGCGATGATAGTACAATTTTTTTGTTCTTTGGCATAGTCCACTTGCTCCTGTTCGCCTTGGATTGCCATCATTGTAAGAAGGATGTGAATGTTTCCCCCTTACCTTGTTTGAGAGTAGATAGTTCTTCTAGACTTACGTGAATGCCTATGTTGAATGTGTAGTTCTATATGAATGCATCCACAATTTCTTGGAACTTTGTGATTCCAGGAGGAAGGAAAGAGAACCATTCTATCACTTTTTTAGCCAAACTCTGAGGGAATAGTCACATTAGATAATAGGACCATCATATGCAGCTTCCATACAATATACCTGGAATTCCCTGATGTCATCTTTAGGATTACGCGTCCCATGATATTTGTCAAATTTAGGTATCTCAAACCCTTTTGGGAATGGAACCATCGCAATGCTTTTGTTGAATGGATAAGGGCACAAATTTCTTGGTGTTTTCATTGAATTCCTTGATTGGAGGTCTAGCACTTTTTGTGAGAGAAATTTGATATGTGTAGACACATCATTTTGTAGATTAGGTGGTGGGATGAATGGGTTTTGAGGCGTTTTAATTGTTTGAGTGATGGGTGGGTTGTTTTGGGTATTCCTGTGAGGTGGCTGCAAACTTTGTTGTGTGATCAATGCTTGCTAGTATGCTTGCATTTTTTGTTGTGCCAATAATGCTTGTTGTTGGTCTTGCTGTTGTTGGGCTAGTATTTGAGCTACTTCTTTTTCCGAAGCTTCCTTATAGGCTTGTTGTTGAGCCATTTGTTTTTGTGCCTGGTATTGTGCTTGTGCTTGAGCTTGTTCCTAAGCTTGAGCTTGTTGAGCAGCTTGTGCAGCATGGGCAGCCTGTGTGGCTTGTGTAGCTTGTGCAACTTATGTTGCTTGCACAACTTTTGTAGCTTGTTGTTGTTGCAATAATGCTTGGGCTTGGGCAGCCTACTATGCTTGTAGCCTGGTTTGTTGTGTTTGTCCTTGTTGGGCAGCTATTTGTGCAACTTGTGTAGCTTGTTGATTTTGAAATTGTTGAAGTTCCTTTTGATAAGCTTGTTGGGAAGCTTGCAGTGTGATACTGTATTGGTTTTCCATGTTTGGTTTCAGTGGTAGAGGTGGAGGATTTGGAATGGTGTGAGATGTCGTGATGACATTTTGTTGAGGTGGTTGTTGAGGTGTCATTGGATTGATGATAGGGGGTTGTGTGATTAATGGTCAGGTTGCTATGTTGGGTCCTTAGGAGACCACATTTATAGATGGTGTAGCGATTGATTGTGTCATTTGGATTGGTGCCACCTGGTGTTGCAATATCAGTGGCATGATCGAATGATTTGGTATGTTGATTTGATTCATTACTGGTGGATTGATTTGATTTGGTTTATTGAGGATTGGTAAAGGAGGTTTCCCTAAACCAAGGATTGGTGTGGATGTTAATGGTAGAGGGGGAAATGGTGGGAAGATGGGTGGTGTGTTCCCTTGAGAAAGTGATGATGAGGGATTGAAGATTCCCCCTTGTCCAAATAGTCCCCCTTCTCCTTATGAATTCATGGGGAGAGAGACTTGTGTGTTAAGGGAATATGTCGGTGTTGCAGAGAAAGTGGATGGATTGTTAGTGTCATGAAAGACAAGTGGAACATATGGGTGTTTTGGATCTTGAGGGCTAGTATTCGGTTAACCCAAGATGGTGTTTGCATCCAATTCTTGGTTGTTTACAAGGGGATGTGTTTGAAGAGCATGAAGTAATGAACTCCCCTTGGTAACTATGGGTTGACTTGGAGCATGAGATGAGATTGATTGTGGGATTGGTTTAATGATGCTTTGGAGGGAAGGTGTGAATGAGACCAGTGGCATAATCCCAAAAGGTTTCTCCACAATACTACTTACATCATAATTAGAAAGGAGTTGAGCGCCTTCCTTAGCCAATTCTAGCATGTACTGTGAAGGATTAAGTCTCATCATTGTGTTGAAAATTTTGTGATTTTAAGGATTTTGGACCATTTCTATGATTTAGTCTCTAGTCATTCCTAGGACATTGTTGGTGATATCCTCCACTTGGAAACCTCCCTCTTGAAGATCTTGTGGGAGTTAAGGAAGGTTGAGTGGGGGATTTCTAGATCTGATGGGGTTGATTTTAGGTGTAGTTTGACTCAAGTCACTTGAAGTGGATGTTTCTTTGTTTGTTTCCATGTTCTTCTTGTGTTGAGATCTAGTTTGGACCATCAAATAAGGATCAATTTTTAGGAATGTGGGAGGTGAACCTCTAACTCCTTAGATTGGTCTAAACATTAGGTACAAAAAATAAAGTCTAAGATGTTATGGATCAAAGGGTGGTGATGAGATAAATGAAAGATGAATGATGTGAATGATGGAGCTCTTAAGGAACCTTGGAGGGATACTAGACTTTAGGAATTTTGGATTTTTTATTTATTTTGGATTTCATTTGGATTTAGATTTAGATTTTGGATTTGATTTGGATTTGATTTGGATTTGATAATGAACTCAGAAACTCCCAGAGGTTGGATGTTGTCTTGGAATAAATTTTATCCATAAGAGAATAATTAACTAGGTGTATGAAGAAGGATTCATCTACACACACCTAGTCAAACAAGATGATTTTGATTTGATTTAAAGGATTTTCCAAAAGTCTAGTATAAAGGATTTTTCCAAGATTTCTAAGAGGTTTTTGTGAGATGGGTTTTGATTGATGTTTGAGGATGGATGAAAATGTTGATTTTTATCCGAAGTGAACCTAGAGAGACTTTTATTTACAAGACCTAGGTATTGAAGAACATTCTATACTTCAAAGAACTTTCCAACCTTACAATGTGAGATACTCAAAATGTTGAAAAAGACTTGGATTTTGACAATAATAAAATGAGTACAAATTGGGATTGTCCTTTGATGTACATTTGTAAAAGTTATAGAGCAATCTTTCTCTAACTTGATAAAGCATAGAATGACATTTCTTGAGATTGGTTGGACTAATAAATTTGTGACAATTGATGGAATTTGGTTTTGGAACTTTGATCTTGTGGGAAATCATTTGAGAAAACACATGTGCGGGGTTCAATTGTCTTTTAGCTTTGCTTAACAAGTCCTTTTTACCACAAACACTTTCTTTCTTAGCTTTTCAACCAAATGTCTATTGTCTTAATTTATTTTCATCCCATAAGGTCCATTATGTGGAAATCAAGAAAATCAAGGCAATAGTTCCCTAATGTTGACTTTAGTGAGAGAAAATTAAGATATAAATCCAAATACTTAGAAGCCTCTAAGGATAGAATCCCTAGGGACAAGCGGTAGCACTTCAATTTTTCAAAGGTATTTGCTCCCTCTAAAGGTTTGAAATTTGACGTCAGTGTTGAATGATTGTTTTCAATATTTTGGATCAAAGCAATGTGTTTAATTGACTCAAAGATTGCACAATCCTAGGATGAAAAATAAAATATTTGTTGAATTCCCACTTAGATAAATCCAACTGCGCTTATTAGAGCAGATGATTAGAAGCTTGACCACACTGGCTTCCCTCCATGACACTCACTTCTATGGGTTAGTCAAGCTTTAGTTCTTATGAATCTCCCATGAAAAACTTTTCATCTCTACAAAGAACCACAAATATGTGGGATGGATGCAGAGGTATGACCTCCTAATGCCAACAAATATTGGGATTTTGGATTCTAAACAAAGGTTCATAGTAAGGACATCTAGTTTAGGGGGTGAAATGATAAAATACTTGTGAGAGATCTCCCAACCCTTAGAAAAATGTCTTTACCCATCATAAATATATTGGGGGAGAGTTATTGCGCACCGATTCCCATTGTTTACGATTTTCATCACAACCACAAATTTATATAGTAGTTTGGAAGAGCTTGGCTTATGATCGCTATCGCTTGGGTCGTTCCCTTGGGGTGAGTACTTTTTCCCACCAAGGAAATCCCTTTAAAGCTAAACAAAAGTGAGTAGATGCATTCGTAGTTTGATCAATCTTTGTTTGCATGAATAGAGAGATAACACACACAATGTCCTTTCTCGCACTAGCAAGATTTTGTTCAATTTTAAGAGCCAAAATTTGAAATGTGGAAGAAACATTTTAGACAACCTAAAATCACTAAAATGCTTTTCATTCTCAAGATCGTTGTGAACTGCGAGAGAAGTGCATACACATTCCAATGGTATTATTTTGTAAAAAGGATTACAAAACAAGATAAGCACATGTTCATTTTAGAGGTCTCAAAAGTAGTAAATGGGTTCTTTTTATAGCACCAAATGTGAGTGTTTGAAGTTGTTTACTCAATTCTTAAAACTCAAAATCAAATCTATTGAGTTTCTAATGGTCTTTTTAACCCTTTGTGAAAAAAAAAATTGTATGTTCTTTTTAAAACCCAAAAAGAAGTGAGTTGTCCTAAAATAGAAAACAACTGGAACAAAATCCCTAGGCTATTACGATAAGCATTTAAAAATAATTTTTTTCAAGTTCAATGTCTACTTTTCCAACTTAAAATCTTCCTTTTATTTCATTCCGATATTAGAGAAACCATCATTGATGCCAACCTGCAAACATCATTAGTAGTTTCAGATATGTGATTTGATAGCATATAAAGTATCTGCAAAAAAAAAGATACAGATCAGTCCCCTTGAATTTTAAATTTCTACAAATAAAGGTGTATGTGGTAAAACAGAGAGCATATGCACTAAAACAAAGAGAATATTCACTAAAACAGTGAGCATATGTGCTAAAATATCATATATTCACACTGAAATAGGAGGTAAATGCACTGGTCTAGGCTATGGATATGCTATAACAAGGATTTGATGCACCAAAAGTCACCACCAATGCTCTAAAATAGACAATGGATGCGCTACATTAGAATTCACGAATGAACCTATTGACGAAACTAGAAAGAAAAAATATTAAAAACAAGGCTAGGCCCCACGGTGGGCGCCAAAATGTGAATGCTTCAGCCTAGACCTGTTCAAACATGGACAAACAAAAAAATATTAGTCTTGAAACAAGTTTAAACCAAACATTCACTATGAATTCATTCAAGCATAGAACAAGAAAAAAACATAAAAGCTCAAATAAAAGCTAGTGGAATCTCATTTGAATGCTCAAACCAACATCCCATAGGGGAATCAGTACTTCTTTAATGTGGAAAGAAGCCCTTTCCCAATTCCTTGATAAGATTGATGATGATTGACTGATCCTTTATGAAAAATGTCAATAACCTAGCTATGGATGATGAATTCTATGATGACTTGGATGAGAATGTGAATGAACTTGCATAAACTTGTGGATAATAACTTTGTATCAAAATTTAGATCCTAAATCAATAGAGAAGGCCTCTATTTATAATGAAAAAGGATGGAGGATTGAATAATAGCAAGAATGTGGGATTATAACTTGAACCAATGGAATTGTGCCACTTGTCAACATGCTAATGAAGGAGAGTGCATCACATTTTGAACAATGTGCATGTTAAATGCATGTAGGTGGAATTTTAATTTGAAGAAGTGACTTGTGTAAGGAGGGATATAAGAGGAATTAATGCCAAGTTGGCTGAAGGAGAGGACATTTAAGAGATTTTAATGCCAAGTTGGAGGAAAAAAGTGTTGGTTCTTAGTTGTGATCTTATGGTTTGTCCTTGATGACAAAATCTCTTTTAGTTAGTTCTCTTTGGTTATCAGTCTCAGGATGGTTCTCTTTGCATACCACAAGTGTATTTCACATGATTACAAGCCATTTGATTACATTCTTTGAACTCACTTTATTAAGGAATTACAGTTACCTTGATTCTGACATCTCATTTGTCTAAAGGTATTGGTTGTTTCTCATTTGGGCTTACACATATCAGCGTGAGAATGGCAGAGTCTCCCCAATCCATTTTGAAATGTCTGTGTTGCCTATTGGCAAGACATTTCTGATGTCATGTCGATTGGATTTTTTCATTTAGGCAGCTTTTGGCGTGACATTCTCTTTTGTTTCAGTGACAGAAAAGGATTATATTGGCATAACTTATACCATTGATATGTGGTCACAGCGAAATTGCTTTGTCTCACTGATCGAAGGTTGAATGGTTACATATCGGCAAGAGTTTAAGGCTTCGGTGAAGGGTTATAGTGAAAAGGGTTATGTCTCCCTGACTAATGCATGTGGAAGTCTATCGGCAAGTGTTACACCATTGGTATGTGGTCAAAGCAAAATTGGTATGTCACACCGACTACCGTTGAAAAAAAAATGTGTATCGATAAGAGTCAGTGCTATCAATGTGAGGTCTTAGCGATTCCATGGTGTCTCACCAACTTATGCAAAGGGTTATTTTGCCGAGAATTTTGTAGCATTGGAGTATTGTCATAGTGAGCCCGCCAGATTTTCCTGATGAAGTCTAATGAGTGACTTTCGGCGAGAGATTTATGTCATCTTGGTGAGCAGGTGTGAATTTGGGGTGTTTTGGTATGACATAAAACAATCTACAAGATGTATCCCCGATAGTTTGAAGTTACAGCAACATATATAGGGTGGATGGACTCATCGGCAAGAAAAACCATGTGTCATAGCGACTAATGTGTATCAAGCGGGCTTTTGGTAAAACCAAAGCTATTCTATATAAGGTCTCCCCGATTATGAATTGTCTTAGTGAGAAACATAGGGATGTCTGACAGCGATAAATTTTCCTTCGACATAACGTTACATCAACAGAAATGAGAGTTTAGGGAAAAAATTTTGTGATTATTCTTTTTGGTTGGCTATGGAACCCTAGCCTAGCCGCCATCATGAGAGTTTTAGTTTCTATTGTTGCTAGTTGTAACCGCTTTATCAGTGGTATATGGAAGCTTTATTTGGTGCATTTCTGGCTGAAAGCTCAACAATGGTTGATGGAGCCATGGGAGTTGTAGATTTGTCTATGGTGGGTAGTTGTCCTTTTTAAGTAGTGAAATGATCACATACATTTTAGATTTGTTGAGGTCCGCTCTTAGCTAGGTGAAACGACTTTTGTATTGGGAAATCAATTTCACCTCGACTAATAATCCTACTAGGTACAAGATGAAGATTTCTATTATAAACAACTTTGTTAACTTTAGTTTGAATATTCTCAGGTTGGTTGTTTAGCCGTTACTTCTAAAGAAAGTTATTTTCTAGCATTTAAATCAAAAAAATGTATAAATAGAAGTAGAAAACTATGTTTTCTGTTTGGTTGTTGTAATTCTGAGATTATCATTCCTTGGCTATATGTAAATGTATGGATAAACTCTGCAATAAAATTTGAATAACAAGATGTAGAGATATTGTAAATTTCTTCTCTATATAGTATTTTAGGGATTCAATTATTGAATCTTTAAGGTATTCTATAGATGAGAAAATAGAGAGTTATGAGCTTAACTGAAAACAGAGGGATCCTTTGAGAAATGATTATTGTTCTGAAATATAATTTGAGGGGTTGGTGCTCTTTGAGATAGATATCTCTAAACGAGGGGTTGGTGCTCCTTGAGTGGGTGCTAAAAAAATAGCCTATAAGGCATTGTGAATAGTTGATTAAAAGATTAAGCCTGGAAGGCATTTTGGGAGTGGTTTTTATACCCCAGGAGGGTTTTCCACTTGGAAAATTTTGTGTCTCTTTGTTCCTCTATGTTCTCATTGCTTTACTGTGTTGTTGTTCTTTCAGTTCACTGTTGGGATTATTAATTTTCTCAATTTTGTTTATGAATTATTACATTCAACTCATGAATGCATTAATTAGAGTAATATTGAGATCAAATCTGAGCTATGTTTTTTGAATTTTTGAAAATTGGTCAAATCTGTTAAGACACTGATTCACCCCCCCTCTCAGTGTCATTTTAACTCCAACAATTGGTATCAGAGCGTAGGATCCTCTGATAGGTTTTAATAACCTTGGATTGATCTTGGTCTTGGAGTTTGTTTTTAATGGCACATTCTCAAGATGATGCCTCTGGAACCAAAGCTTCGTTATTTGATGGAACAGATTATGTGTTCTGGAAAATCAGAATGGAAGTTTTTCTTATTTCTTTTGATGTTGGTGTTTGGAGCATTGTTATAAATGCTTACAATGTACCAGCCTCTATTCCCACTGATCCTGTTAAAAAAAGAGGTATGAAACAAATTCCAGAGCTAAGCATGCCATCTTATGTGGGTTAACTAAAGATGTGTTCATTAAAGTCATGCATTGCAAATCTACTCATGATATCTGGGAAAAAATTGAAACTATATATCAAGGGAATGAGAAAGTCAAACTGTCAAAAATCATTACACTCAAACATTAGTTTGAGGAGTTGAAAATGAAGGATGATGAAAAAGTGGTTGAATGTTTCCTAAGAGTTGATGAATTTGTCAATGCAATGAAAGGTCTAGGTCAAAAGGTTAATGAATTTGATGTGGTCACAAAGGTTGTTAGAACCTTACCATCCAAATTTGAATATAAGGTTTCATCCCTAGAAGAAAAGGAACACTTTGATCAGCTTACCTTAGACAGCCTGCAAGGAATACTTACTGCCTATGACATGAGAACTAGCAAAAACAATTCAACAGGAAAAGAAACTACCTTTAACACTGAAAAGAAAGAAAAAGTCGAAGTCAGTGAATCAGAGTTTTCTGATTCTATTGAATCCCATTTTGTTAGAAGATTTAAAAAGGGATCAGGAAAATATAAGGGAAAACTTCCCTTTGAAATGTTTTAACTATGGCAAAATAGGTCACTTTGCTGCAAAGTGTCCCTATGATGATCAAATCAGTGACAATGAGAAATCTAGAAAACAACCTAAGAAGAAGGCCTTTAAACCTAAATGAAATTTCAACTTCATAAAGAAGAAGAGTTTGTTTAGAAAAGATGAAACTGATTTTGAGTCTGAAGATTCATTAGCAGAAGAAGATGAAACCTTGTTCATGGTTGAGATTACTTAGCAAGAAGATTCAAACACCATTGAAATTAAAGAAGGTGAGGTAGATCTTGAAAGTGAGCTGAAATGTGCTTTAAAAGAGGTCAGAAAACTCAAAAAACAAGTTCTTACTTAAGAACATAAACCAGATCAAGAAATGGTCTCTCTAAAAACTCAGCTTGAAGAAGCTAAAAGAGTTGAAGACTGTCTTTGAGAGACTTTAAGCTGTAAAGATCAAGAAATTCAAAAGCTAGAACAAGAAGTAGTCCTTCTTAGGAAGGAAATTGAAAAATATGAAAGCACTCTAAAACTGAATGAGATGCTCAGCAAGTAGAAGATGTATAAAGATAAAACTGGTGTTGGTTTTGAAAAGGGCGAATGCTCAACTGACAATGCAAAACAAAACCCCTCTTCTAAAGTCAAAGGTTTAGGTTCAAATCACTCAGATTTTGGTAAGGATCATGTTTAGTTTTTAAGAGGTAATAGACCTTCATATAGAGTCAATCCTTTCTTCTATGGTTATTGTTTTTTCTGCAACAAATTTGGCCATAAGGTGAGCACTTGTAGGCTTATGAATCCTAGAATATCTAGGTTTAGTCTTCGGAAACACTATGTTTTTGTTAGACATATCAGATGTTTTAAATGCAATGCTTTGGGACATTTTTTCAAACAACGCAAAACTGATCTGCAATCGAAACAACAGAAAATTAAAAAGGTTTGGAAACCTAAGACTATTAACAACATTGAACAAACTATGTTGGTTCAAACTACTTTTCATTCCAAGAAAAAGGACTTATGGGTCCTAGATAGCGGATGTTCTAACCATATGACTGGTGACAAGGATAAGTTTATAAATCTTGAAGATTATGTAGGTGGATATGTTAAGTTTGGTGATAACTTTGGTATTCAAATTAAAGATAGATTTTCACTTCTTCTGAATGAAGACACTCCTATCTATAATGTGTACTATGTGGAAGGTCTCAAGCACAATCTTCTAAGTGTTAGTCAAATCTTTGATAGTGGTTATCATGTTCTTTTCACTTCGCAGGGATGTGAGATTAAGAACAAGCTTGGAAAGGCCATTGCAGCTGGAAGGAGGACAAAAGGAAATGTGTACAATCTTCTCGACACATCAAACAATGACAATAATCAAGGTATGTGTTTAATGGGCCAAATTGAAGAGAGTTGGTTATGGCATAAAAGATTAGGACACATAAACTTTGAAAATCTAGTTAGAATCAGTAAGAATCAGAATGTTATAGGTTTACCAATCCTTAACAAGCTAGAAAATTTTGTGTGCAAAGAATGTCTAAGTGGTAAAAAAACAAAATTTAGTTTCAAAACAAAAGAACATTCTTCTTCAAAAACTTTACAGCTTGTGCATAATGATTTATGTGGACCAACCAGAACAAGGTCTATTAATGGTGAAAAGTACTTTATGCTGTTTGTGGATGATTATACTAGAATGGTTTGGGTCACATTTCTTAAGCACAAATCAGAAGCATTTGAAAGGTTTAAAATCTTTCGTAAATTGGCTGAGAAGGAATCTGATTTGAAACTTAAATGTCTGTGATCTGACAAAGTGAGTTCACTTCTCAAGATTTTATTGATTACTATGAACAACACGGAATTAAAAGATAGTATGCTACAACAAAAACACCTCAAAAAAATGGGGTAGTTGAATGTAATAATAGAACTGTAAAAGAAATGGCTAGAACCATGCTAGATGAAGCTAAGTTGATATGTATTGGAAAGAAGTTGTTCATACAGCTATATACATTTTGAATAGAGTGCAGCTTAGGGTGAAATCTAAACACACTCCTTACGAACTATGGTATGGAAAAACTGCTTCTGTCAAATACTTTAAATTTTTTGGAAGTAATTGTTTTATCAAGAAAGATGATGATAACCTTGGGAGATTTCAATCAAAGAGTGATGAGGGTATCCTTTTGGGATACTCAACTCACAGCAAAGCTTATAAATGCCTTAACAAAAGGCTTAATAAGATTTTTGAAGTTGTTAATGTAAATTTTGATGAAAGACCACATTTGATTGTTGAATCTTTGTAGGATAATGAGGAAGAAGAACTTAGGGGGAGCATATTATCTATTTTGATTCACTTACAACTCTCCTAAAATCTTGGTTGCTACACTGTTACTCTTTTTGCAGCTGTTTCTCATAATATTTTGGTTGGCTTCTCAGTTGTGCTTCATGGAAATGCACATTCTTCTCTTCTATTCTTTTTCATTGAGGCAAAAAAGGGGAGAGTCATTTGTGTTTTTCCATGAAGGACAAAGGGGGAGTTTGTTAGTTCTTAGTTGTGATATTTTGGTTTGTCCTTGATGACAAAATATTTTTCAGTTAGTTCTCTTTGGTGATTAGTCTCAGGATGGTTCTCTTTGCATACCATAGGTGTATTTGACATGATTACAAGCCATTTGATTACATTCTTTGAACTCACTTTTTTGAAGGAATTATAGTTACCTTGGTTCTGACATCTCATTTGTCTAAAGGTATTGGTTGTTTCTCATTCGAGCTTACACATATTGGCATGAGAATGGCAGGGTCTCGCCGATCCATTTTGAAATGTCTGTGTTGCCTATCGGTGAGACATTTCTGATGTCATGTCGATTGGATTTTTTCATTTAGGTAGCTTTTGGTGTGACATTCTCTTTTGTTTCGGTGACAGAAAAGGATTATATCAGCATAACTTATATCATCGGTATGTGGTCAAAGCAAAATTGCTTTGTCTCACCGATCGAAGGTTGAATGGGAACATATCGGCAGGAGTTTAAGGCTTTGGTGAAGGGTCATAGCGAAAAGGGTTATCTCTCCCCAACTAATGCATGTGGAAGTCTATTGGCAAGTGTTGCACCATCGGTATGTGGTCACAACGAAATTGGTATGTCACACCGACCACCGTTGAAAAAAAAAAAAAGCATATCAGTAAGATACAGTGCTATCGATGTGAGGTCTTAGTGATTCCGTGGTGTCTCACTGACTTATGCAAAGGGTTATTTTGTAGAGACTTTTGTAGCATCAGAGTATTGTCATAGCGATCCCATCAGATTTTTCCAATGAAGTCTAATGAGTGACTTTTAGTGAGAGATTTATGTCGTCTTGGCGAACAGGTGTGAATTTGGGGTGTTTTAGTCTAACATAAAACAATCTATAAGATGTCTCCCCGATAGTTTGAAGTTACAGTTGTGACATATATAGGGCAGATGGACTCATCGACAAGAAAAACCATGTGTCACAGCGTCTAATGTGTATCAAGTGGGCTTTCGGTAAAACAAAAGGTATTCTATATAAGGTATCCCTGATTATGAATTGTCTCAGCGACAAACATAGGGATGTCTGGTGGTGATAAATTTTCCCTCAGCATAACGTTACATCAACGGAAATGAGAGTTTAGGGAAAATTTTAATGAGTATTCTTTTTGGTTGGGTATGGAACCCTAGCCTGGCCGCCATCATGAGATTTTTAGTTTTTGTTGTTGCTAGTTGTAACGGCTTTATCAGTGGTATATGGAAGCTTTATTTGATGCATTTTTGGTTGAAAGCTCAACAATGGTTGATGGAGCCATGGGAGTTGCAGATTTGTCTGTGGTGGGTAGTTGCTCTTTTTAAGCAGTGAAATGATCACATACATTTCAAATTTGTTGAGGTCGGCTCTTAGCTGGGTGAAACGAATTTTGTATTGGGAAATCAATTTCACCTCGACTAATAATCCTACTAGGTACAAGATGAATATTTCTATTATAAATAGCTTTGTTAACTTCAGTCTGAATATTCTCAAGTTGGTTTTTTAGCCGTTACTTCTAAAGATAGTTACTTTTTTGGCATTTAAATCAAAAAGATGTATAAATAGAAGCAGAAAACTATGTTTTCTGTTCGGTTGTTGTAATTTTGAGATTATCATTCCTTGGCTATATTTAAATGTATGGATAAACTCTGTAATAAAATCTATATAACAAGATGCAGAGATATTGTAAATTTCTTCTCTATATAGTATTTTAGGGATTCAATTATGGAATCTTTAAGGTATTCTGTAGACGAGAAAACAAAGAGTTGTGAGCTTAACTGAAAACAAAGAGATCCTCTGAGAAATGATTATTTTTTTGAAATATAATTTGAGGGGTTAGTGCTCCTTGAGATAGATATCTCTAAATGAGGGGTTGGTGCTCCTGGAGTGGGTGCTCAAAAATCAGCCTATAAGGTATTGTGAATACTTGATTAAAAGATTAAGCCTAGAAGGCATTTCGAGAGTGGTTTTTATACCCTAGAAGGGTTTTCCACTCAGAGAATTTTGTCTCTTTGTTACTCTGTGTTCTCACTACTTTATTGTGTTGTTGTTTTAGTTCACTATTGGGATTATTACTTCTCTCAATTCTGTTTATGAATGATTACATTCAACTCATGAATGCATTAATCAGAGTAATATTGAGATCAAATCTGAGCTATGTTTTTTGAATTTTTAAAAATTGGTCAAATCTGTTAAGACACTGATTCACCCCCCCCCTCTCAGTGTCATTTTAACTCCAAAAAAAGGTCCTTTGTGAGGGAGAATTCAAATAAGTGGAATATTCCAAGAATATGCCATATTTGAATGAAAAGAGAATAATTAGTAAATCAAATAAATTGATTTACATGTGCAACTTGAAAAAGCTAGAGGAATGGAGGATTTAGGAGTTAATTAATTTGTGATTAATTAACTTAGATGGAATTGCTTGATTTAGATATTTAGATTTATTTAAATCAAATGAGAGGAAAGTTGGTAGAATAAATTTTATTTATTCAATTAAATGAAGAACACAAGGAGATGAGATAACTAATGGAGCTGCATGGAGGTTTGGTGCGAGCTAGGGCCTGCGTTCCCTAGCCCATTTCTACTTTTGGTGTTTGTGCTCAGATTTCGAGCTTTTTGTAGCTTGCGGGGGGGTTTTAGATTGCTTGCAAGGGTTTTTCTTTGGTTGGGCAAGGGTGTCTGATCATTTTTGGTTGCTGGGTAGTTGTTTTTTGCCTGGTTTTTGTGTGTGGTGTGTCCTTGGTGTGAGGCATGTGGCGGTTTGAGACTGTGGGTCATCTACCCCATCTCATTCTCTTTTTTGTTGAAGACTTGGTTCGTTGGGCCATGGAGAATCGTGGTCTACCTTCTTCTCAGGTATCCTTAGGGGATTTGGAGATGATAGATCTATCTTCTCCGATGCATGCCAGTAGTAAGGAATAGACAGGTAAAACCCAATCTGGGGAAGGTGCCTCCTCTTCAAAAGGGATGTTTCGAATAAAAAAAGTAAACAGATGTTTGGAGAGATCTAAAGATCGACTAGTTTTGGTTATTCAACCTGAGCAAGTTTCAGAGGATGTTGAATACTAGTGCAATCATGCCCTTATTTGCAAATTTTTGGGCCTTCATCTTTCTCTACCTGTGCTGAAATCCTAGGCACATTGGGTTTGGAACCCTGAAGGAGATATGGAGATTCTTTTAGTAGCTAATAACTATTTTCTGGTTATCTTTTCAAGCATGTCAGATTGGAATAGGGCTTTTGAAGGAGGCCCTTATTTCTTTAACTAGGTGGGGCTCTTCATCAAGCCTTGGCACATGGGCTTCAACTCTATTGAAGAGATCCCCTCGTGGGTGCCTATGTGGGTTTGATTACTGAGGCTTCCTTTGGAATTCTAGAGGGAAGATATTCTTCATTCAGTCTCTTTGCTTCTTGGGAAACCTATGGGATCAGCTACACAAACTCAAGATCGTAAGGTAATTTGTTTTGCTTGTATTTGTGTAGAAGTTGATTTAAATAATCCATTATCAGATTCTATGGAGATTTGCATGGGTTCATCTTCTTGGATCCAATAGCTGGATTACAAGACCCTACCATTTAGATGTAGAATTTTCCATGAATATGGTCATCTTCATCGTAGATGTCTCAGATTTAAATCTTCCCCCTTGGCTACCTCTCGACCTCCTAGGGAGGACAAGGGGAAGGCTCCTTTGTTTGATGGACCTGGTGATAAGGATGGATTTATTCTAGTTAAGTCTCATAACAAAGGAAAAGGCAAGAAGAGAACCTAGATGGATAGACAGAATGATGGCAACTTTAATAGGTTTGAGGCTCTTGATAGCTTAGTCCAAGAGGAAGGAATTCTAGTTGAGCTCTCTTCTAGGGCTAAAGGTCAGCATGAGGCTTAGGATGAGGAGGCAAAGAAGGAGGATTAGATTTTATCTTCAGGGGACCAACAAGGTAAGTTAGATGGCTATGAATTTTCCTTCTCATGTTTAGGATATCAGAGATGTCCAGGGGTCATAGGCTCCATTGGGTTCAGTTGTGGTGGCTCTTGTTCCCCTTGCTACTAAGGGGATCTCAGATCTTGTGAAGGGTAATAAGGCTTCTCCTACCTTAGGCTTGTAGAAAAATCCTTTAAAAAGGGGCCTCTAGACAAACCGTCAAGGAGTGGAAGAAAGACTGATCAAGATAAGGTCAAAATTATGGGTGATACATTGGTTGAGTATGGGTTGGTGAAACCCATTGATTCCCACTTCTCCCACCCCCATAAATGGTTTTCTTATCATGGAATGTAAGGGGGTTGAACAACATCCCTAGAAAAAAGGTTGTTCACAGATTAATTGAGTCTCAATCTCCTGATGTGGTCTTTTTTTAGGAAACCAAGCTTATAGTGGACGGTTTGGCTAATTGTGCTCCACTTATCTGGCTCAAGGCTTTTGGCAGGGGGTGTGGGCTTTGAGTAATTTTGGGGGGTGGCTTGTTTTTGGAACCCGAGGAAAGTTCCCCCTTGATGGTGGATTTCTAGTTAGTCTTCCATTTCTATGGTTGCCTCTAGTTTTGAGACTGGAGAAAGATGTCTTTTCTCCAATATTTATGCTCCTACTAATCTTTTAGGTAAGTCACATCTTTGGGCTCACATCAGCTTCATCCATTCTCTGGACCCGTTTCTCCCATGGATTATGGCTAGTGATTTTAATGCTGTTATAAGTTTGGATGAAAAATGAGGTGAGTTAGCTAGGCTGGACCCTTCTTCACATTTTCTTAGAGATAATATTGGTCTCCTAAATCTCATTGATGTGAAGCCAATCAACGGTGTATTTACATGGAATAATAGGAGGTGTGATGTTGAGGCTATCTCAGAAAGGCTTGATAGATTTCTGCTATCCTGTTATTGGATGAATAATAGGTGGACCACCAGTTCAGAAATTCTTGATTGGAGGGACTCTTATCACTGGCCTAGAAAATTCTCTATCTCCTCATATGAAGACACCAAAAATCCTTCTTTCAAATTTCAATTGACGTGGTTAAGAAATCAATCTCTACAAGATCTTATGCTGGATTGGTAGTATGAAGGGATGCCTGCCCATGGGACGACCATGTTTACTTTTAGTAAGAGGCTTCAACATGTGATGTACAGGCTTAAGAGGTGGAATAAACAATGTTTTGGGAATCTGCATGCTCAGAAGATAGCTGCTTAGTCCAAGTTGGATAGTGTTACTTGTCAGATTTAAGACCAAGGGTTGTCCTCTAATCTCAGGAATGTTAAATCCTTGGCTCTGAAGGGCTTAGAAGAGTGGGAGCTTCGAGAGGAGATTTTCTGGAAGCAGAAATCTCATATTGATTGGCTTCAGGAGGGGGATAGGAACACGACATTTTTTCATAACTCGGTTAAGGCTCAGAGGCAAGGGAACTCTATTTCCTCTCTTATTTCGCCTAAAGGGGCCTAGCTCTCATCTTGTGAAGAAATTTTGAGGGAAGCTATCAATTATTTTTCAAATCTATTTACTAGGGAGGATCTTGCAGCTAGGACAGAAGAGAGGGCCATCTTGTATTGTATTCCCCACCTGGTCTCTGCCGAGATGAATGGGGATTTTTTATGTCCAATCTTGTTACCTGAATTGGAGAAAGTTGTGTTTAATATGAAAAAAGGTAAAGCTCCTGGCCCAGATGGGTTTCTGATTGAGTTCTTTTAGGAATTTTAGGAAATAATAAAGTATGATCTCCTTGAGGTGGTTTAGGAATTACATAGGAACAAACAAATGCTTAAGTCTTTGAATTCTAATTTTTTAGCTCTCATACCTAAGAAGGAGGGGGCTAATCGGTTGGATCAATTCAGTCCTATTGCTTTATGCAATGTTGTCTACAAGATTATCACCAAGTTAATTGTTGAGAGACTCAAACCACTCCTTTGTGCTTTAATCTTTGCTGAGCAGGGTGGTTTTATTTAAGGAAGACAAATTTTGGATGGTGTCGTGATAGAAATAGAGGCTATTCACTCTATGGATTCCTCTAAGGAGAAGGCTATGTTAATTAAACTTGACATGGCTAAAGCTTATGATTGGGTGAGCCGGGAGTTCTTATAGAAAATTCTCTTGGATTTTGGCTTTGAAGAGGAGTGGGTGAATTGGGTTCTTAGTTGTGTGACCTCATCCTCCTTTTCTATTCTTATTAATGGGGAACCTTCATATTTGTTTAGTGGTTCTTAGGGACTTCAGAAAGGGGACCCTCTATCTCCCTATCAATTCATTATCATGGTGGAGGGTCTTGGTAGATTTATTAAATCTCAGGTGAGGCAGGGTCTTCTACAAGGTTGGAGCTAGAACAATAATCTTCCTCCCTACTCTCATCTTCAGTTTGTGGATGACACTGGGTTGATGGGCTTGGCTAGAATTAGTGAGGTAGTGAACTTCAGGAGAGCTTTAGACATCTATTTGAAAGCTTTAGGTCAGAGTATTAATGATGATAAATCTTCCATTTATTTCTTTAATACTCCTCAACTTATTTAGAATAGGATTGCTAGGATTCTTAGATTTCAGATTAGTTCTCTTCCCTTGATGTACCTTGGGATTCCTTTGGCTTTGGGATCTCAACGTAGAGATTTTTGGCAGGGGATTTTGGATAAATTATAGAGTAAGGTTAGTCACTGGACTTACAGATGGCTCTCTTCTACTGGGAGAGTGATTCTCCTAAAGACTATGGTGTAGTATCTCCCCATTTATAGGTGTTGTGTGCAGGTTCCCCCTTTCTCCTTTGTGAGGGAATTTAATTCTCTTTCTTGGAAATTCCTTTGGTCAGGCAACCTTCTCTCCTTGAAGTGGATTTTAGTCAAGTGGGAGTCTATCTACAAGCTGAAGCATGCTGGGGGCCTTGGTCTTAGGTCTATGGCAATTGTGGTCATGGCCTTGGCGGTTAAACTGTACTGGAGATGGTGCAATAATCAGGATCAGGATTGGTCCAAGATTCTTGCTCTCAAGTATCTTCCAGGTGTTGAGAGCCAAGATGTTCCACGACTTGCTTTGTTGGGAAAAGGTTCCTATATTTGGGATACTCTTAAGAAGGGAGCTCAGCTTATTAAGGATGGTCTCTTCTGGATCTGTAATAGAGGCTCTGATGCTCTATTTTGGCAAGACTCTTGGGATGGCCACCCTCCCATTCTTTCTAGTTTCCCTCAGCTTCAGCCTCTCTACCATATTTTTTCTTATCCTGGATGGATTAATGTGGAGCATTTTAAAATAGTCAAGCGTATTGGTCAGGTGGAGGTGTCTTGTTGGAAGGATCCTCAGGAGTAGCGTATGGGTGGTTCTAATGAGGATCGTGTTGTTCTATCTAAAGTCTTAGAGGGTAGGCTTTGCAGCTCCCTTAATGAGATGGACAAGTTGGATTGGATTCCCAACCCAAAAGGTAAATTTACTGTTGCTCAAGGCTATGTTGTGCTAGACAGGAACTTACATGGTCCAGCTGAGATGCCCTAGTGGAAGAAGGTTTGGAACAAATTTTCTTGGACCAAATGAAATTTTTTCTTATGGTTGGTTGCTTAGAAGAAATGTCTCACTTGGGAGAATCTTCGCAAGCGAGGTTTTCAAGGACCTTCTATTTGCTTCCTTTGTTCACGTAGTGAAGAATATTCTTCCCACTTGTTCTTTCTATGCCATTTTTCTAGAGAGATTTGGCACAGGTGGTGGGAGGCTTGGCATCAGGGTTGTGTTCATGCTTCCTCCCTAATTGAGTTTTGGGAGAGCTTGGGAAAGCCTCTAGCGAAGACTTCTTTCCTACAGGTGGCCTAGGCTATTGGGCCTATTTTCATTCTCTGGAACCCTTGGCTAGAGAGGAATCATAGAGTATTTTGTGGCTCCAAATTAGGAAGTTTTCAATTGTGGAAGAAGATTATTAGCAGGCTTTAGGAGACTATTTTTTCTAAGTGTGATATGTTTGATAATATTGATCTTGGTGATTATGCTATTATGAGGGATTTGAACCTAGGGGATAATAGTAGGGGATGCATTGCTGTAAATAGACCCTGACATGTCAAGCAACGGGTTTGTCATGATGGGATGTGGTTTCCTCCCCCGGTTGGGGTCCTGAAAATTAATACAGATGGTTCTTCTCGTGGGAACCCTAGTCATGCTGGTATTGGGGGTATAGGTAGAGGTAAATATTGTGATGCAATTTTTTTCTTCAATGTTTACAAGAGGTAGCACTCTAATAATCTAATGGAGGCCCTTGCTATTAAGATTGGAGTTGAGCAAGGATGCTCTTTAGGCTAGAGGAGGATTATCTATGAGTCAGATTCTCATATTGTTGTGGATATACTGAACAACCAATGTTTGGATGATGGTAGTTGGAAATTAGCCTCAATGGTCAGACAGATTCTAAGTGTATGTAGTTCCTTGGATTCTGTCTCCTTTTGTCATATCCCTAGAGAATGGAACAGAGTGGCTGACTGCTTGGTGAAGTGGGCCTCAGAGAATGGGGATGGCTGGGATATTAGTGGAAGGGATGAGTTACCTCCTAATTATCTTGGGACCCTGGAGAGATTATTATTGGATGACAGGAATATGTAGTGTTGTTGTTGGTTTGTTTGGTTGTGTTCCTAGTTTGGTGGATCTTTGTCCTTTGCTTTGTATCTTGGATTTGATTGAATAAATTTTTACCCCTTCTCTTTTTTTTTAAAAAAAAAAAAAAACATAAGGACTTGATTAAATAAAGTTGATTTATTTAATCAAAGAGAGAACATTAGGATTTATTTCAGTAAAGTTGATTTATTTAATCAAAGAGAGAAAATTTAGGATTTAATTAAATAAAGTTGACTTATTTAATCAAAGAGAGAACATTAGGATTTAATTAAATAAAATTTATTTATTTAATCAAAGAGAATACATTAGGATTTAATTAAATAAATTTTATTTATTTAATTAAAGGAGGAATTTTGATGAATTAATTAAATAAAGATTATTCAATTAATTGGTTAGTAAAGAAATGATCAAGGAAGAGTCAAGGTTAGTCAATCAGAATAGAGTGCATGATATCAATAAAGATAATTTGAGCATCTACACAAGGGAAAGAGAATATTTCTAAATGGGATAGAATGGTGAAAAAAATAAAGAAACAATTTATTCTAGTTGATTTTGAGTTGGAACTACTCAAGAAGATGCAAACCTTGAAACAAGGAACAAGGATGGTGAAAGAATACATAGGAATTTCACAAGGTCCTAATTGGACTAGGGCATTCTGAGGGAAATAAGGAGAAAGTTGCTCATTATATCAACTTATCAATTCTAGTAATAATGACCACCATTGAGGATGCTTATCAGTTCTCCTTAAAGGTTGAAGAATGAATGAACAAAATACTTGAAAGAAAACAAAGAGGTGAAGGCCACAGTGGAAGGAGTAGTAGATGGCCATTTGGAGGCTAAAGTGGATCTCAAAGGAAAGATGAAGGATCTAGTACCTTTCAAGATAAAAAAAGAGATGACTCATATCAGCCGCATGATCAAAATAGTGGAGATCGAAGAGGTAGAGGAAGATCTAGATGAGGACGATGAAGAGGATGTTTTAGAGGAACATGTTTTTAGTGTAGAGAAGTTCAAGACATAGGGCTTATGAGTTCCCTCAACATCAAGGAAGGATAAATAGATTACCTAAAGTAAATGCATGAGTTTCCCATGTGGATGAAGACACTTGATCTTCACATTCTAAAGATGCTAAAAGGGGTGAGTCCCTTGTTGTCAGAAGAGCCTTGATGAACGAGGAGAAGGAACCAAACCAATGAAAGAATTTGTTTCAAACTCACTATAAGTGTGAAGGTAAGGTCTACAATGTTATCATTGATGGAGGTAGCATTGAAAATCTTGTGTTAGAGGAAATTGTCACTAAGTTATAGTTGGAAAGGAGGAGATATCCATGTCCATATCGGATTGCATGGTTAAAAAAGGGACAAAGGGATTTGGTGAATGAGAAATTTCTGATAAAGTTTAATATTGGTGATTATAAGGATGAGGTTTTGTGTGATATCATACCTATGGATGTCTATCACATGTTATTAGGTAGACCGTGACAATTTGATTAGTGAGAGGTGCATGATGGACCCACTAACACCTATTCCTTGACCAAGGATGGTGTTCAACATAAGTTAAAGCCCCTAAAGGATGTAGGAGAAAAGGTATGTAGTAATACAGTATTTTTTTGGGTTGATGGAATAAAATTCCTAGAAAGTATGAGACATGAGCATATGTGTTTTGCACTAGTCCCTAGAGTTGATAAAGAAGGTGATAGCAATGTACCTATAGAAGTTTAAGATTTTTTGAAAGAGTTTGAGGGTATTGTTTATGATAACATACCTAACAGTTTGCCTCCAGTAAGGAAGATCATTCATTAGATGGATTTGATTCCTAGAGCTATTTTTCCAAATAAGGTAGCCCATCGAATGAATCTAGTAGAAAATGAAGAATTGAATAGACAAGTGCAAGAACTATTGTGGAAAGGATTGATAAGGGAGATTTTGAATCTAATGTAGTACCTATAGTATTGGAACCTAAGAAGGATGTGGAATTATGGATGTGTATAGATTCCAAAGCCGTCAACAAGATTAATATCAAGTATAGGTTTCCTTTTCCAAGGATGGATAGCATCATGGATTGTTTGAGTGGAGCTGAGTACTTCACAAAGATAGATATGAAGAGTGGTTAGCACCAGATCCAAATCAGAGAAGGAGACGAATGGAAGATTTCTTTCAAAACCAAATAAGGTTTGTACGAGTGGTTAGTCATGCCTTTTAGGATAACCAATGCATTGATCACATTCATGGGACTCATGAACGAGGTATAGAAAAAATTTCTAGGTAAGTTCGTTATTGCTTATTTAGATGACATTTTTATTTTCAGTAAGACATTGGATGAGCATATGATTCATATAATTTTTTTTTTGAGAAGATGAGGGAAGAAAAGTTGTTAATCAACTTGAAGAAGTGTAGTTTTGTGAAATGCAAGTTGGTTTACTTGGGATTTGTGATCTCAAAAAAGGGTCTCAAGATAGATCCAAAGAAGGTAAAAGTTATTATTGAATGGCCTACACCAAGGAGTGCTACAAATGTAATATATTTTAATGGTCTAGAAAGTTTTTACTAGAAGTGTATGAAAGGTTTTAGTAGTATTTGTGCACCCATGATGAAAATAATGAGAGGGGATAGAAAAGAGTTTAAATGGAGCACATGATCAGCAAAAAGTTTTGATTTGTTGAAGAAGAAAGTTATAGAGCAACTTGTTTTGGCACTTCCATATTTCAACAAAGTATTTTAGGTAGACTGTGATGCCAGTGGTACCATCATTGGAGCTTTTTTAAGTCAAGAAGGTAAACCCATTGCCTACTTTAGTGAAAAGTTGAATGATGCAAAGAAAATATATTTTTTTTATGTTCAAGAGTTTTATGCCATAGTTCAGGCTTTGAAGAAATGGAGACATTACTTGTCACCAAAATAATTTATTTTATTTAATGATCATTAGGATTTGTAGTATTTAAATAGTCAAGGAAATTTAAATCAAAGTCATTTTAAATGGGTTGAATTTTGGAAAAGTTACACATTTGTTAACAAAAATGCAGACTAAAGTTGTTGGGTTCAATGAACTCAAGCGTTTGTATCCTAATGATCCTAATTTTGTAGAGGCTTAGAAAGCTTGCATGTAGCTTATCATAGTGGATAGGATGATATGGTTGGATTTTACAATCCAAGATGGCATGTTATTTTGAAGGAATCAGTTGTGCATTCCAAGGAGTTCCATGAGAGAGAACTTGATCAAGGAGAAACACAGTGGTAGATTAGATGGATATTTTGGTCAAGATAAGACAATTGTTGTTGTGAGTGAGCATTACTATTGGCCACAATTACAATAGGACCTAAAGAAGTTTATACAAAATTGTAGAGTATGTCAAATAGCAAAAGGAAATATTTAGAATATTGGATTATATCAATCATTACCTGTACTAGAGAACCCATGGGAGGACATCAACATGTATTTTATTCTTGGCTTGCCAAGGACACAATGAGGTCATCATTCCATATTTGTGGTGGTAGACAGATTTTCAAAAATGGCACATTTATGTATAGGAGTGAATTTGCACCCCTCTTGCAAATTCCCCTTTTCCATCCCTCCACCTTAGAAAATAAAACCTGACTAAGAAATTTCAGCTAACCCATCTGTAATGCATCCGCTTCACGCTTTTTTTTGGTGGGGGAACTTTTACTGGGAACAAAAGAGTGACACATGGAGGCCTATGTGGTGCCTTTTTGTCCTTAATAGATTCTTTCCTCTAGAGTCTACAAGGATGTTACACTCCTCATTTGGGATGAAATGTAACACCTTTGTGTCGACCAGCTAGTTTGAAAATGGCTCTTTCCCTCCCATTTTGATTTTCAAATTCCTATCTTGCTCATTCACTTCATCTCTTTGGAAACTCTTGATCCTCTACACACTAGCTTGATTTCTTTAGCATCCTTTGAGCATTTCAATCCATCTTCTACACATCTTGCTACACTTTTTCCACCTTTGGAGTTGTAACTTGGTGTCCCGAGGGACTTATTCTTCATTGTTGTAGTAGCGTAGACCTCACCAAGCTTGTAGCCTTCTTTATGTTCTTGAAATTACCTTGATTGAGAAGGTGATATTGTTTCATTTCTCCATTTCTATAGAATTGCTTCTTTATTTACGTAGCATAATGTTGTTGTGACTATTTGGTATTATTTTCTATTTTTCTCTTTATCGCATTTTCTATCTCGTGGCTTTCCTAGTTATCCATGGAGATGGAAACACCAAAGTGAGGGTTTGATTGAGGAAAACCCCTATACAACCCCAACATTTTTCCTCTCTTAGTTGTGTGTAGTTGTATGTGTGTGTGGAGCTTGTTGGTGAACTATACTCTCAGTGAGTTGGACTTCATCATATTTTCTTTAGTTGTCTTCTTTATCATCTTCATAGTTATTTCTTACATTCTATTATTTATCATTACTTCTAGCACGTTAAAGATCATTGACTAAACTATTAGTTGGTCTTTCTGAAATTTGTACTATAGTTTTGCACTTTCTGGCCATATAGATTCCAACAACCTAGAGAGATGCCAATGTTCCATTCTATCATCCTTGACCCATGCTAGTGTCCTTGGGTAGAGGTTTCTGATCTATGGCTTGAGTTTTAAAAATTGACTTGTCTAGTCTCATCCAAGCATTCAAATCAGTAGAGTGACAAAAGCATTTGAGAGTGTTCCTCATTCTCTATCCTCAACCTAAAAAATTTTCTTAGCTTTAGGTAAGTTAGAGAAGCCCTCTTCTCTTGGCTCTCTATGACCTATAGCCTTTGTGTGGTTGTTCCCCCTACCTTACATTTTGGTGAACCCAATGTGAACAACGTCTATCCATTTCTTTGCATTGAAACTTTTTCCTGTACACTTAGTAGCCGGACTAGACTTGGGTGTTGTGAGGGTTTATGAGCATCACAACTTAGTTTGTGACTTCTGGGTACATTGTTAGGAGAAGTCTATAACACTTACCAATGGAAAAGATGAAGGTCACTTCTGGTTATACTACCAGTTTTTCCACAGGTCTCATAGATGAGATGGGTTTCATTGGTGAGACCACTCATGTACCCACTCCTCTAGCATCCCCAATAGCTTCATATGTGGATGAGGATGATTTTTTTCATATTCTCACAAAAAATATTTTGGCCTTAGATAGGAGGTTGTTGGACATTGTGAATCATCTGGAGAAAGCATTGTATATGGTGAGAGCCACTAGGCTTGCTAGCGAGGTGAGATACATTTAGGGAAGGATTGGATATGTATAGAGTTCTTATGCAACTTCAGTGATCTAACCAAAGCATACATCCCTTCGTATATCACTAGATGGGGTACCACCCAAGGGGAGGTGCTTGATGCCTATGAGTAACAAATAGGTGTCATGATGCCTATTACATCTGTAAGCATGGCTGAAACAAGCCCCTCGATCTAGGTTTCCTCTTTTTTTGAGAGCCCCCTTACTATCAAGGTGATTAGAATACCCCTTAGTTTTATCTTCACCCCTCATATTTCCCCTAGTGGTGGGGGCTCTGATAGAATGAATGGTGGTAGATTTTGTAGCGGAGGTCACTTTGGTGGAGGCAACTCTAGTGGAGACCATGGTGGTGGCATTGGTAGTGGAGGTGGCCCTGGTAGTGGTCACAGCGATGGCTCCAAAAGTGGTTCTAGTTGTATTGGTTCTAGGGGAGGCTCCATTGGGCCTTTTTCATCCTTTGACCCTATTTTGAATGCTCTTCTTCAAAACATGAGTTGAATGCAAAACCAGTTGATGAGCCTTTCTCAAGCCTCTACCCAACATATTTTCCAACATTTTTTTCCACATAGTCCATTATTGGTGGTGATCTAGAGTACTCCTTTCTCGCAAGGAATGTAGATTCCTATGCTTGAAAAGTATGGTTGTAAAGGGGATCCACAGACACATGTGTCAGTGTTCAACACCATGTATATGAGTTTCTTTCATCACAATGTTGTAATGGAAAAACTCTTTCCTCGATCTGTCAAAAACTCAACACTTGATTGGTACTTTTCCTTTCTTGATAATTCTATATTGTCATTTGATTAGCTGGTTAATTAGTTTCTCTATAAATTCTAGGCTAACATTGGTCCAAATATGACCTTCTTAGATCTCGTCCGATGTAAGTAGGGAAAAAATGAGAAGATAACTGAATTCATAGCATGATACCAAGCACTCTTTTCACAAATTTCATACCCACTACTTGACTTAGATGTGTAGAAGGTATTCATAGGCAACCTATTGCAAGCCTAGTAGGAGAAGTTTTCTCTAATGAAATACCCTTCTTTTGCACATTTGTGTGCTACACTATGAGAATATCAGCAAATGATGGTTCAATTTGAGGGATCCTCTCACACTCCTATTCTGAAGGAAATCCTATTATGTCCATCTCAGGAATAGGAAAAGTTGTTATAAATGTAGTCATGACTAAAAATCATAGCCTCAAATGTAACAAAAATTTTACGTAGTTAGCTGAATCTTATTCTTCTATTCTACAAAATTTGTTAAAGGATAAGATCATAAATTTGGAAAATCCCTGACATGTAAATGAACCTTATCCTAATTGGTATGATGGGAATGCTTTTTGTCAGCACCATTGATTTAACAGGCATGATAAAGAGCATTGCATGCACCCACATCATGAGATACATCATTGCATCAATGATGGTACTATCCATCTTGATGGGAAGAAGAAGAACATAAATAAGTCAGTAGTGAAGGCCAATAGTGAGTATAGATTTACACAAACCCATTTTTGTCCCATTCTACAAACTTGATTATTGATCCCTCTAATGCTTCTCCTCAACCCTCAACATATGTTAATATGGTTTTGGTTACTCCTCCTCCATGCCTTTTTCCTCATCTATGGGGATCTCAAATCCTTTGAAAAAAAAGAAGATGGAGGATGGCCCCGCTAGCAATGGGTGTTAAAAGAGGAGTCCACCTTTTTCAGAGGGTGGTTTTGCATTACCATGTTTCATCCTAGTGACGAAAGAAGTTTTGGAGTCCCTAGAGTTTTTCATTGCTCTTGAGTCACTCGATGAGCCTAGTAGTGAATCTCGAGCACTTCTTCCCTCATCTATTGAGGCAACACATAGCACTCATGTGAAGTGCATGTTTAACTCTTTAGACAAGGTCTTGGCCCTTTTAGTGATCTTTACGAAGTTGTTGACCTTTACCCCACAAGAACTAAAAAGAGAATACCTTGCGGGGCCTTCTTCCTTGGCTCTTGTTGTGCATGTTTTGCACACACGCCCCGCCGTAGGCAGGGGACCCCTTTTTTTCACTCCTGATAGGCTGCTTTGCTCCTGTCTTGTTTTACATGCCCCATTTCCAAGCCCAAATTGGTCATGTGCCATCAAACAATTAAATTCTCCTATGCAAATTCACCTACTTGGGGTATTCAAATCTACAGAGAAATAAAGTCCCCCATCCCCTTTCTACCTTTTTTCTTGCTTTGGTTGTTTCAGAAACATCCGTGGACCCCTGTCAGTCTAGTTTCCACATTTTTGGCTTTGGGGACAACTTTTTGGTGGATTTGGGATGTGTTTGGGGTGTTTCAATGAACTGCCAAGCTTTCGTCAAAGTTTGGTTCAATTTCGATAGTTTTAGAACTTTCCCTCCAGAATTCCCTTCCTCCTTGGCTATTTGGAAACATCCGTGGACCCCCGTCGCTCCCGTTTCCTCATTTTTGACTTTGTGGTCACCCTTTTTTGGATCTGCGATGTGTTTGATGTGCTTAAATGAACTGCCAAAGTTTCGTCAAAGTTTGGTTAAGTTTCGATGGTTTCGGAACTTTCCCTTCCTCCTTAGCTGTTTGGAAACATCTGTGGACCCCTGTCGCTCCTGTTTCCCAATTTTTGACTTTGGGGTCACCCTTTTTTGGATCTGAGATATGTTTGATGTGCTTAAATGAGATGCCAAGGTTTCGTCAAAGTTTGGTTAAGTTTCGATGGTTTCAGAACTTTCCCTCCAGAATTCCCTTCCTCCTTGGCTCTTTGGAAACATCCATGGACCCCCGTCGCTCCTATTTCCTCATTTTTTACTTTGGGGTCACCATTTTTTGGATTTGGGATGTGTTTGATGTGCTTAAATGAATTGCCAATGTTTCGTCAAAGTTTGGTTAAGTTTCGATGGTTTCAGAACTTTCCCTCTGGAATTCCATTCTTCCTTGGCTATTTGGAAACATCCGTGGAACCCCGTCGCTCCCGTTTCCTCATTTTTTACTTTGGGGTCACCCTTTTTTGGATCTGGGATGTGTTTGATGTGCTTAAATGAACTGCCAAGGATTCGTCAAAGTTTGGTTAAGTTTTGGTGGTTTCGGAGCTTCCCCCCTTTTGCCATTTTGGAACTTCTAGCGGCCACCTCCCTTCTGGCCTCCGGAGCGCGGCCCCTCCATGGCCGTTTCCAGGGCTCTGTCTCTCCGTGGCCATTTTGGAACTTCCAGCGGCCGCCTCCCTTCTGGCCTCCAGAGCCCGGCCCCTCTGTGGCCATCCGCCTCCTGTTTGGAAGCCTCCCTTCCTAGCCTCCCATCCACTCCATGGCAGGGCTCCGCCTCTCCATGGCCATTTTGGAGCTTAGGCCACTTCCCTTCTTTCCTCAGCCCGGCCCCTCCATGGCCGTTTCCGGAGCTCCGCCTCTCCATGGCCATTTTGGAACTTTCAGTGGCCACCTCCCTTCCGGCCTCTGCAGCCTAGTCCCTCCATGGCTGTTTCCAGGGCTCCGCCTCTCCGTGGTCATTTTGGAACTTCCGGCAGCCACCTCCCTTCCAGCCTCAAGATCCCAGCCCCTCTGTGGCCATTTCCGGGGCTCCACCTCTTTGTGGCTGTTTTGGAACTTCCGGCGGCCACCTCCCTTCTCGCGGCCACCTCCCTTCCGGCCTTCGGAGCCCGGCCTCTCCATGGTTTTTTCTGGGGCTCTGCCTCTCCGTGGTCATTTTGGAACTTCCGGCGGCCACCTCCCTTGTGGCCTCCAAAACCTGAGTCCTCCGTGGCCGTTTTCGGGAGTCCGTCCCTCTTTGGCCGTTTGGAACATCCGGCAGCCATCTCCTTCCTGCCCTCCGAAACCCGGGCCCTCCTTGGCCGTTTCCAGGAGCCTGTCTCCTTCCCGGCTATTTTGAACATCTGGGAGCCCACCTCCTTCTCGGCTATTTTGGCTTCCATCTGCTGTCTGCCTTCTGGCTTTCTTCTGCCGTGTTTTCGCCATCTGATGCTCGCACCCTTGAAGCACGCATTAATGTTTATGGTCCAAATGAGCTCCAAATATGAATATCAAGATATTTTGATAATGCATGGATAGACCTAATAGGGAATTTGTAGGTTTGATTGAAATTTTCCTTAACTCATGTATAAATGCACTTACGACACTTCGTGCTTGCAGGAGTCAAGAAGTCTTTAGTAGGTCTATCAAAGAGGCCCATTGAGAGAGTTGTCCTACCTTTTTCCAGATGATGATGATTTCTAAGGAGCTTTCTGCCCGAATCAGGGGCCACCAATCCATTGATGCCAATTGTCGACGGACTCGTTTGATCAAAGGAAGAACACTACAAGCACATCAAGCAAAAAATAACTTTTAGGTATTTTTAGCTACAGTGAAAAGGGAAATCAACTAAATGACAAAATTGCTACAGTAACTAACACTCGATGACAAAACAGGGAAAAGACAAGGAATGTATTTTTAATTGTTGAATATTGTGGGGTAGGTGAAACCCTGATGTAATTGAATCTCGGCCATTCAATGTAATTGAATCCTAGCCATTCATTTGGGCTTTGGAAAACTATAAATAGTGGTTTGCCCCTCATTTGTAAGAGTTGGAGAATTGATGTAAAGACATTTTGCAGCAATAGAAAGCAACATTGCATGGTTTATAAGTGTTCTTTTTCAGTTTTCTCTTTATGTATGCATGGTTCACCTTCCATGTTAGTTTTAGTGTTTGTTTCTTGAATGGGAGTGATGATGGTGTTTGTTGTTTTAGTATTTGATGAACTTCCAGCTCATGTTTTTTGTGGTTCATTGATGATGAATCACTTTGCAAAGCTAGTCTGAGCCTCTTTCCTTTATTGCTGCAACTTAGGTTGATTGCATGTACATGATGTGTGTATGTGATGTGAAAATCTACAGTCCTTAGAAGATTGCACTAGTTTTGTGTAGCTGTAGGTTTCTTTTGGTCAAGCAAAACTTAGTTTAGGAAGCCTGTCTACTTTAGCAGCCATAATTGTTACTGTTCATTCGTAGCTTAGGATTAGAATAAATTTCTTAACCCTTCTCCTTTTGCTATTTATTTTAATCCTTAGTTAGAGTAGGATCCAAAGCATCACCATGAAGCTAAATCAGATGAATTTGATGAGTTTCAACTTGCTGTTTTGAGTGGACAGCCACTGTTCATTCACTTCCAGCACTTTGAAACTGTATTTGCAAATCCAACTTCCCCACTTTGTAACTCATCCGTAAGTCCACCTTGTGATTCCAGCAAATCACATCAAACAACTAAGATATTCCAAGCACTGTCAAGACCTAGCATTAGAGACCTTGGGATAGTGTTCTGCAATCTGATTGTGGAAGATTGTCTTTCAAGAGAGGTAGTGCACCTACACACTCCCTGTGTTGAAAAGTGCATAAAAAATACATCAACAGAACTGGTGCTAGAAGGAGGGCTGACATGTTGGGAATAAAAAGCTAAAGGTTGGAAGTGATTCATTCTATACCCTCCTCCTCCTAACACCATCAATAGAACTGGTGCTAGAAGGAGGGCATGACATGTTGAGGCTACAAAGCTGAAAGTTGGAAATCGAAAGGAGCACTTGCAAAGAAGAAATCTGAGATAGGGAGATCTCTTTCAATGCTAAAAATTAGAAAATTTTGAAGGTAAAAGAAGCTGAGTCAAAATGGAGCAGCATGCACAAATTGACATCACTCAGCTGCATACAACTTTGAACAAGAGACTGAAGAAACCATTGCAACAATTTGTGTTGGCGGATAGATGTCAGATCCATTGCACTTGTAGGCATAGTGAATTGGGGTGTCTAACATTCTTGGACAAAATTGAGAAGGTCTTGCAGGGAGAAATTCCCTTTTGGGAAATATATCAGCCTTTAGCCCTTGCAGACTTGGAGGAAGAATTGACAACCATGGCAACCAAGGCATTCAAGGAGTTGATCCAGGAATATTTGAGCAACAAGGATGGACCAAGATTAGAGGAAATATTGATGTTAAGTTGGTGCAGATTTCACAATGCACCCCACTCTGAATTCACTTGCTCATCATGCACAAATGTCATTGCGCAAGTCAAGGATCATGTGAACAAGTTGGAGAAGCCATCTTCTAGTAAAGGGGACTCATGCCATGAGGTGGGAAAGTTGTTGGAAGCTCGAGGAAAACACACCATAGATGAATCAAGAAATCTGACACAGGCTAGTGCTGGGACAACAGACATAGAGGATCAGATCCAAAAGGAAGAGGATAATTTCCTTAGGACAACAAGCTGCCTTGATGAACAATTAGCTAGAAACAGATTAGAAATTTGTTCCTCCGTTGAAGAAAAGCAGTCCCCTACTCTAGAAGACAGATTGGCAGTCGAAGATGAATCAAAAGAGTTTACAGCAGTGTATGCTGGGGCAGCAAATGATGATGTTGAAAATCAGAAAGAGGAAAATGTTGACAACCTTGGAACAATAGAGAATGATGGAAAATAAATAAGTGAGATTATATTAGAGGACCTCTCCTTCATGAATGAAAATGATCAAGCATCTGAAAATGCAGATTTGGAGGAGTGGGAACAACCACTTGCCACAACTGTCTACTATTCACCTTCCTTCCCAAATGATGATGAGGACCCACTGGTGGAAATATATGACCAACTCCTCTTGAGACTAGCGAGGGATTGGACTGAGTTGAAATACCAAGTGGATTTGGAGATATTGCTACTCCTAAAATGGTGTCGACTCCATGATTCATCACACTCAGAGCTCACATGTAAGCTATGCCAAGAGGCCATTGAGCAAGTCAAAGGACAAGGGGCACAACCAAGCACATCACCTCCCACAGCCACTTCAAGGATTGAAGAAGACCAAAATCCCAAATCAACTAATGACTCAGTTGAAGGTAGTCCTCAAGAGGATGTTGGGGCAGCAATAGAAGAAGGACAACAATACAGTCTCAGACTTCTGAGCGATGAAGTAGATCAAGCAGGAATGCTATCCACCAGTCATCAAGAAGCTCTTCCTCTTGAAGAGCAGTTATGTGCCATGGATGGTGGGATTTTTGATGAGTCTTTGGAGGGAAATTGTGCAGTAGACTTTGGTCCCCTTGATGAGGTTTCATCAATTGATGACTTCTTTCCATTAGGAGCTGCACTACGGAGGTATGCTCATGTCGAGGATGAGCACATCCCAGAAGACGATAATGACGAATACATACTCCTTGAGCTCTTGAACAATGATGCACTAGAGTTTCCAGATTGGGAGAGGAGCTCCTTCTCCATTTACAGTGATAGTGACCAAGAGGAAACAATTGGGCGCCATGAGGAGATACATGAACAACAAAAGGAAGAAGATAAAGGTGGAGGTGTTTCGATGGCTGCCAACAAATACAACGAGCTTGGTCAACCACGGGCTGCAACTGAGGGTCCTTCCACCTCAATCCTTGTATATTTTTCTTCACAACCAGAGAGCTGCAATGAGACAGATTCATGCATGTCATCATCCCATGACATTCAATGTCACAAAAATCAGGTAAACACTTGGGAAGGGAAATGGGACAGCATGCTACCTTTTGAAGACGACCATCAAAAGGGCACCAAGATTACATATGATCGACAAGGCAAGGTGTTCCTCCTTCAAGAACAACCAATTGGGACTGTGGATCTTGCTCACAGTTTGGAAGAGTTGTTTACTGCCCCGTCCTCCCAGCCTTATGCACGCTTAATGTCCAAAGTGTTGCACCCTCCACCGCGCCCACCTGAAGCTACCAATGCAACAATCAAGGATGTTATACTTACTCTCGACTGTCCAATGCTGCCACCTCTGTGTGATGACATCCATGTTTTATCCTTCCTTGCCCCTATCATTTCTCATAACTGCACTTATTATTTTGATTATGGGAATAAAGGAAAACAAACATGTTTATGGATTAACCATGGGTTCAATGAGCCTCTTCAATTGCTGATTTTTCATGATGACGTGATTGAACTTGAGTGCTACAACATTGAATTTATTTTTTCAGAATATAAAGACAAGTTTGCATGGTTAAGAACGACAACAATCGTCCATTTGCTTGTGCATGCACTGCGAAATTCAATGAACGTTAATGTTGGCTCACCCTTCATGAACATAGTTCATTGTAAATATCTTTGTACATAGCCCATTTTGAGTAGTATAGGCTTCCTATAAATACTCCGCTTTCTTGCTTTCCTTAGGTTAGTTGGTTTGTGTAGGTTGTTTTCTTTTTGTTTGCTTTTGCTTTTTTGTTGCTTTACTTGGAGTCCCTTTGCCTTTAGCTAGGCACATTTGTGCACACAACAACCATACTTATTGCCTGAGGTTGTTCTACGCATTTCTTTGTCAAACTCTAATCAAGTCTTCAAAGTGGATGGTGAAGGTCTTCCGTTAGTGTCAAGTGATCTGGGTGTTTGATTCAAAGAGGATAAGTTGTTGGTTTAGTCTGACTCTGACGTATTTTGAAATCTTACAACTCTTACACATCTTAAGAATTTGACGGTCACTGTAGGGCCTTTTGTGAAGTCTAGTTAAGTGAAAAATCTAAAATTCTGCTCCAGTGCCATTGTGATTCTCAGCCCTAAGTGTGAGCTTCAATGCTTGCGGGTTGAAATAAAATAGTTGAAAAGAGAAAAGAAAGAAATAAAGAAAACACTAAAAATTAAAAGAAAGGAAAATTCAACTTTTCATGGATATCCGAGCAACTCTACCGGGGCTATGGACGTCCGGCCGGCAGTAGAGCAATGTTTGGGAGAATCACAGCGATAACCTCGTCGGGGCTATGGATGCTTGACTAGCAGCGAGGCAATGTCCCAGATGCTTTTGGAGTTAGAATAAACTATGTAGCTTAACTGAATGGAGCTTGGGTTCCTGTAGTAACTGGAGGATGGGAATTAACACAATTGCACACACTTGGATTTTTAGCATACTGAAGGTTGGGTTGGCTAATGGTTTTGATCCTTTGGTTGGGCGTATGGTTTGTTTGCAGTAGCATGAAGGTCGGAACCAGAGATTCTGGGTTTGTCATTCCAGTTTGTCATCAAAATGCTTGAGAGCATTTCCCCAGCGAGTCACCATTAGTTGTGCATGTTTTGCACACACGCCCTACCGTAGACATGGACCCCCTTTTTTTTGCTCCCGATAGGGTCCTTTGCTCCTGTCTTGTTTTGCATGCCCCATTTCCAAGCCCAAATTGGTCATGTGTCATCAAACGATCAAATTCCCCTACCCAAATTCACCTACTTGGGGTATTCAAATCTGCGGAGAAATAAAGTCCCCCATCCCCTTTCTACCTTTTGTCTTGCTTTGGTTGTTTCAGAAACATCCGTGGACCCCTGTCAGTCCAGTTTCCACATTTTTGGCTTTGGGGACAACTTTTTGGTGGATTTGGGATGTGTTTGGGGTGTTTTAATGAACTGCCAAGGTTTTGTCAAAGTTTGGTTAAGTTTCGATGGTTTCAGAACTTTCCCCCCAGAATTCCCTTCCTCCTTGGCTGTTTGGAAACATCCATGGACCCCTGTCGCTCTCGTTTCCTCATTTTTGACTTTGGGGTTACCCTTTTTTGGATCTAGGATGTGTTTGATGTGCTTAAATGAACTGCTAAGGTTTCGTCAAAGTTTGGTTAAGTTTCGATGGTTTTAGAACTTTCCCTCCAGAATTCCCTTCCTCCTTGGCTGTTTGGAAACATCTGTGGACCCTCGTCGCTCCTGTTTCCTCATTTTTGACTTTGGGGTCACCCTTTTATGGATCTGGGATGTGTTTGATGTGCTTAAATGAACTGCCAAGGTTTCGTCAAAGTTTGGTTAAGTTTCGATGGTTTCAGAACTTTCCCTCCAGAATTCCCTTCCTCCTTGGTTGTTTGGAAACATCTGTGGACCCCCGTCGCTCCCGTTTCCTCATTTTTGACTTTGGGGTCACCCTTTTTTGGATTTGGGATGTGTTTAATGTGCTTATATGAATTGCCAAGGTTTCATCAAAGTTTGGTTAAGTTTCGATGGTTTCAAAACTTTCCCTCTGAAATTCCCTTCTTCCTTGGCTGTTTGGAAATATCTGTTGACCCCCGTCGCTCCCGTTTCCTCATTTTTGACTTTGGGGTCACCCTTTTTTAGATTTGGGATGTGTTTGATGTGCTTAAATAAACTACCAAGGTTTCATCAAAGTTTGGTTAAGTTTCGGTGGTTTTGGAGCTTCGTCCCCCTTTTGCCGTTTTGGAACTTCCGGCGGCCAGGTCCCTTCTAGCCTCCAGAGGCCCTCCGTGGCCGTTTCCGGGGCTCCCCCTCTCCATGGCCGTTTTGGAACTTCCGGCGGCCACCTCCCTTTCGACCTCCGGAGCACGGCCCCTCCATGGCCGTTTATGGGGCTCTGCCTCTTCGTGGCTGTTTTGGAACTTTTGGCGGCCGCCTCCCTTCCGGCCTCTGGAGCTCGGCCCCTCCATGGCCGTTTCTAGGGCTCCGCCTCTCCATGGCCATTTTGGAACTTCCGGCGGCCACCTCCCTTCTGGGCTCTAGAGCCCAGCCCCTCCGTGGCCGTTTTTGGGGCTCTGCCTCTTCGTGGCTATTTTGGAACTTCTAGTGGCCACCTCCCTTCTGACCTCCGGAGCCCGGCCCCTCCGTGGCCATTTTCGAGGCTCCGCCTCTCCGTCGCTATTTTGGAACTTCCGATGGCTGCCTCCCTTCCGGCCTCTGGAGCTTGGCAGCTCTGTGACTGTTTCTGGGGCTCCACCTCTCCATGGCCATTTTGGAACTTTCGGTGGCCACCTCCCTTCCTGCCTCTGGAGCCCGGCTCCTTCGTGGCCGTTTCCGGGGCTCAACCTCTCCGTGGCCGTTTTGGAACTTCCGGTGGCTACCTCCCTTCTGGCCTCCAGAGCTAGGCCCCTCTATGGCCGTTTCTGGGGCTCCGCCTCTCTGTGGCTATTTTGAAACTTTTGGCAGCCACCTCCCTTCTAGCCTCTGGAGCCCGACCCCTCCATGGCCATTTCCAGGGCTCCGCCTCTTCGTGGCTATTTTGGAACTTCCGGCGGCCACCTCCCTTCCAGCTTCTGGAACCCAGGTCCTCCGTGGCTGTTTCTGAGAGTCTGTCCCTCTTTGGCCATTTGGAACATCTGGTGCCATCTCCTTCCTGCCCTCTGAAACCCGGGCCCTCCTTGGCCGTTTCTGGGAGCCTGTCTCCTTCCTAGCTGTTTTGAACATCCAGGAGCCCGCCTCCTTCCCGACTGTTTTAAACATCCGGGAGCCCACCTTCTTCCCAGCTATTTTTGCTTCCATCCACTGTCTGCCTTCTGGCTTTCTTCTGCCGTCTTTTCGCCCTCTAGCGCTCGCACCCTTGAAGCACACATTAATGTTTATGGTCCAAATGAGCTCCAAATATGAATATCAAGATATTTTGATAATGCATGAATAGATCTAACAGGGAATTTGTAGGTTTGACTGAAATTTTCCTTAACTCATGTATAAATGCACTTATGACACTTCGTGTTTGCAGGAGTCAAGAAGCCTTCCGTAGGTCTATCAAAGAGGCCCATTGAGAGAGTTTTCCTACCTTTTTCTAGATTATGATGATTTCTAAGGAGCTTGCTGCCTGAATCAGGGGCCACCAATCCATTGATGCCAATCTTCGACGGACTCGTTTGATCAAAGGAAGAACACTACAAGCACATCAAGAAAAAGACAACTTTCAGGTAGTTTTAGCTATAGTGAAAAGGGGAAATCAGCTAAATGACAAAATTGTTACAGTAACTGGCACTAGATGACAAAACAGGGAAAAGACAAGGAATGTATTTCTAATTGTTGAATATTGTGGGGTAGGTGAAACCCTAATGTAATTGAATCCTAGCCATTCATTTGGGCTTTGGAAAACTATAAATAGAGGCTTTCCCCTCATTTATAGGAGTTGGAGAATTGATGTAAAGACATTCTGCAGCAATAGAAAGCAACATTGCATGATTTATGAGTGTTCCTTTTGAGTTTGCTCTTTATGTATGCATGGTTCACCTTCCATGTTAGTTTTAGTGTTAGTTTCTTGAATGGGAGTGATGATGGTGTTTGATGTTTTAGTATTTGATGAACTTCTAGCTCATGCTATTTGTGGTTCATTAATGATTAATCACTTTGCAAAGCTAGTCTGAGCCTCTTTCATTTATTGCTGCAACTTAGTTCGATTGCATGTACATGATGTGTGTATGTGATGTGAAAATCTACAGTCCTTAGAAGATTGCACTGGTTTTGTGTAGCTGTAGGTTTCTCTTGGTCAAGCAAAACTCAATTTAGGAAGCCTGTCTATTTTAGCAACCATCATTGTTACTATTCATTCGTAGCTTAGGATTAGAATAGATTTCTTAACCCTTCTTTTGCTATTTATTTTAATCCTTGGTTAGAGTATGATCCAAAGCATCATCATGAAGCTAAATTAGATGAATTGGATGAGTTTCAACTTTTTGTTTTGAGTGGATAGCCACTGTTCATTCACTTCCAGCACTTTGAAACTGCATTTGCAAATCCAACTTCCCCACTTTGTAACTCATTTGTAAGCCTGCCTTGTGATTCCAAAAAATCACATCAAACAAATGAGATATTCCAAGCACTGTCAAGACCTGACATTAGAGACCTTGGGATAGTGTTCTGCAATCTAATTGTGGAAGATTGTCTTTCAAGAGAGGTAGTGCACCTACGCAATGCCTGTGTTGAAAAGTGCATAAAAAACACATCAACAGCTCTTATTGTGTCAGGGTCAGAGGGTTTCCCCTTGATATTCTGACCTTATAGGATCCTCCACCTTCCCTATATAATGATCTCGATTGGGAGGCCGATGACCTCTTGGTTGATGAGTGCTAGAGGGGGCCTCTTCTTTATCTGTAGTGTAGATTGTGTGTTTTTTTTTTGTGTTCCCCCATGCTTGCATTATGTGTTCCTATATGAACCTTTTCATCATCATAGGTGCTTGGATATAGGATTTCTTATGTGTCGCACAACTTCTTGTATTTGTTACATCATTCTTCCTCTATTATGTGTATTGATTTTTGACAATTACAGAAGATGCAAAGTGTTGGGGAAATTTAGGCTTCCCTTTCATGTTGACCCAATTTTTTATTTTTATTTTGTCTTCTCATGCATTCTTGATATGATTTGATATAGTATGGGGTTGATGATAGTTCATTAATATACTACTATTATACTTATATATATCTATGAGTAGCTCTGACCCTGAAATATCAGATTGCCCCTATGACTCCCATTCATAATGTTTTTGTTATCTTTTTCATTTTTGGTCCTCTTACCTTTCATGCTTGCTTTGTGATGTTTTGGTGCTCATGTGTTGCCCCTCGTGTGTGTGACAACACTACCGTGGTGACATGTCACTATTTTATGTAGGCCACAACATCACTTTTTCATTCTCGCTTTTCTCTTGTTAGGATTTCACGATCCTCTACATTCAACACATACCATCCTAATAGGGGGCTATAATGTCACTTTTATTTTTAGAAAATGCATTCAATGGCCAACAAATATTTTCTCAAAAATATTTCCAAAACACTTTTCAAAAATCACATTCTCAACAAGGACCCTAGCGGAATGTGTTTCCTTCATCATGGGTTCATAAAAAAAGAACTTGAAGAACTTTCCTCCAAGGAGGGATCAATGTTTCCTACATGAGAAGCCTTGAACTTTCCCTCATGAGGGGAATTTTCTTCCTTTCGAATTCATTGATGAATTTAACATCTTTCAAAAGGATTCCTAGATGTTGAATTGATTTACAAAAAATACGCTTACACTTTCAAATAGAGCGTCCCTTGAGTGGACCCCTTTTCTTTTGAAGGGTTCCATAGGGACCCCTTTGAAAGCTCTTCCTTTAATTTTTTGACTATCTGCGTGACTATTTACTTGTTTTCCTATGTCGCTGCTCTTTGTTTTCTAACATGTTTTATTTGTGGATTAAAATGTTTCTTTGTAGGTGTATCTATGAAGTTGCTTTCCTGTCTCACTCTATGGAGTCCCCTTACACTAGACTTCCTCCAATAGAGAGTACATGGGGGGGTTCCTTCTATGCAAGTCTAAGGACCTGTGAAGCACTTGAATCTTGTGGGATTCGTCCATCGTTGGTCTATGGGCCTTCGGTGTAATTTTTTCAACTCTGTAGTTCTGAGGAGCTATAGAGTCCTTTGTTCGAACATCCTTAGGAGACAATACCTATGGTTTTCTTTTCATGCCCTGTGCTTTCGAGCTTGCTAGATTATAGTCTTCTTCCTCAACAATTTAGTTATACATTTCTAAACTCTTTGATCTACTTTACCAAACATTTGTTGACACTCATGCTCGCTAAAGTGGGGGAAAAATGTATCCTAGTGAATTTTCACCCCTCTTGTAAATTCCCCTTTTGCATCCCTCCACCTTAGAAAATCAAACCTAACTAATAAATTCCACATCACCCATCTGGAATGCATCCACTTGGTGCTTTTTTGTGTAAATGAGGGAATTTTCATTGAGGACACAAGTGTGGTGTGTGGAGGTCTATGCGGTGCACTCTCAACCCTGATAGATTCTTTCCTTTGGATTTTGTAGGGATGTTACACTCCTCATTGGGGAATAAATGTAACACCTTTGTGTCAACCAACTGGCCCAAAAATGGATCTTTCCCTCCCATTTTGATCTTCAAATGCCTATCTTGCTTATTCACTTCATCTCTTTGGAAATTCCTGGTCCTTTACGCAGTAGCTTGATTTCTTTAGCATCCTTTGATCCTTTCAATTCATCTTATACACATCTTTCTACATTTTTTCCACCATTGGAGTTGTAACTTGGTGTCCTGAGAGATTGCTTCTTCGTTGTTGTGGCAATGTTGACCTCAGCAAGCATGTAGCCTCCTTTACATGCTTGAGAGCACCTTGATTGAGAAGGTGATATTGTTTCATTTCTCCATTTCCATATCATTGCTTCTTTATTTACATAGCATAATGTTGTTATGATTGTTTAGTATTATTGTTCTCTTTATCACATTTTCTATTTTGTGGCTTTCTTGGCTGTCCGTGGAGGTAGAAACATGAAATAGGGGGTTTGACTGACGCAAACCCCTATACAACCCCAACATTTTTCCTCTCTTAGCTATGTGTAGGTGTATGTGTGCATGGAGCTTGCTAGCGAACTTGAATCTCAGTGTGTTGGACTTTGCCATCTTTGCTTTAGTTATCTTCTTTATCATCTTCATGGTTATTTCTTATATTATGCTATTTATCATTTTTTCTAGCACTTTAAAACTCATTGACTAAACCATTAGTAGGTATATCTAAACTTTGTACTATACTTTTTCACTTTCTAGCCATACAGATGTCGAGGCCCCAAATAGATGCTAGCGTGCCATGTTGTCATCCCTAACCTACACTGTTGTCCTTGGGTAGAGAGTTGTTTTAGGTACAATTCAAGTTCAAGAAACTAGATCATCTAGTCTCATCCAAGAATTTAGACTAGTAGAGTGACAAAATCACATGAGAGTGCTCTGCATTCTCTATCCTTGACCTAAAAGATCTGCTTAGTTTGAGGTAATTTAGGGAAGCCCTCTGCTCTTGACTCTATGTGGCCTAGAGCCTTAGTGTGGTTGGTCCCCCTCCCTTACAATTTCATTCCATGTCATAAGACTAGTGATGTTGTGCATATTGTAGAATTATTTTTGAAAAAGGTGGTAAGATTACATGGTCTACCCAAGAGCATACTTTCAGACTAGGATACCAAGTTTGTAGGGTATTTCTAGAGGACATTGTGGAAGAAGATAAAGACTGATTTGAAACTTAGTTCAATGCATAATCAATAGACTAGTGGATAAACAGAGGTGGTGAATAGGAGTTTGGGTAACTTGTTGAGATGCTTAGTAGGTGACAAACCCAGGGATGAGATTTGATTTTTCCACGGGTAGAATTTGCTTGCAACAATTTTGTCAATAGGAGCACTTGTAAATCACCATTCTAGATTGTGTATGGGAGTAGTCCTAGAACTTCTTCTGAATTGAGGAAGATGGATTAGGGAGAGAAGAGTATTGTTGAAGCTGAGGATTTTTTTGAACATCTAAAGGATTTGCATGAAGAGGTTAAGAAACATATCCATAGGAGGAATACACAATATAAGGCTAAGAAAGATAAAAGAAAAGAAGGTATAAGGAGTTCTAGGTAGATGATGAAGTCACAGTTCATTTGTAGAAGGAGAGGTTTCTAGTTGCCACATACAACAAGCTGAAGATGAAGAAGTTCGTACCATGCAAGATCATGAAGAAGCATGATTTAGGAAATGTGTATGAGGTAGAGTTTCTGAGTGAGATTCATGTTTCACCTATGTTCAATGTCTCTAATTTGAAAAAGTACCATGAAGGAGATAAGGAGCCTAAGTTGACCGAGGCACAATGGAGCATTCCAACATCTACTTCAAAATAGGAAGAGATTGAAGAAATTCTACATAGTCGTGTGGTGAGGAACACAAGGAATAGGAAGTATGTAAAATATTTGATAAAATGAAGAGGAAGGGCTATTCAAGATTCAACATGGTTGTCTGAATTAGAGGTTAGCCATCTTGGTTTTCCTCTAATTACTGAAGAGTGAAGGGGTTAATTTTCAAATTACCTTGGGTGTCTAATGAGAAGCATCCAGGGCGTACACATAATCTTGCATCAATCTAAGTTATTTCTTCTCTAATAAGGGCTGAAATAGTTTGAATTCACTAAGTATTGTGGTCTACAAGCATTCAGGAGTGAATTCTTGCATTCTAGGTTTCAATGGATTGGCTCATCAGTGTGATATGAATTCTTCGATGGGACATTATTTTATGTGCCTTTGACACTCTGACAAACTAAATACATTACCAACGAGTGGCATTAGAGAGACTCAAGAGTTTCAGTAGGTGAAACAATGGAAAATGGGGTTGGATGCTATTGTATGGCTTAGGACATAGAGCACACCCACTTTCCAATTATTTCATTAAAGGATAACCCTAGATATCTCAATGCAAAGGAGAAAGAGATCTTGCAATAGGGTTGTCCTAGGGGCTGATTGTAAACTCATGAGGGGTTCACCACCAAGCCAGGGCTTGGAAAGACAAATGCAATGATTAACACTAATTCAATACAATCTTTCACTAAATGACCTAGAAATGCAAATAAAACCAAAAAAAAAGCTGCAAGATGAAATGTGTGCATCAGGGAATCTGAAGTAGACTTGAATGAACTCTAAAACATTGAAAAAACTTGAATTTTTGACCTAATGGGCCTCATACACTAGTATGAGTGAATCAGTCCTAGATCTATGTTTTTGCACAGGAACATGTTTTTTGGAAAAAGGGTATCTGAATCTAAAAAATATTGAAAAATAACTATAGTCAGATTCATTCACTGCTCTTCTAGTGAGCCAATTTCATTCTACTTTTTTGGAAATTCAAAGTTCAGATCTACACTTCAACAACTACTATTTTCTACCAAATTGATTACTAGATTTGAATTTGTAAAAATACCTGCAAAATAGAATATAGACTTGATTTTCTTATAGGGGGTTTGCCTCAGTCAAACCTCTAGTTTGGTAATTAAACCTTGATAGAAGTGATGAAATATGCATGTAAATAGGAATGTGAATCCTAACCTTAAGTGTGTCTAAGATTAAAAAATTTGAAATGCAATGCAACCCTATTCTAATGTGTAAGAATGAGATGAATGAATGAAATATGACAATGAATGACTCACTTTGAGAGATCTCTAATCAACAAAATGATCCTCAATAATGCTTGTACCTTCCTTAGGATGAATGTAGAGTGATAATGGAGGATCATGGAATCACTTAGGAAACAAGTCATTAGGCTTGGCTTGATGGCTAGTTGCATCTCCCCAACCTAGAATCCATCATGATTCACCATAGACAACCATGATAAACCCCTAGAAATGCTAGATATTGAATTAAAGTGAGCTTGAAGACCTAAAAAAACACTTTAATGCTGCTCCAAGAATTCAACTTTACTTGCTTTTGAAACTTGAATGCTCTTGTGAAAGAATGCTTGAAAACTTTGAATGCTTGGATCTTGAAATTGCTCTTGAAAATACTTGCTTAGATGAAAAAATGACTTAGAAGCTTGCTTATATAGGCATTAACACCTAATTTACCATTATTTAAGTCTCAAAGGCCAAAATCAACCAAAAATTTGAATTAAAAAGTTGATTTTCCTGCTCAAACCCTAAAAGAGCCCCAAATGGGACTCATATGCCACCTTTGGCATACGTGTCCCACCTAGGGGGACTCATTTTCCCAAGGTGGTGAATGAGTCCCACCCTAGATTTTCAAGGTGGGTTTTTAGAATTTTTGATGTTTTAGATGATTTTGTCTTGTTTTTAGCTAAAATAAGCCTCAAGATTTGAAATGATGGGTCTTAGGGGCCTATTAACGATTATTTAAATGGTAATTAATGCAAATGTACCAAAATGGGTCCTAATTAGGAAAGGAATTGTACTATCTCCAAGAAGGGAGTACAATTTCCATTGCCACATTTAGCCCCCACTTTATCACCCATATGAATCTATGTGCATATGCAAGCTAAAGGACTATAAAGAGTACACTTTATTTCATAAAAGGATACTCATATGGATTTATTCATAACATGGGAGAATGAATCCCTCACTATAGCTATATGCAAAAGCACAATGTTATGAATCACATCCTACAACATGAATTCGTTAGTTGTCAAAAAATCCTCCTATCTAACTTCTTTCTAGAAATCACATTCTAGGGTAGATGTATGCCCCCCTTGACTCTGCTTGCTTTATGAAGGTGGACGCATGGTGGTAGTCTAACCATATCAAATAACATAAGTCATATCATAGGGTATTTCTAGGTACCATACAACATTATCATAGACACTTGATGAGGATGGGATTGGAGTCACGATTCCAACACAACAAATAACATTGAAAATGGAGCTCTCTAGCACCTGTTATGTTAATTTAAATGAAAGGCCCTTTTTAACCCTAATATAGTAAAAACCCTAATTTTTAACATATATAAGAGTAAAAAGTGAAGTAATTCTAACTATTTTATCATTTACCTTTTTGTAGCTTGATTTTGGTGAAGAGTGATTGAATATGCCAAGTCAATGAGATTATGTGCCTCTGAGACTGGATGTCCTATGAGATCATGTAGCCCACAACGAGAACAATTATTAGGTGAGTTCATTTTGTCGCAAAGTGTCCCTTTTTGTTCCAAAGTATCCCTTTTTGTCACAAAGTGTCTTGTTTCTTCGTGAAGTGTTCTAAAAGGGGTATAAAGTGTCTAGGAACCTTATAAAATTACACTAGAACAACTTTAGTACACTTTTAATTGTTGTTTTATAGATTTAAGATTGTAAAATGCTTATAGGACATATTTTTGCTTTAGATTCCTCCCCGTTCGTGGTAATGTCTAGGTGACAAGCAAATTTGTTGCCTCTGAGACCTAGCCCTGAAAATGTAAGTAGATGATATAGAGATATTATAGATTACTAGATTGTATTGGGCATACCGCATGCCCCCCATGAGGGACCATGATGCTATGTTAATGGAACTAGCGGAGTGATGAAATATAGACACATGCATGTTTCATCTTGCCACATGCTAGATGACCCACATTAGAGGACGTCCATTGCATACTCCAAGTTTCGATTCCAGGAGAGAGGGTACATTTTCTAGTGCATCAATCATTTTGAGAGATGAAATACAATATGAAGTACTTCCTTGGAGGTCCAGTTCATGATAGTATCATGAGGCCCATATATCGATCTAGCCATGCTACTATATTCACAGACCCCATTTGTTGCATGGATTATGATGCTCACTGTAACACTAGTAGTTGTCCTTGATGTCTGGGGCGTACATTTAGAGGGAGGACTAGTACATATGATTCAGGGGATGGTAGAGCATACGACTATGTACGCATAGGGGTGCAACATCCTTATGCACCTATATAATGATCTAGGGTGATTTCCATTTTGTGAGATCGATAGTATGGTACATTGTACACTACTGCATGTGTGGTGCCTAAAGCATAACACATGCACCAAGCTGATAGGATTTCCATGTGCATCAGCCATAGGGTATCCTCACTCATTCAATTATCCATTGCGGTGGCTATGACAGTATGGTGACTTGCATTTTTGGAGAGTCTTATTTGACTGACTGGATGAGGTGGAGATCATATGGAGACCTTACCAAGTTATACCATAGTGGTTGGATGAGACTCGTCAAATGAGGAGATTATAGATAGACATATTTTTGATAGGTAGACACAATTACATAGTACGACCTTTCTACTATGATCATTTCATACAATAGTTTGGACAAGTCTAGATACCACCCATGGTATGACACTTTTTCATCAAACACATTGGAATACTAGTTGTCCCATCGGTTAGTGGTTGGATATTACCATCAAAGAATACAAATTCAATAGGAACATGCTCATTACCATGCCAATTTAGAAATGGATACCTTGTGTCATGAGATCACAAACTTTGGTTGAAATCCCTAGCTGATGGGACTGGATTTTTGTCAAGATCATAGATTGCTCTATGACATATCTCACTATATTAGGCACACAAAAATATTAGGATTTGAAATGATTTTTCCATCTGCAAAATACCATCTTGTCTTTAGTCTTCACATCCTCTAAAAGCCAACGCAATCTCGTGTCCAAAAGATGGCCGTTTCTTGCAAAATGGTTTGAAACCAAGATTTCCTATAAAAAATGATTATATGTTTCTTTAAAAATTCTATCGGTATAGATTAATCAAGAGCATACAAACTCTTTCTCCAATACCAAATTCACTGAGGTCATTTCCAAACTCTCATGCATGTATCTAATTACCTATAATTATAATCAAATTTTGAGCATTTTTTGAATCCAAAACAACTCCTTAATGACTCTTTGATATTTGATATTGGCCATACAATGTATCTAAGTTATCCATCATTGTAGCCCATGTATAGTAACAAAATCCTTATAGCTAACTATCTCCCATGAAGGTTGTAATAGAACCATGAAATCTATCCTTTTCTCTATTGAAAGACTAGATCTTCCATCTGACAAGTGAATAAGAACCTAGATCATGTATGTCATAAATCCATTCCACCAATGTTTTGGACCAAAGTATTTAGCATAAATCTTTAGGTTCCTTAGCATGAATTCAATGGTAATGGAGCTTGAGTGTACCTATATGTTGATAGACACATCTAGAGCTATTTTGAAAATCTCTCGTAAAGAGAATTCCAATAACGTATTGATACCTGATATCTTAGCTTGAATAACATCAAGATGCACAACAGATGGATAATCATGCTATTTGAATTAGCCTAAGACTTGAAAGATGTCGAGATGCTTGTTTTTTATTGAATAAGATATGTGGTGGAGGACCGTGCTAATAAAATATGTGACTAGAGAAGCAAGAGATAATACCTAGTAGTCAATTAAGAATTTATGTTGTAGCGTATCATCAAATCGATTCTATATGCATCCTTATTCCTTTATCTTTTTTATGGTGGTGGATATATGCACTATGTTGCAAATATTCCATATTAGTGTAGATTAGGGAGGACGCAATGAGAGTTGAGGAATTTGGAGTTGCATTTGCAAATTGCATTTGTCCTACTAATTGAAGCCCTGCCAACAAATTTTTTTCATATATATGCATCAATCATGGAAGACATAAGATAAAATAGTTCATGTTCTTCATTTGTGCTTCCATGAGTTGTCTTAATAGCTCATGAACATTTTTGCTAGGTCAGGATTTCAAGTGGTTTCCACAACTCTTTTAGGTGTTGGAAAATTTATTGCCCTTGAGCCTCTTCCCGTTGCCACCTATCTATTAGGGGCATTTTTTGCCTACAGTTGTAAATTTTCTTTTTGGGGATTGCTTTCCCTACTTGCTCCTAACGTGCAACTATCTATAGAGGAATTAATTTTCATAGGTAAATTCAAATTTGAGAGGGAATATTTTTGAAGGGACAAAAGGAATTGAAGGCAGTTAGTTATGTCAAGTTGGAAGAAGTTGAAGAAGACTCGGTTTTGTAGCAACATTCTAAGAAGAGAATGTTTTTGTTCTATGTGTTATTTAGAGAAGTCTATGTGAGCTCTGAGAAGCTCCTGAACAATAGCAACTATTTTTTTTGTATGTGAGTAGTGATTTCTCTTGAAGAGCTCTACGTAGCTCTTGCCAGTGAGCTCTGAGTAGCTCCTGAAGTTTGTCTATTTGGTTGAGTAGCTCATGAAAGCTCCCAACAGTTAGTAGTCTGTAGCTTAGAGTTTATTTTTTGAATCTTTCTATAAATAGTATTTTATGTGTTTCCATTTCTAGCTTATTGAATACAAAAAGAAAGTTGCATGTCTCCTTGTGCTTCTGCATTTTGATTTGGGTATTTTCAGTTTGACTCGAAAATAGAGCAACAACTATTTTCTTTCATTTTATTTTAAAAATTTGACATGTTATCAGAGCCATAGGCCCCATTTCCTCATGAGTTAGGGAATTTGTTTTTTTGGGTATTAAGTTTTTGTGTAGGAGACATGGTTGGAGATGAAGCCTGGAAGAGTTGGCAGTATCCACTATCCTTTAATGGACAAAACTATGATGTTTGGGAAAAGAAGATGAAGACCATTATGGTTTCCAATAATTTTTTGGAATTTGTAGTCAGTGGTTTCAATGATGTAATTGATCCTGCAACATATGCAGTTCTCACAAACAACTAGAAGACCCAGCTGAAGGAGTTAAGGAGGAAAGATGCTAAGGCATTGAGTTTGATAGAATTAGCCTTGATAGAGGCCATTTTTCCCATAATAGCAATAGCTAACTATGCAAAGGAAGCTTGGTAAATCCTCTAGACTAACTACAAAGGGACTGATAAAGTCAGATTGGTGAAGCTCTAGATGCTTTGAATAGAATTTGAGACTCTTGAGATGAAGGACAGTGAGTCCATATCAATTTTCCACACAAGACTCTCAGGTTTGATAAACTAGTTGAGAGTGAATGTAAAAGTCATGAAGATTGTGGAGAAAATCCTTAGGAGCTTACCCACGAAGTTTGATGCAGTGGTGATTGCCACTAAAGAGGAAAAGGATCTCACAATGTTTTCCATTAATGAGTTGATGGGTTCTCTGTAAACCCATGAGCAACACCTTAACAGGTCTGCTACTTCTTCCCAAGAGAAAGCTTTTAAAGCTCAGTCAAATGCAAGAGGTGGGGGGAGAAGAAAAAATGGTGGAAGGAGCTCAAGAGGTAGAGGTTATGGAGACTCTAGATAAGGAAATGCTAGAGGAGATAGCTCACGATGAGCAAATAGCCAAGAGGGAGTGAGCAACTCTCAAACTAGCTCTCAACGAGGCAAGAAGAACAATAGTTCTAATCATAAGAATGACAAGATCAATGTTGAATCCTACTACTGTCATAAATTTGGCCATTATGCAAGTGAATACTAGACAAAGTAGTGTGATTAGTCAAAAAAATGCAAATGTGGCTAAAGGAAATTGGTGCAGAACCTTCATCATGTGCAACATTGTTAAAGAAGGAAGCCTAGAAGTCTGGTATTTGGACAGTGGTTATAGCAGCCACATGAGTGGTAATGAAATTTTATTTTCTTTCATTGATAATAATGTAAAATAGGAAATAAGAATGGGAAACAATGGATTAGTCCCAGTTGTGGGAAGAGGATCTATTATGATCTGCAATAAGCAAGGTGAGAAGAAGGAGATACATAATGTATTTCTTGCTTTTGGGTTAAAGTATAACCTCATGAGTGTTGGATAGCTGATCCAAAATGGATACAAAGTATTGATGGAGAAGGGTCAATGCATTATTTATGACAAGAATGATAGGACAAAAGTGTTTGCAGTAGTTCAAATGCTAAAGAACCAGATGTTTCGTTTGAAGATTGAGACATGTTTCTCAGCTCAGTTTGTTGTTGCACCTCTCATGAATGGAAAATGTATAGCAGTACAACAAGTAGCCCTCAAGAGAACCATTCAAGACCCCTCCAACTATGACATTGCAGGTATGGAAATTTAGGCTATGTTGGTTTAAGTCTTTTGTCCAAGAACAAAATGATTGATGGTTTGCCAAGAATTGTAGAGCCTAATGTTAAGTGTGAGGCTTGCATTTTGGGCAAGCAACATAGGCAGCCCTTTCAATCGGGCAACTCTACAGGGCAAGAGCACCATTGGAGTTGGTGCATATGGATTTGGTAGACCCTATGCAAATAATTTCTATTGGTAAGAGCCAATATTTTATGACCTTTATTAATGATTATAATCGTAAAACATGGGTCTATTTTTTGCAACATAAATCTAAAGTTTTTGATAAGTTTTTGTTGTTTAAGGCCCAAGATGAAAGGGAGAGTGGACACATGATCAAGGTCCTAGGGTTAGATCGAGGAGGAGAGTATACCTCCAATATTTTTGTAATTTTTTGCAAGAAAAATGGCATCAAGAAGGAGCTAACATCTAGTTATACTATGCAACAAAAAGGAATGGCTGAGAGAAAGAATAGGACCATCGTGGAGATGGAAAGGAGCATGATGAAAGCAAAGGGACTCCCTATTGAATATTGGGGAGAAGTTGTAGCAAGAAATACATATTTGATTAATAGAATTCAAACAAAGGTTATCCGTAAAAAAATCCCTAAAGAGGCATGGACAAAACACAAGTGGAGGGTTCAGCACTTGAGAGTGTTCGAGTGTGTAGCATATGCTCATGTGCCTAAAGAAAAGAAGTAGAAATTAGATGAAAAGGGAGTGAAGTGCATCTTCATGAGCTACAGTGAGGAGTCCAAAGTGTATAAGGTTTTTAATCATCACCAAGAAAATTGTCACTAGTAGAGATGTGAAGTTTCTTGAAGATGAGTCATGGGATGGAGTGATAGGTTTTGACAGCTCAAAACTGCTCCTGACAGCTCCTGAAGAAGAAGGAACGAAACATGAAGTTCAACAAGATGAGTCTGTAGTTGCTCATGAAAGCATCAGACGAGCTCCTAAAATCTCTTGATGTCTCGTGATAGTTCTTGAAGTAGGTAGATAGTTAGGAAGACAGTCATAGATAGCTAGAAAATTGGCTCCTAAAAGCTCCCGACAACTCCTGAAAGATTTTGAAGTGAGCAGATAGAAAGGAAAGCAGCCAGAGACAACCAGAAGATTAGCTCCTAAAGGCTCTGAAAGAGCTCCTGAGAGCTCCCAAACTTGTCAGTTTAGCATAGCAGCAACAATAGTGAAAGTTCAAACTCCACTTTCGCCTCCCTAATGCCAAGGAAGACAAAGAGTCTAAGGGATATCTACCAAAATGAAAGGTATGATGAATAATTTGATGAGAGTGTAAATTTTGCATTATTTTTCATAGTGATCCAGTTTATTTTGAGGATGTTGTAAAAGAGGAGAAATGGTGTGAGGCCATGGATGAGGAGATAGATGTAATAGAGAGGAAAAACACACGGGATTTAACTGATTTTCCTCCCAACAAGCAAGTTATTGGAGTGAAATGGGTCTACAAGACCAAGTGTAATGTCGAAGGAAGAATAGAAAGGCATAAGGCAAGATTAGTTGTCAAGGGATACAAACAACAGTTTGGGAGAGATTATAATGAGACATTTTCCCCTATTGCAAGGATGGAGACCATGCAGGTAGTCATAGCAATTGCAGCCTAGCACAAGTGGAAGGTGTTTCAAATGGATGCAAATTTTGCCTTCCTAAATGGAGTGTTGAAAGAGGAATTTTATGTGGAGCAGCCATTCAGATATGAAGTTCCGGGTTAACACAAGGTGTATAGGCTGAAGAAACCCCTTTATGGGCTGAAGCAAGCTCCACGGGCATGGTACAATAGGATTGACTCATATTTGATGAGAAATGGCTTTAGAAAAAGCAATGGTGAGCCCACTCTTTACATCAAGGAAGAAAATGGTAAGGTTTTGATTTTTGTCTTGTATGTTGATGATCTAGTTTTTACTGGGGATGATGATTTCTTCATTGCTGATTTTAAAAATTCCATGAAAAGAGAGTTTGAAATGATAGATTTAGGTCTCTTGAGATATTTTCTAGGCATAGAAGTAAAACAAATGCATGATGGTATATTTATATCTCAATAAAAATATTCAAATGAAATCTTGAAGAGATTTAGGATGCTTGAAAGCAAGCCTACCCCAAATCAAACAACCATAGGTCTAAAGTATAGCAAGGAAGATTGTAGCAGCAATGTGGATCCGACCATGTTTAAAAGTTTGGTTGGAAGTTTGATGTATTTAACTACAACTAGGCCTGATATAATGCATGGAGTGAGTCTTATTTCCATATTCATGGAGACTCCAAGGGACACCCATTGGAAAGTGGGTAAAATAATTCCAAGGTATGTGAATGGCACCAAAGGATATGGCATTTTGTACATAGCAAAAAATGAGTTTGGGTTGATTGGATACATGGATAGTGATTGGGCAGGAACTTTGGATAATAGGAAGAGCACATTGGGCTATGTGTTTCATTTGGGATCAGGAGTCATTTCATGGGCTTCCAAGAAGCAATCCATAGTTTCCCTGTCTACAACAGAGGTTGAGTATATAGCAAAAAATTCAACAGCATGTCAAAACTATTTGGTTGAAAAGAATCTTGGTAGATTTGAAGGAAGAACAAGAGGATGGAACAACAATATTTTGTGACAATTTTTCATCGATAGCTTTGACAAATAATCATGTGTTTCATGGAAGAAGCAAGCACATTGAAATTAGGTATCATTTTATCAAAGAATTAGTTGAGAATGGTGAAATTAAAATGGCATTTTGTAGGTCTAAGCAGTAGCTAACATACATATTCACCAAGCCTTTGAGTAAGGACAATTTTGAGCACTTAAAGAGTAGTTTGGGCGTTGTTGATTTGGATCAGGATTGATCTTATTTCATCGGCTCAAGACAAAGGGGGAGTGTTGGAAAATTTACTGTGCCTGAGCCTCTTCCCCTTTCCACCTACCTATTAGGGGCATTTGTTGCCTACAACTGTAAGTCTGCCTTTTGGGGATTGCTTTCCCTACTTGCTCCTAACGTGCAGATGTCTGCAGAGGAATTGATTTTGGTAGGAAAATTCAAATTTGAGAGGGAATGTTTTTGAAGAGACAAAAGGAATTGAAGGCAGATAGTTCTGTCAAGTTGGAAGAAGTTGAAGAAGACTCATTTTTGTAGTAGTAGTTTGAGAAGACAATGTTTTTTTTCTCTGTGTGATTCAAAGAAGTCTATGTGAGCTCCCAAAAGCTCCTGAATAGCAACAACTATTTGTATTGTATGTGAGCAGTGATTGCTCCTGAAGAGCTCTCTGTAGCTCCTGCCAGTGAGCTCCTAGAAGCTCCTAAAGTTTATCTATTTGGTTGAGCAGCTCATGAAAGCTCCTCGCAGTTAGTAGTATGTAGCTTAGAGTTTATTTTCTAAATATTTCTATTTAGTCTTTTATGTATTTCCATTTCTAGCTTATTGAATACAAAAAGAAAGTCGCATGTATCCTTATGCTTCTACATTTTGATTTGGGTATTTCTAGTTTGACTAGAAAATATAGCAACAACTCTGTGCTTTCATTTTATTTTAAAAATTTGGCATCATGTACTGTTGATATTCACAAACCTTTTATGTAAAGCTTGGATGTATTCTTTTTGGCATTTTCTGTTATTATGAGAAGAGTGTCAAATTTTCATGTGGTTCTCACAATCACTTTGGGAGTCAAAAGAGGTTTTAAAACCTCTTCAAACTTCCAAAGCATTAACATTTCTTTTTTAATTTTTTCACCTAAGTTATGACCATTATCGATTTTGACACAAAGTTTAATTGAGCTTATTCAGTCATGTGGGTAACACATTTGTATCGTAAGTTTTAACTAATTGATAATATTGATGCGAAAATAATCACTATAAAATAGTTCAAAAAATCACAATGAGATGCAAAGTATTTTTGGAGTACAAGATAATGTTTTAAAATGGTGCAGACACATAAAAATGACCTAGTATTGCAAGTTCTATTTTCCCCATATTTTTTTCCTAGCATAATTAAAATATTTAATAATGTCCTATGGTCCAATTTCAACTATTAATTAAATAATTATGAATTATTTAATTAATGCATGTCTTTTAGTCCTCTTGATTATTTAAATAAATAAATTTTATTTATCTATTTAAATACGTTGCTAATTCTCTAATGTCTCTATCTGATTAAATGAATTCTATGATTTATTTATTTATCCTTTGTCCATTATTTCCCCCTGATTATTTATTTATTTAAATATATGATTAATTTCTAAATGTCTTCTAATAATTAAATAGATCCCTTAATTTATTTAATTATTGTCCACCTTGACATTCTCCTAATTTGAAATAAAATAATTTATTTAAAATCAAGTCCCACTTTCTAATTTCCTCTCTTAGTAAATAATTTCAAATTAATTATTTATTGTCACATGGCCCCACCTTTAGAATTCAATTACTTTTTTAATTCAAAATAACACCTTTCTCCATAAATCAAATAATTTCTAATATTATTTGATTTTCCAACTCTCTTTTTTTTCTATGCCATTCTTATCTCCTTGTCACATGCAATCTTGTTTGTTGATTTCATTTTCTGAAATCAAATCTTGATCATTCATTTCAAATTTACCCTAATGTTTCCCTAACCCTAATTGTGGGTGGTCACATTCAATTTTAACCACTGATCTTAGGGAATTTATCAATCTTCAATCTTTACCATTCATCCAAAATTGGCTTTTCTATAAAATGACAAATTTGGTCTCATTTGTACATCTTAGACAATCTACATCTTATGCAATTTACATCTTAGACAATCTTCATCTTTTGGAATCTTGACATCTTAGAATTTTCATACTTTAGGCTTGCTTCATAGTTGCTTAGTTGCATTGTGTAGCATTTTGATAGAATCCTTCAACATTTGTTGAGGACATTGGAATTATCATAGGTTGCTCATCAAAAATCTGAGGGAAAATACAAAATTGCAGCAAATAGAGAAGGTGCAATGGAGGTCAATCATGGAGGTTGAAGAAATTTGGTAAACTATTTCCTTTTTCTCATGTTGTTATTCCTTTGTGCTTCATTGCTTGCTTTGGGTTATCTTATTTTAAGTTCTAATTTGCTAATCTAGACTTTTCCCTAAGCTACATTGGTGAACCCAATGCCAAAATCATGCCTTTTGCAAATTTTTGTACGACATTTTTGTTTTGCAAGTACAGGTATGACCCAACACATTTGAAGTACCGCAACACATTCACTTTTTCAAGAGATGCATACGCTCTATTGTGATGCATCTGACTTGCAGAACAATGCATTTTCTTTGTTGTGACACATTTGACTTGTAGGTCGATGCATTTGTCTGCAGATTTCAGCCTTTGGCTCTGAGACACAATTATTGTGCATAACGATGCATCTACTTGGAAATTTCTAGATTCTGCCTTGTGATGCATTTGACTTGTAGAATGACACAGTCGCCTAGTAAAATTTTATTTTTGGATTTTGCAAAAATTTTCCAAATTTTTTCTTTTTCATTTAGTAGCTTAGGGGTTTTGGGTTACTAATATTTTGTTTACAACATGTGGCAAGGAGTCTAACTTTATTTTGTTGATTTTATTATCACATTTTCAATTCCTTAAGCAAACAATCAACAAAACAACAACTTGCATTCACATTCATATGGTTAAAATGAACATGCATGCACACTCATGGGATTAAAATGAACAAAATCATGCATTGAAACTCATATGGTTAAAATGAACTTAAATCTTCATGTCATGGGTTTAAAATAAACTTTATCTTTATCACATCAAGTTAAAGGTTTAAAATAAACAAAGTGTCTTAAATGTCTTCCTCACATTACAATTTTGATAATTAAAATGAACAAGTGTCTCCAATTTGTGTAACCCTAATTCAATAATAGAAGTATCCTCTCCCCTTGCGAACTTGTGCAATCTTGGGTGCAAGAGAAATTGTTATTGACTCTAGAAATTGGGCCTTCCTTGGTGGGAAAAAGTACTCACCACAAGGTGACTCAAATTGATAATGAATATCTTTAGATGAGCTACTACCAACCGGTATATAAATGTGAATCCTAATGGAAAACTTAGGATTACGAGTGCAAATGTGTCACACAGACAATTGAATTCCCCAAAAACCTATTGAGTGCAACCTTTTCAAGATGTAATTCCTCCTTATTAGAGCTAATCTTTCCCATGTGTGGCCACTTGAACAAGAGTCCCAAACTAAAAACCTTTGTGTAGTTGCCAAAAACCCATCTATTTGCTAGTGCAACAACAGTCGTTGCCAAGGCATTCACATTCTTGTAGTTCTTAGTAGAGGTGAAATTTTTTCCATGGGAGATTTATGGAGGCTTGAAGCTTGGTTGACCCAAGAAGTGAGTACAATGTAAGGGGGATCCTGTGTGGTCAAGATTCTAGATCACCCGCTAAGAATAAGTGTGGCTGGAGAAACCCACGTGGAATCTAGCGAATATAGTCCTTGCCTAACCTAGGATTGTGCTTGTCTTCATTATGCATGTTTCATCATTCAAAGACAAGATATTGTGTTTTCCAAGTGTTTTCTAAGACATTGAACAACTAAAACACCTTTCATAGACTTGGAAACAATCATTCAAACTCAAAAAATTCTATTTTTTTTCCAAAATTGCAAACAAACTAGACCTCCATTCAGCCTACAACACATTTGCTATTTTTTACAACATATTTTCTCTACTAAACCACATTTGAGACTTTTTGTGTTGCAATCGCTCTACTAAAACACATATGCTACCCTCTTTAGTGCATCTGGTTATCATAAATCAAATTTTTCTTTCTTAACAAAGCAATTAATTTTTTGAACTACATTTGTAACTTATAACGATGCATTTGACATAATACAATGCATCTGTGACCTGAAATGATGCAATTGCCTAAAATTTGCAAAAGCACTATTACAGTCCAAACCCTGAGTCCAAACATTTTCAATCTGTTGTCAAAAATATTTTTCCAAGTGACCTTTGTTAAAAACCATACAAGGAAATGATCAAGTCCTTCATTCTTTTTGTCTTTTATCTTGCATTCTCCCATAGGTCCATCCTTGCAAATTTTAGTTGCATCCTTAGACTTCATCATCATCATTTTAGCAATAAACCTGTCTTTAGGTCCTCATCTTATTTTAGAATTTGGAATAGGAAAAACTTACCATACTTTGCAAAATCCTTTCTTTCAAAAGTAGGTTATCATTGGACTTAGTCAAAATCATTTCTTTTAGTCATTTTCCTTTTTGTGAGAACTTTCCAACTCAAGAGTCTAGTTAGGAAACCTCACTTTGTCATCTTGGTATTTACTCATACCAACAAGTCCTTTGATGATCCAAATTAAGACATAGACCAAGCTTCGAGTGGTTGAGTAAACCTTTTCTAAAAGTTCATCAAAATCACTTTGACCTTTGCATTTGCATACCTTAGAAAATACTTTAGTCATTTTAGTCCTCATTTTGCATACCTTATTCCAAAAAAACCAAAAATATAATATCATATCATTCCCATTCATGGACTTAGTTGTCATTTTCATCTTCCTCATTTGAGAAAAATCCTTATATGGTTGAGACTTGGCTCCAAAGAAAAAGAAGACAAATGGACCTTTTTGGACAAGACACCAACACCTATAACTTCTCCAATGCTATGAATCAAAACATAGAATTGGGGGCACCTTTTATCAATCCTTTTAGCGACATGAGCATGACATATTCCTCATGCAAACCCTTTTAACCATTCATACATAGAAATGAACACAGATGTGTATTTGAGGAAGATGTAGAAGTTGCAACACAAAATCCTGAAGTGGCCTCCTTTGTGGAAGAATTTGTCTTACAAGATTCAGAAAGATATCTAGTCATGCTTTTAAACCAAGGGGCCAAATTGCCACATGGGTTTGACATTAACACCTTAAGAGCAACTTCTAATTATGATGCAAACAATAACACAAACAATACCTCCAAAACTAGCCAACCCCAAAACAATGCAAACAATACCATTGGTTCCACCACACAAAGTGCCACAAACACCATCAATGCTACCTCTAATAGCACCTCCAATCAAAATGCTTCCAACACGATTAATGCAACATCGATTGGAGGGGCATCAACCATGACACAAGCCATGTCACAATCAATTCCTCAAATGTCAACAACGTCCTCACAATCAATTGGAGCTACCTTTGGGTTCTCAACAATGGGGGAAAGTTCTTCAAACCTTTTATTTGGATCCTCATCTAGTGCCATGGGCACATCATCATCAAATCCTTTAATGGGGTCTTCTAATAATGCCATGGGAAAAAAATCATTCACCCCCTTTGGGAGAAATAAATGATGGATTTACATTCCATGACCCCAACCTAATGTCAACACTTCATCACAACTCAATACCAATACCATTATCCCCCAAAGGAAAAAAACCAACATTCCCCATGGACACATATACCAATTTGGACAAGGAAATTAGATTACACAAGACATGAATTCATTTGGACACCAAAACACCCAAGGTCAACACATTTTGAAAATATCGACTAATATTCTTGGAGGGCACATTCCCACATATGCATAACACATTCATACCCATCAACACATCACTAATCAAAACATGCAATACCAACTACTGTCAAACCAAAACACATCATACATTTCACAACAATAGAACACACCAAATCAAAACACATCTTCACAACAAGTGGAAACTCATGGAATACCTATCACTAGCATGTGTGACACTATGAAAAATCCTATAATTGATGCACTCATAGCCCAGATTACGACGTAAAAATAGATGGAGAACATGCAAATGTGATAGGAAAAGACTCACACATCATAAGACCTATGTCTGTATCATTTTGACATGAGTCTACACATGCGAAAATTCCCTCCTAGATACGTGGTGCTAAACTTCACTAAATACAAGGGAAAAACAAACCCCCTTGAGCACATTCAAGAATTCACAACCAATTGCGTGGACATCGCCTATGAAAGTACTTATTTGATGAGACTCTTCCCTAGGAGTCTTATAGGTCCCACACTTGAATGGTTTTCCACCTTGCCTAAGGGAATAAAATCATGGGAGGAACTTGTAGACATATTTGTATGAAATTACTCTGATAACATTGAAACCAACATCTCCATTGTACTCATTTATGCACACTTACTCAAGAGGAGACTAGTGAGATATTTATTCCAGTCTTCCAAAGATTGAGGAGCTGAATAATTCATTTCCATGTTGAGATACCTGAGAAAGAAAAAGTTGACATGTTTTTCCAAAACCTCCTAGGCCCATTGAAACGACTTGCAAGTTCATTATTGCACCACCTTCACAAACTTAGTCAAAAAATGGAGTCCAAATGGAAAAGGCCCTTATTGCTAAAGGAGAACTTAAATATGGCACAAAGAACATGAACATGAACCCACCTCTAGACAAAACTAAATATTGGATCAAGAATAAACAAATCACTAATGATGGCATTGTTGACGCTAAGGCGGTAAACACAACGGGTCGTGTACTCACCCTAAAAGGATCTCAACTGCAAAATGCACCATTGATCACATCGACACCTACTGCAAATGACATCCAAAATTATCAAAATAATCAAAACCAAGGGTAGCCACACCAAGCTAAGCAATTTCCAAAGAGACATACATACACTACCTTGGGCGAACCAATCAAAGACATCCTTAAGAAGCTCCTCCAAAACAATGTCATCACATTCCAGGACCATAAGCCATATGACCCAAGATAGTTTAAGCCATCTTGGTGGGATGACAATGCATTCTACAATTACCTCCATGTAAAAGGGCATAGAACCTCCTTTTGTTAAGAACTAAGGAATCTCGTACAAGACCTTATTGAAAATCATGCCATTGAATTGGGTGGGCAACAATTTTCTTCAAACATAGACCATACAATTCATATAAACCCACTACAGGACCACAATTCAAATAATCCCTCAACGTTAGGTCCAAAGACCAATAATAACTATGCCAACTACACTAGCACTGCCTTCGACTATTCTGGTGGATCCATTATTAACCATGTCTAAGCCAACGAAAAATATGTCAATATAATTACCATCAAGAAAGCACCTGAGTGTAATGTCACTACCCGTGGTGGCAAAGTCACCATAGTCAGTCCTCCTCCCCCTAGACAGCCAAAGATCATGATACCTGGTCCATTTGCAAAACAGTCACAACCTAAGGGACAATTCAATCTCATTGACCAATTAGGAAAAACACCTGCTCAAATATCTATACTTGAGTTGTTATGCATTTCTCCTGTGCACAAAACCATACTTGAAAAAACTTTATAGGAGTCTTTTGTCCCTCATGACACTGATGTCAGCCAATTTGAAGCCATGGTTGGATACCTAACCACCCCCCATCACATAACATTTTTTAGACCAAAAATATTCATCACCAAAACCCTCTCACAATGACACATTACACATTGAATTATTTATCCATAAACATAAGGTCAGACGATTTTTAGTAGATGGTGAAGCAGGACTGAACATACGCTCCCTAAAACTAGTTAAAACTCTAGGATTTTTTGATTCTTGTGTAGACACTACCAAGAGCATTGTTGTAAAGGTGTATGATGATGAGGAACACTCCTCTCAAGGCATTATCACACTTCCTATTAGAGTTGGGCTGATTATTATAGATACGGAATGCCAAGTCCTAGATCTTGAGCTACCATATAATATCTTGCTTGGTCAACCTTGGATCCATGCCTTAAAAGTTGTTCCATCCACTTACCACCAATGCTTGAAATTTCCCTTTGATGACACCTAAATCACCATACATGGAGACCTTGATCAGGTTCCAATATTGCACCAATCTAAGGGGTATTTCAAAGGATCAAGTGCCAATTAACTAAGAAGCTTTGGCCCCCTCTTCTTCCAAATACATTGATCTATCCACACTTTCCAAATCATCCACTCCTTCATCTTCCACCACACCATCTCCCTCCATCCCAAAGGCTGATCCTAATATTAAGATGCAGGACCAAGGTTGCGAGGAATATAAATTGAACACGACCTATTGCATCACTAAGATACCCAAGTATCCTAAGGCTTATGGTTGACCTTGCTTCAAAATGGAGCCTAAAGAAATTTTCAAAGTTCCTCTGATGCAGATTTTTATAAAATGAGGTGACATGAATAAAGAAGACATTGAAGACCTATGAACTTGGATTTACAAAGACCCAGAAAATCCATCCCCATTACAAGTCTAGATGTATGGTAAAGGCTATGACATAATGAAGGAAAAAGGATATGACAAAACTAGTGGTCTTGGTAAAAACAAAACTAGAATGAGAGAACCTATAATGCCTTCCCAAAGACCAAAGCTTCTTGGGTTAGGGTATGGGTTTCCTAAAATTGATGATCAATGTACCAAGGTACTTTTAGGTGAGAGCATGAATTCTTCTGAAAGTTTTGAGACTATTGAAGACTCCCTTACCAAAACTGACTCACATGAATGGGGATTTGGTTCGCAAAGATCCCTGAGTGACTATTGCCTTGATGAAATGCTTTTGGAACCTGGTGAAATTTCTTTTGATGAATGATTGAGATAAATGTTCAAAGTTGACCTTCCTAAAGAAACTACCAAAGTCCCATTGGTGAAAGAAGAAGGGATCAGACTCTTTTGGCCTCGCGAAAATGATAAACCTACATTGTCATTTGACTACCATCCTGATACACTTATCTGACCATCTGACCCTAACAAGCATCATTTAGACTCATCTGAATCACCACATGAAACTACCTATGATGATTCAAATCCACTCATCCCCTACTTTTCCAATGATTCTGACTTGTCTAAATCGAGTGGAAGAGAATACTGGATAGAATCCAAATGGGAGTTGGATGGTGAAATTTTCATCTTTACCCTTTCCAAAATTTTCAACATGCTTTCAACATCCTGCCCACCATTTTCCAACATTGATGATGGTATCTCCTTAGTCTACCCACAACTAATTGATTGGGATCAACAGGGTCTGCCAGTTATGGACATATTTCAAAATGATGAAGCCATTGTAGAATTCATGGGACTCCACGAGGGCATACCAATTGGGGACCACAAGGCCGGATTTTCCATATAGCTAGATTGTGTAGCATACTTTGGGGAGACTATATAATCCTCTAGTCACAAAAATAAAGGAAATATCTTAGGGTAAAAACCTTTTTGAGGTGCCCAAGGATGGAGGATTGGACTTTCTCCCCGTGACTCAGGAAAAATCAGCAATGCTCATTGACGACACCATGGAACTCAACATAGCCACAACAGACGATCCTAAAATTGTCCTCTTTGCAGCATCTTTGATGGAGGAAGAGAAACTTAAATTTAAAAAATTCTTTGTAGAACGTAAGATTAACTTTGCATGGTCCTATGTCGATATGCCTATGTTCAATCTAGAAATAGTCTTGCCCCATTTTCCCTTACATCTATATGCCAAGCCAGTGAAACAAAAGCTACGAAAGATGCATCCATAAATTACCTTGATAGTAAAAGTGGAGCTCAAGAAATTGCTAGATGTGGGATTCATACGATCAATAGACTACACTGAGTGGATTTCAAACCTTGTACTTGTCACAAAGCCAAATGGTCAAATACGCATTTGCACAAACTTTCGTGACTTGAATAAAGCGTGTCCAAGGGATGACTTTCCATTACCCAATATAGACATCATAGTTGACCTTAAAGCAAGATACGAGATGTTGTCCCTCATGGATGGTTTCTCAGGTTATAATCAGATTTGGATTACCCATGAAGATCAACATAAAACAACATTCACATGTCCTTGGGGTACATACTATTGCAACATCATGCCTTTTGGTCTCAAGAATGCAAGTGCCACATACCCAAGAGCCATGAAAACAATATTCCATGACATGATGCACAAACTAATGGAAGATTGTGTGGATGACCTTTTGGAAAAGTATTTAACATGCAAGGATCACCTTAATGTGCTAGATTTTTTTTTCAAAATACTAGAAGAGTAGAAGGTTTGCTTGAATCCTAAGAAGTGTGTCTTTGGTGTGACATCATGAAAACTTTTGGGGTATATAGTTTCTCATCGAGGCATTGAATTTGATCCTGCCAAAGTAAAAGCAATATTGGACATGCCTCCCTCAAAAGGGATAAGTGAACTCAGGACATTGCAAGGTAGATTACAGTCTATCTCACGCTTCATCACACAACTAGCAAACAAGTGCCAACCATTTCAATATCTCTTGCATAAAGCCATCCCCTTTGTGTGGATTGATAGATGTCAAGAGGACTTCTGACAAATAACAAACTATCTATTGTCACCATTAGTCTTAATGCCACATATTGAAGGAAAACCTTTGATTTTATATATTTCTTCCACAACTTTAGCACTAGGGGCATTGCTTGCACAAAATGATCACGATGAGAAGGAAAGGGAAATATACTACATCAGTCACACATTGGTCAGATACTAGCTCAACTACACATCTATTGAACACGCTTATCTTGTAGTTGTCTTTGCCTCCTAGAGGTTAAGACATTACATGTTGAATCACAAGACACAACTTGTGGGAAATATTAATCCCTTGAAGTATCTCTTAAGTTGTGCAGCATTGACAGGTCACTTGGAAAAGTGGGTTATGATATTGAGTGAGTATGACATACAATATGTGGAGCGAAAGGCCATTAAGTAATAGCAGATCAACTTACAAATGCACCTATACAAGGCGATCACCCACTGGTAGCAGACTTTCCTGATGAGTCCATATTTCATACAAAGCATAAATCACCTTGGAAACTTTACTTTGATGGGTCTCATACTAGTCATGGCTCGGGAGTAGGTATATTGTTTATCATACCATAAGGAGATTCCATTTTGAAGTCATTCTGCATTGTTTTTCCATGTAAAAATAATGTTTTAGAATATGAGGCACTTGTCATAGCACTTTAAATCACCATAAAATGGAAAATAAAAACACTTCATGTATTTAGAGATTCTTAGTTGGTCATCAACCAAGTTAACAATGAATATGACACTAACGATGAAAAGTTAATGCCTTACAAATGAATGGTCGTCAGTTTTCAGACATATTTCCACATGCTTTATTTTGAATAAGTTCCTAGGGCACAAAATAAGGCAGAAAACACAATGGCTACAATCAGATCTCTCCTAGACATTCCAAGCAATGTGCCACAATTTGAGTTCTTGGTGGAACAACTCTTGGTTCTTGCATATGACATTCTAGGGTCATAAATGGTTTGTGAGCTTGTTGGTCCCAACTCACCATGTTATCAAGACATTTATGACTATCTCCAATCCTAGACCCTTCCCCTTAACCTATCTAATAACCAACAAAAATCCTTTATCAATAAATCTGTCTGATACACCATCATCAATGACACCTTATACCACTATTGATTTGACAATACCCTTCTTCGATGTCTCAACATTGACGAAGCACAAAAAACCTTATGTGAAGTGCATGAGGGTATATGCAGATCTCATTTGAGTGGCCCTACCTTAGCTAAGAAGATCACGAGACTTGGGTATTACTAGCTGACAATGGAGAAAGATGCACTTGAGTTTGTTAGAATATTTTTCCAATGTAAAATATAGTGATTTGATTCATGCACCAGCACAAGAACTTTGACTGATTACTTCTCCTTGGCCCTTCACATAATGGGGACTTAGCCTTGTGGGAAAAATATATCCTACTTCTTTTAATGGCCATAAATTCATTATCATCACCACTGATTACTTCACTAAGTGGATTGAAGCCATCCTCCTCACATACATAACTGAAAATTAGATTTCCAAATTCATTCTCAACTACATCATCTGCCGGTATGACACGTTCCACAGTTCATCATCACAGACAATGGTCATACCTTGAAAAATAAATATTTCCATGAGCTTTGTGAACATTTCCACATCCAACACCATTTCTCCATGCCATATTACTCACAAGGAAATAGTCGAGCTGAGCTGTCTAACGAGATAATTATCAAAAAATTTAAGATAGTCAATGATGCTAGCAATGACTGGCAGATACAACTTAACCCTACTATGTGGGATTATCACACCAACATCTGTATGCCTATAGGAGCCACTCCATTCACCTTTGTCTATGGAGATAAGGCCATCTTGCTAGGAATGAGGTTGAAATTCCATCCTTACGAGTCTCCTTGAAGGGTTTGATTGATGATGAAGACTATAAATAGCCACAATTGCATGAACTAGAAATGTTAGAGGAATGTAGAAAAAATTCCTTAAATCACTTACAGGCATATCAAAACCACCTCTACTGCATTTATAACAAGAGATTCATGGTCAGAGGGTTTGATATTGGTGACTTGGTCTGAATGAAAAATCTTAAGAATCAGTTTGATAGATAAAAACCCAGCAAGTTTGAGCCCAATTTTCTGGGTCCTTAGATCATCATGGCCTCATTTGGTTTTTTGGAGCATACCAACTAGCTACTCCAGATGGTGAACAATTGATAGAGCCCATCAATAGTTTGCATCTCTAAAAATTCTATGCATAGCATGAGAGAGCTAGGCTGAAAACCATCCAAAAAAAATACAACTAAATAATTAAATAATAATTATTAATTATTTAATTATCTTATTGAATTTTCTTCTAATTTTAAATAAAGTCATTTATTTAAAATTGCCCCACTTTCTAATTTCCCACCAAGTAAATAATTTGAAATAATTATTTACCGTCACATGGCCCCACCTTTTTAATTAAATTAATTTTTAATTCAAAATAGCAACTTTCCTCCATAAATCAAATAATTTTTGAAGGGTTTGATTAATGATGAAGAATATAGATAGTCACGACTGCATGAACCAGAAATGTTAGAGGAATGTAGAAAAAATTCCTTAAATCACTTACAGGCATATCAAAACCGCCTCTGCTGCATTTATAACAAGAGAGTCATAGTTAGAGGGTTTGACATTGGCGACTTGGTCCTAATGAAAAATACTAAGAATTAGTCTGACAGATAAAAACTGAGCAAGTTCAAGCCCAATTGGTTGGGTCCTTACATCATCACAACTCATTTGGTTTTGGAGCATACTAGCTAGCTACTCTAGACGGTGAACAATTGACAGATCCCATCAATAATTTGTATCTCTAAAAATTCCATGCATAGCATCAGAGAGCTAGGTTGAAAACCATCAAAAATACAAAAAAATATAGCTAAACAATTAAAAAATTATTATTAATTATTTAATTATCTTATTGACTTTTCTTCTATTTTAAATAAAGTCATTTATTTAAAATTCCCCCACTTTCTATTTTCCCATCAAGTAAATAAGTTGAAATAATTATTTACTGTCACATGGCCCCACCTTTTGAATTAAATTAATTTTTAATTCAAAATAACAACTTTCCTCCATAAATCAAATAATTTGGTTCTATGCATACCAACTAGCTACTCTAGATGGTGAACAATTGGCATATCCCATCAATAGTTTGCATCTCTGACTATGCATAGCATCAAAGAGCTAGGCTAAAAAACTTCAAAAATAAAAAAAAATCAAATAAAAAAATGAAAAAAAAAGACAAAAATAGTAAAGAGAAATAATTCGTCCAATAGTGAAAACCTGGAAAATATGCACTTTGGATAAGTACCATGGTGAAAACTTGAAAAACGGGCACCATGTGTAGTTGGTCTTTGCTTTGCCATCTACTATCATTCTATCTACCTTAACCCATAATAAACACCCACTTTTCTGACAACCATCATGATATCCTATCACAAAACCTCACCATTTCTTTCCTTGGCTGACAAAGGTTGACATCAGGTCTTGGCATACCATTTTTCTATCATCCCAAGCACATCCTTTTCACATCATTCGAACTTGGCTAGTCTTGGACATGACTGAGGGAAATATTTATCACCCAATTGTAGTGGGTATCGCACATGGCCCTGTCAATCAAAAATATCCTAAAAAAGACAAAAAATTCACAAAATATCCTAAAAAAAATATATCACAAAATGTCTTAAAAAAAGACCTAAAAATCATAAAATGTCCTGAAAGAAAGACCTAAAAATCATAAAATGTCCTAAAAAAGACCTAAAAATCTTAAAATGTCCTGAATAAAAATAAAATAATCATAAAATGTCCTGAAAAAGACCTAAAAGTCATAAAATGTCCTGAAAAAAGACAAAAAATCATAAAATGTCCTAAAAGAAAGACCTAAAAATCATAAAATGTCCTAAAAAAGACTTAAAAATCTTAAAATGTCCTTAAAAAAGACAAAAAAATCATAAAATGTCCTGAAAAAGACCTAAAAATCATAAAATGTCTTGAAAAAAGACAAAAAAATCATAAAATGTCCTGAAAAAGACCTAAAAATCACAAAATGTCCTAAAAAAGACCTAAAAATCATAAAATGTCCTAAAAAGACCTAAAAATCATAAAATGTCCTAAAAAAAACCTAAAAATAAAAAATGTCCTAAAAAAGACCTAAAAATTGAAAAATGTCCTGAAGAAAAGGAAGAAAATCAAAACATGGAAAAAACACAAAAAATCCAAATAATAATTGAAAATCCCAAAAATAGATTCAAAGTCAGTCATGTCAGTCAGTCCATGTCATTATCAAACTACGTTGTCTCTGCACATTTGCTACGTAGGCAAGGCTCATCTTTGGGCCCCTGACACATTAGGTCAGTCTTTCTAGGTTTGTCAAAATAAAATCATGACTCAATCTTTGGTCATCAAGACAAAGTCATTGGTTGTGTCATCCATTGATGTTGAGTCATCTCTCATGTACCTCATGACTGTTGTGTGCTTGAGTGTTGTGAAGGTTTATAAGCATCACAACCTAGTCCACAACTTCTAGATTCATCGTTAGGAGAGGTATATGACACCTCCCAATAGAAAGGATGAAGGTCTCTATTGGTTTATCAACATGCCTTTTCTCTAGTCTCGTCGTTAGTGTGGCCAAATAGGAGTGGTTGTCAAGGAATGAGATGGGATTCAATAACAAGACCGATCACATTCCCACTCTCTCTGCATCTCCTACACCGTCATTAGTAAACGAGTATGAGGTCATTCAAATTCCTATAGAGTATGTCTCTACCCTTGCTAAAGGGTTGGGTGACTTAGAAAATCACTTGGAAAGAAACTCGAAGATGGCTAGAGCCGCTCTGGCTGTCAGCGAGTTAAACCATATGATGGATAAAGATTGAGTAGGCATAGAGCTTCTAACTAGCCTCCTTGGTCTTGCCAAAGCGTGTGCTCCTTCGAACAATTCTATCTTTGTACATGGAGCCACTTTCGAAGAGCATGAGCGATAGTTAGGAGTATTGACACCTCCTAAATCTGTTTATATGGCCAACATGGTCCCCTCTATCAATATGCCTTCTATCTCTAAACAACCTAAAACTATCAAAGTAAACAGGGTCCCCTTGGGCTTTAGGTTCATGCCCCCTGTCACCTCTAGTGGTGGAGGTTTTGGCGAGATGAGTAGTGGGGGCTTTGGTAGTGGTGGTGGATTCGATAGCGAAGGTGGTGTTAGTGGAGATGGCTTTGGTAGAGGTCATGGTGGTGGCTGTAGCAGAGGCCCTATCGGTGGTGATGGCTCTGGTAGTGGCTCTAAAGGTGGATTTGGAGGTGGTTCTGGAGGAGGTTCCTCTGGCCCTCTATCTTCTAATGACCTCATTTTGAACACTCTTCTTCACAATATGGGTAAGATGCAGAGCTAGTTAGCGAGTCTTTCCCAAGCCTTTTCTTAGCCTATTTTCTAGCCCTTCTTCTGACACAGTCCATTGTTGGTTGTGATATTAAACACTCCCCCTAAGGAATGGAAATCCATAAATTTGAAAAGTATGGGAGTAAAGGTGATCCATAAACACGTGTCTGCCTTTAACACCCTGCGCACAGACTTCTTCCATCACGATGTGTTGATGGCTAAACTATTTCATTAGTCTCTCAAGGACATAATGCTCGAGTGGTACTGTTCCTTTCTTGACAATTCCAATTTCTCATTTGACCAACTTGTAAATCAATTCCTCTGAAAATTTAAAGGAAACATTAGGTCGAAGATGACCTTTTTGGATCTCATCTAATGTAAACAAGGAGATAATGAAAAAATCATTGATTTCATAGCACACTACCAAGCGCTCCTTTCATAAATCTCGTATCAACTACCTGATTTTGATGTGTAGAAGGTATTCATAGGGAACTTACAAAGACCTTGGCAAGAGAAATTTTCCCTTATGAAATACCCTTCTTTCGTGCACTTGTGTGCAACCTTACGAGAATACCAAAAAATGGTTGTTCAGTTCAGTGGATCCTCTTCATGTTCCCATTCTGAGGGAAAATCCATCATATCAATCTTTGGGAAAGGTAAGGTCATTACGAATGTAGTTTCTGCTACTAATAACAATGGCCTCAGGCATAAATGAAAATTCAGAAAAATCAGAGTTAGGCAACTTGATGTAAAAATTTGAATAAGTTATCTATATTATTTCAAAAATATGTAAGAATATAATTTGTAGCAAATTGAATGTAGTTTCTAAGCTACTAGGTTTATTTTTAAAAAAAGAAATCTATTTGGTGAAAATTTGAAATTTTAATGCAGTAGTACTTAAATTTCAGGAAAAAATAAGAAGTAGGTGTCTGTCTGACCACCCTAACCACAATAAAATGATAATATTTTTTTATAAGATTTTAGACATAAGTAGAGGACTCATCTTTGGATGTGATGCATATTTTTTAAAATTTTGTTCCAAGTAAATAATTAATTATGAATTTTTTATTACAACTTTTAAAAAATATAAAAACTCGTATGTCTGACCACCTTAACTTGGTCAAAACTTCATGAAATTCATTTTTTATTTTTTTAATCCTATAGTATGAGAAGCATAGAATGTGATGCATGTTTTGGATTCAAAAAATGTAATAATGTTTGAAAGCTATAGATGTTTTTCAATCAAGCTATCAATCAACACTTTAGTCATAATTCAAATAGAAAATGAATAATAAATATTTATTTAATTCAAAGTAAAGAATAATTTATATTGGTGGAAAGTTGAGAATTTCCTTTAAAAATCCTTTTCATTTCATCAATTTTGGGTAAAAAAAACTTGTCAGCCACATACCCTACAAATACCCATCATATTGCCACTTTTTGGCCCAACATGATCCTACACGTACCCTCATGTGTAAATATTGGAAAAGTAATGTTGTTTTAGTTCATCCAATTATAGATCATGGTATAAATGTGGCTCCCACAAGGGTTGAGCCTACTGTGTTGCCTTGATACATTTTTAAAAGACATTGAAAGGGTTCATTCCTTTATGACTTACTTGTACAAGCATACACCATTTATGACAATAAATAAATAGTCACTATCATAAGTAATATATAGTCATTCAAAAAAGTCATAAAGCATGAAACAAATATCAATATTCATTATTGTCAACTGTGTAAAGTGTTAAGAATATCTAAAAAGAGGTGGGTAGCCTTCTAGATAATGATTAGTGCTCAAATATTATGTGGTTCTATTTTTCTCATTCACCATTCATGGAATGGCATAATTCTCTGAGTTTCATTGGATTATATATTAAGAAAAGTGGAACATGACTCAATATGATAACAATTCTTTACAAGATATCATATAATATAAAAGTTTCTTGATTGCAGATTCAATGGAAGAGCTTCATTCATTTAAGATGAATAGCTTTCAACACAATAAATAGGAATAAGTGCAGTTATAAAATACAAAAGAGTACTATTGTTAAGAAAATAAAAAAAGATGAGTTTATATCATGTGTTTAACAGACATAATTTACTATTTCATGGAAGTGCAATACTAACATGTTTATCTATTAGTCATCATACTCATTGAATAACAAGAGCAGTTTCAAGGAGAATCATAAGGAATGTGTTCAATATCAGTATCAAAACAAGTTTAAGGAATGCAATATGTGTTATTTTATGAAGGCATAATATTAAAATAGCCTATAGATGATTTATGATATTGAGAAAGCCCAAAAATATAGTCTCATAGCAATCGAAAGAAGGCATGGACCTACACAATATGAGGAGAATAGAGAGGAAAAATAGAGGAGGTTCAAAGCCATGACATTGAAATAGGTTCTTATGGTATGCATGGCTACAATCATAGAAGGATCGAGTCATTGCTGTGAAAAATGAAAACCCAGAATTTAAAATAGAATCTCAAAAGCTCCAAGAGTAAATACAAGCAAACCTTGAAGAAATCAACAGAGTAAACCCTTAAAGGGTTTTTAGAAAAATTGTGAAGGTCAAGAAAAATAAAAGCTATGGAAAGTAGACAAAAGATACTAGAAGCTGCTTTCAGAAGAAGAAAAATATAGCCCACAACCGTGATAAGAAGAACAACATATAAAGTTACAAATTTAATGCATGAAATTCTCCATTTTTTCTGTAAATCTTTAGTTGACCCATGAGTAAAAAGCCAAATGTTTGAAATAAATTTCCAAACTTGAGCAAAATAAGACTTACCCCTTGAAGTCTCCATAAAACTTTTGGAAATGGTGTTGAACACAAGTATTTCAAGTAGAAAAGCTCGACTAGTTTATGTTCATGGCAGCCAAAGCAACAAATAGAGAGGAAAAATATAAAGGTCACAGTGAGGCCGTGGTTTTAAGCTTTTGAAAGCTTTATAGAATGAAGAAGTTTCCAAGTCTCTTAACAAGATTATACTTATGTGCCTTTAAATATTCATAAATCAATGGAAGATACAATAAAATTCCTTTGTATAGCTATAAAATCACCAGGAAAAGCCACGATCAAGCTTTGTCTCAAAAACCTTCATAGTTGGTAGCTAAGCTTCTTCAGGAAGCTTTGTGGAGAATGAAATGAAAATGTTTTCTTTTTCCTTGCTTTTGTTTTAGGGTTATCAACCCTAGGATGTCGATGGGAGGTGTATTTTCACCTTTAATTTAACATGTGGATGCAAACTAATATATTCCCATGGGTTCAAATGATATGTTCATGCCTTAGGCATTTTAAATGCCTTTGTATTGTTTCTAAACCTTTGCATTTTTATTTTCTTTGTAATGAATGTTATGTTCCCTTATGTTGTGACATGAAGACTAAGTCTCTTGACTTAGGTAAATTCCCTTTACAAATGTATGGTCATTTTGACCATTTCATTTTATTTTTGCATTGGAGGAGAAAAAAAATGTAAAATATGATTTTTATGGTATTTTTATAAATCATTAAAATTGTATATTCATTCTTATGCAAAAATATGATACGTGCTCCTGTTATGAAGACTTATTTAAGAAGTTATCCTTTTAAAACAAGATATTCTTATCTTTGTGCCATGCCAGCATTTAGGGAGGTTGGATTCAATTGTAAACACATGGAGAAAATTTAGGAGCTATTTTTGACTCATTTATGAGCTTAGGAGAGCATCTTGGAGCCTCTTTCTATTCCTTTATGGTAGACTTAGTCATTCCTTGACCTTTTCCACCATTTGGAGCACATTTGGAGTATATCTAGAGGCTAGATTTATGGGTTTATTGTTCAATCTGACCCAAGATACTTCTAGAGCCTTTTTTAGTGGAACCACTTGGGCTTTGGCTACTTATTAGTTTTTGTAACTAATTTGGAGTTAGTTACGATTATGGAGATTGGAGACATTGTGACTTTTACAGTATTTTGCTACATTTTTTTCATATTTTTTAACTCATGAGATATGGAATACAGGTATGTCCAGGATCATCATGGAAAAAATAGGCCCTTAAGTGGCAAAAAATTTAGAAAAATTAGAGTTAAGAAACTTGACGTAAAAATTTGAGTAAGTTATCTATATTATTTCAAAAATATATAAGAATAGAATTTGTAGAAAATTGAATGTAGTTTCTAAAATAATAGGTTTATTTAAATATATATATATATATTTGGTGAAAATTTGAAATTTCAATGCAGTAAAACTTAAATTTTAGGGAGAAAAAAAGAAGTGGGTGTCTATCTGACCACCTTAACCACAATAAAATGATAATATTTTTTTATAAGATTTTAGATATAAGTAGAGGACTCATTTCCCTATGTGATGCATATTTTTTTGTAATTTTTTTCCAAGTAAATAATTAATTATGATTTTTTTATTACAACTTTTAAAAAATATCAAAACTTGTATGTTTGACCACCTTAATTTGGTCAAAACTTTATGATTTTTTTTTTTTAATCCTATAGTATGTGATGCATGTTTTGGATTCAAAAACTGTGATATTGTTTGAAAGCTATAGATTATTTTCAATCAACCTATCAATCAGGAATTTAGTTGTAAGTCAAATAGAAAATGAATAATAATTATTTATTAAGTTCAAAGTAAAACATAATTTATATTGGTTGAAATTTGAGAATATCCTTTAAAAACCCTTTTTGTTTCATCAATTTTGGTTAAAAAAAGTCCTTAGCCACATACCCATCATATTGCCACTTTTTGGTCCATCGTGATCTTGCACATACCCATACAATGAATTACCTTGCTCATTTTTGTTAATGAATTTCTTGCCATCTTGTTCTTGTAGTTTAGTGTATGTCTTATGATTGATCAAACTATCTTGTAAACTTATTTTAGTTTCCGTATAGTTTTGTCTCATGCCATTATACCTATTCTGTAATTAGCATGTTCATTCAGGTTACTGATTATGTCAGTTAAATACAGACCACTCATTTACTGTGAAGTTTTTCTTCCTTCTATGAGTCATGATAGTTGACCTTTTAGTGAAATATTTATGCATAAACATGCTGTAATAGGTTGTGTAAACTCAATTTCTACCAAATTAGAACCAAGTGTAAAGTTTTGAGTTTCACTATCTCCATTTTAAGTAGTGTATCACTTCCTTTTTATGTTTTTAGTTTTAGTCATTTTGAATTTATCCTTCTCCCTTTTCTTTGAAAATTTAGTAGTTTATATGATATACAAGCTAGGAGCCAGCCTTAATCTAGAGATTCACTCCAGTCCTTAGGTTCCTCATAACCTAGGAGTGTTTCCATATTCCTATAGAAAACTAAGTTATGCAACTTAGCAAGGGTGCATTTATGAGAGATAATTGTTTTGGCATGCCCAGTGGGACACAAACATCAATATATTTTAGTAGTTTTGATATGCTTCCAGTAATTTTAGACCCTTGAGGGGTTATTTTTGCATATCTGGTGATGCCAAAATCTAGTGATTAGCAGAAATACTATTTAAAAAAAAATATGAAAAGAGTACAAACAAGAAGTAGTGGTGTACCCTTTGAATATCTTCAATTATTACCACCTAGGAGAAGTGGTAGGAATTTCCAAAGAACTCCTATTTCTTCAAAAAGAGTTCAGTCAACTCCACCTAGTTTGTGGCATTTAATGGAGGCAATCCATTAAATTTATCCCAACATGATGAAATCCCTACAACTGTTTTAAAAAGTCTACCTTTCTTTACAGGTGAGGACCAAACAACTCCTATAAAACATATTAGAGATGTGGCTAACTTATGTGGAGTTCATCACATAACATATGAGAATGTTACTATGAGGTTACTTACTGTCTCACTAAAGGAAAAAGCTTTACAGTGGTTTAGATGCCTACTTGTGGCTTCTATTGCAATGTGGGATGACTTTGGAGATAACTTATAGGGTATGTGCAGGATCATCATGGAAAAAATAGGCCCTTCAATGGAAAAAAAATAAGAAAAATTAGAGTTAAGCAGCTTGCCGTGAAAAATTGAATAAGTTATGTATATTATTTCAAAAATATGTAAGAATAGAATCTATTGAAAATTCAATGTAGTTTCTAAACTACTAGCTTTTAAAAAAAAAAAAAAATCTATTTGGTGAAAATTTGAAATTTCAATGCAATAGTAATTAAATTTCAGGGAAAAAATAAGAAGTAGGTTTTTGTCTGACCATCCTAACCACAATAAAATGATAATATTTTTTTATAAAATTTTAGACATAAGTAGAGGACTCATGTCCAGATGTGATGCATATTTTTTTGTAATTTTTTCCAAGTAAATAATTAATTATGAATTTGTTATTACAACTTTTTAAAAATATAAAAAATCATATGTTTGACCACCTTAACTTGGTAAAAACTTCACGAAATTCTTTTTTTTTTAATCCTATAGTGTGCAAAGCATAAAATGTGACATATATTTTGGATTCAAAAAATGTGATACTGTTTCAAAGCTATAGATATTTTTCAATTAGCCTATCAATCAAGACTTTAGTAGTAATTCAAATAGAAAATGAATAATAATTATTAATTAAATTCAAAGTAAAACATAATTTATATTGGTAAAAAAAAGTTAGCTACATACCCTACACATACCCATCATATCGCCACTTTTTGGCCCATCATGATCCTGCACATACCCATTACAAACAATTCAAGAAAAATCTGATCATTTGTCATTGTAGAGCAATTGACAACAATTAAGAGGGCTCCTCAAGAGAAAATGTTTGATTTTAACTTTAGGTTTCAAAGATCATGGGATATAATACCTATCACAATAAGGCCTTCCCCTGAATATACATTTTTATACTACTTGATGGCTTTAAACAGTGACATATCTGTCATGATTCATTCTATGGGAGGTACTTCATTACCTGATGCTTATGAAACAACAATTAAGAAAAAAAACAACTTAATACAAGCTAGAAAAATTGTACCCATACCTTCTATGCCCATTTTCCTAGAAATTCAACCTTCTATGCCACTACAAATCCCACCTTTTACTCCTTTTCATGTTGTTCTAGTTTTACCACCTAATGGTAAACAAGAAATTTCAGTTTCAATTCAATCACAGGAGCTGCAAGAAATAAAGTAGAGTCAACAAAAGATTGAGAATATTTTATTGACTTTTGGAAATGAGGTTGTTAGCATCAAGAAACAACAATTTCAGAATAGACAGCCATTTCAACAACAGAACCAAGGGCGAAGTCAGCCTTATCAAGGTCAACAATAGAAATACCAAGGTAATAGACCACTTTACCAAGGAAATTATCAAGGTCCAAGATATAATGTGAATCCAAGGCCTTTTTAAGCAGACAATCCTACTCCAATTAGCACAGCTAAAGATCTTGTTCCCATTCAGAACAATCTTGCAGCAGACTATGAGTGGCACTATCCTTGCAACCAGCCTCATAATCAAGCCACCTATTCAAATGGAATCATTAATCAAGATTTAATGGTTCAAAATGTTTCAATTTTATAGTCAAATGTACCCAATGATGGAACATTACAGCAGTAAGAGCAACCTCCAAGTGATGCTACTCTATTAACTGGCAGAGAGAAGAGTTTTGTGGAGTTAACAGAGATGATTCCCTTGTTGCAGCAAACATAAGAGAAAAGAAAAGACCTTTTGAGCTTGAGAAAATAGTGGATAAAGGAAAAGTAGCTACTGTAGAACCATCTACTCCACAAGTACCTCATATTTTGCAAAGAAACACCCAAGGTGGTATCAGGGAGCAGCCTCATTTGCAAGTTGATTCTATTGTTGCAAAGGTACATCAAAAGGTAAATCCAATAGTAGCTTTTAATATCATTGATAATGTGAAGAAGATGAATGTGACAATATCTATATGGATTCATTAGCTATCCCAAGTCAAAAGGACCTTTTACAATCTGCTTTATCTGATATGACTATTTCAAGTGATGTTCCAATTAATCAAGCTAAGGCTATTTTTACAAACGCACCTGAAGTAAATAGACCTGAATATAGTAAAAAATAGCTAGGTACGGACATTAAACCTCCTCATTTCTATGTGTCTCTCATCATAGGAGACACATTAGTACACAATTACATGGTAGATAGTGGAGCTAGTAGCTCCGTTATGCCAAAACAAATTGCCGATAGGTTAGAACTTAAATATCAACCACTTGAGAAAGGAGTAGTGCAGCTTGATGGTTTAGCTGTTAATACTATAGGTATTATCAAAGATGCAAGTTTGACCTTACATGTTTTCCCAACTTTTCTATTCCTATAGACATATATGTGATTGATTTACCACCATACTTTGCATTGTTCTTATAAAGAAACTTTACTCTAAGATAGTAGGATATTTATCCTCAAATTGGTCCCATATGTTATTTAGAACTAGGTATGGAACAAAAGTGACAGTTAAATCTGAGGTACTTTCCAAGGATCATATTGAACCTTATATACCTAGTGTTGTAAATGCCAACTGTGTAATCCTAGATGATAGCAAGCTTGTTGTTGCTCAACAATTACGAGTTGAAAGTGTACCTAATATACTCTTAAATGAGTGGGCAATAGAAAACATAATTGATAATTGAAATGAAAGCATAGAGGAGACTGGTTTAGGGGTATATATGTTCCATGAACCTGAAACAATTTTTCCAAACCTTGAAAAGGATGCAAAGTAGCAAATTGAACAATAATATGAGCTTCAGAAAATTTATTTTGATGGCTCCAAGAGCAGGAATGGAGTTGGTGGAGGTGCAATGCTTTTTTCTCCACAAGGTGATAAGTACTATTCTTCTTTCCATTTTTCATTTTCCTATTCTAATAATACTGTTGAGTATGAAGGTTTAATTCAAGGCTTGGAATGGGTCAGAAAGAGAAATATCAACTACTTACAGGTATTTGGAGATAGTGAGTTGATTATTAATCAGGTAAGAGGTATGAATGTTGCTAAGAATGATACGTTGAAATATTATAGAAACAGAGATTGGGATGTAATTGAATATTTTAATGCTTTTAATTTGATTTCTATCCCTAGAAGTCAAAATAAACATGCACATAGGCTTGCTGCTATTGGTGCATAGCTAGATATTCCCAATGATATCAAGAAGGGTAAGGTACAACAGTATGTTAAAGTAGTAATCAAACCTTCAATTTCGGATAACAATGTTCACTGGCAAGTATTTGACAGTGATGAGAAAATTTTATCTTTTCTACTTGAAGAGGGTGAGTTTTCTATAGTGAATCAAGAGAAGCTTAAAAAGCAATATGATGATTAGATCATACAACTAAAGAAAAAAAATTTACCCAAATGTTTAGTTAGCTTGGAGTCTATTTTCAACACTGATGATCAACTTAAGAAGAGTAAAATCAACATTCAAACTATCAAAGAAGAGCATTATGAGGAACTTGAAATCTTTAAATATATGCTCCTTAAAATTGGAAAAAATTGTTCACAAGAGGATATGAAATCTTTTATTGCTTTGTTCCAAGAGTTTCATGATTTTTTTGCATGACAATATTCAGACTTGAAAGGTTTTGATCATAGAATTTCTCAACATACTATAGAGTTAGAACTTGATGCTAAACCTGTAAGGTAGAAGTAGAGACCTTTGAACCGCGAGCTTGATCCTTTAATGATTAAAGAACTGACTAAGTTAGTTGAGGGGGGTATTATATTTCCAATCAAACACACCTCCTGGGTTTCTTACATTGTTTCGATTAGAAAGAAAAATGGTGAGATAAGACTATGTGTAGACTTTAGAGATCTTAACAGAGCATTTCTAAAAGACCATTACCCATTTCCCTCCATCAAATAGATCCTTTAAGTAGTTGTTGGTTTAGAGAGATTTTCTCTTGTTAATGGTTATTTTGGTTATAGCCAGATTTTAGTTAAGGAAGAGGACCAATATAAGACACCATTTATAACAAAGTGGGGCACTATGTCCTACAAGAGAATTACTTTTGGCTTATCCAATGTTGGTGGCACTTTTTAGAGGGCCATGGATATGGAATTTCAAAGTTTAATTCAATTTTTATTTCTTTTTTATCTAGATGATATAACAATGTATTCTAAAAATGTAGATGAACATTTTTCACATCTCAAGCAAGTTTTTGAAAAGTGTAGGGAATATGGTATATCTATCAATCTGAAAAAGAGTATATTTGTTGTTCATGAAGGTAAACTGTTAGGACACATAGTGCTGAAACATGGGATCACTATTGATCCTAAGAGAGTCAAATCCATATTAGAGCTACCTTTACCTAATCATAAGAAAGGGTTGCAAAATTTCTTAGGTACAATTAACTTCTTGAGAAGATTTATACCTAATTTGTTGCAAATATTTTACAACCTTTGATTGTGATGTTAAAGAAGAATGTAGTTTTCAGCTAGACTGTGGAATCCAAACAAAACTTTGAATCTATTAAGGAGGCTTTAGCATCAGCTCCCACTCTAGTAAACCCATATTTTTCAAAATACTTTATTCTATATGCTTTTGGTAGCATGGATTCTATTTCTGCTATGCTAGTTTAGAAAAATAATGATGGTTTAGAGCAACCAATAGCCTTTTTCAGTCAAGATTTAGATGATTATGAGTTAAGACACAACTTTGTTCAAAAGCATGCTCTTGCTGTCATAAGAAGTCTGAAAAAGTTTAAGTCATTAATTTCCAATAATAAGATTCATTTAATGGTTGTACATCCAAGTGTAAAGGAGTTCATGTTGAGTAAAGATCATAATGAGAAGAGAGTTGGATGGATTACTAAAGTCATGAAGTATGATTTTTATATCAATATCACAAAGCTTGTAAGAGGAAAAGGACTCTGTGAACAACTTTCTTCAATACTAGAAAATGAAATATGACAAAAATAGATGTTGTTCTAGTTAATACTAATGATTCTCAGAATGTTGCACCTGCATTAGCAGTAGGTTGGGTGCATGACATGACTCACTTCTTGTAGACCGATGAATGCCCACCAGGCTTTGGCAGAGCTAAATGAAGGTATTTCAAAATTCAATCTATCCCATATGTGCTAATTAATAATGTTCTTTTCAGAAAAGATCTAAATGGTGTTTTGTTAAGGTGTATATTGATAATGAGCAAATATAAAAAGTGCTTCATGAGTTCCATGATGGAACTGCAGGGGTCATTTTTTCCCAAGAACTACAACATGGAAAATTATGAGAGTTGGTTATTATTTTCCTAGCTTGTTTAAGGATGCCCATGCTTGGGCAAGTAAGTGTGTAAAATGTGCTTTATTTGCAAGAAAAGAGAGGCTACCGGATTTTCCTTTGTAGCCTACTCAAGTGGAGCAACCCTTCATGAGGTAGGATATTGATTTTATTGGACCCATAAATCCACCTTCAAGTGTAGGTCATAGGTCGGTACTTACAACAACTAATTATTTTACACAATTGATAGAAGTAGTAGCTTTGAGAGAAGCCAATGAATCTTTTGTTATGAACTTTTATGATGATATAGTAACTAGGTTTGGTGTTCTAGAAACAATCATTTCAAATAATTCTCTTGCATTTGTTGGATTAAGAGTTACTGATTGGGTTGTTAAGAGTGGCATTCACTTGAATACATCTGCTAATTATTACCCTCAATGTAATGGTTTAGCTGAAAGTACAAACAAAAATATGCTCAGGATTATTAAAAGAGCTATGGAAGATAATCAGAGAGTTTGACACAATAAGCTAAAATTTTCCTTGTGGGCAGATAGAGTAACTCCCAAGAGGTCAATTGGGAATTCACCATATCTACTTGTTTATGGAAAGGAGGCAAGACTACCTCTATCTGTAGAGCTTCCAACTCTTGATATTGTACACTAGTTTGAAATGTTTGAAGAATAAGATCAAATGGTAGTCAAGTATGCTCAGCTCATGGAGCTAGAAGAAACAAGAGATAAAGCAATGAAGTCTTTGGAGTACCATCAACTGAGTAAACCTAGAAAATTAGTTTACAATTCGAATGAGGAAGGAAAACTTGCAAAAAATGACCCCAATCCAAAAATTTTCATTTTGGGGGTTCGAACGAACTCATTGGTTCAAATGAACCAAAAGAGGGTTCGCTTGAACTAGGGTTCGAGCAAACCTATTTAATGAAGGTATAGACCATCTTCCAAAAGAAATAAAATGAAAATCCCTTATGAAAGGGGGTTTGAGTAAACCCAAGTTCGCTCCAACCCCTGGGGGTTCGCTCAAACCCCCCTGGTTCGAGTGAACCCCCCATTTCCCTACTTCCTACTCTCTGTGACCAAAAAATTCAAAACATTTGCACTTCAGAGCTCGGGTTGAAGATGAAAATGGAGGATACTTCACAAACCCAATTGGAATTAGGTAGTACTCATAACGGGCTATCCAACGAATATAATTTTAATATGTTTTAGTTTTATTATGAATTTGTTTTTTTAGTTTTATTAAACATAGGTTTTTCACCAAAAATCAAGCTCTTTATTCTACACATGTGGAAAAATAGCAAATTATCAAAAAATTGAAAAATATGAGTGCACCAGATATTGAAGTCCTTGATCCAACAAAAAAAAAAAAATTGAATTTTGATACACACAAAAAAGTTACACGTTATACAATCACGCTATGTCTAAATTGTAATTGGTTTGGCTTCAAAACTTGATTAAAGACAAAATATTCAATAAAAAAATTTCTAACCAAGTGGAAGCACTAGATATTGGAGATACAAATCTAAATTCGAAAGAATTAGAATTTTATCCTTCATGGAAAAAAATTTATGCATTGTACGGTGGGCGTCACTTTTTAAAAATGTTGTTTTATGAAAAAACTAGATTCGAGGAGATGGAAAAATAAGTGCAATTTGATTCCAATTTTTAAAAAATATATTTAGAATCTATAGAAAAATTTCACGAAACTCTAGTTTGCATCATCTTCAAATTCTAATGGTTTAGCCGCTATAAGTGCGAAATTGAAGATTTAGTTAAAAAAATTATTTCGTCTAGTTTGGCCAAAATTATAAACCACTATTGTGGGATCAACCAACTCCAAACAAAGAAGGTATTTGATAAGAAAGCTACACCTAGAGTATTTATAGAAGGTGATGTTGTACTCAAGTGTGATGTGTTGAAAAGTGGGCTTGGAAAGCACACAAAGATTGACAACTTCTGGACTAGCCCTTTGGTCATCACTGAATGCAAGGAACACAATGCCTTCCAATTATCAACAATGCATGGTCAAATTCTACCTATCCCAGTTAATGGGATACACCTCAAATGGTGTTTTAAGGTATGATCTACCTTATATATACTAGGTTGGGAGTTTATTTTGTCAATAAAGTGTTGTTGCACTGTATTTTAGATGTCTTTTTCATTTTCGTAAGTGTTGTTCCAAAACAACTAGATAGTTTCTTTTCTGTAGTTTTCCTATTTTCAATAAGTTTCCAAGTGACCTTATATGTTTCAATGAGTTACAACATTAAATAAGCTATTCTAGGTCTATTTCTGAGTTTTCCAAATGACTCCATGCCCAATGGACAAGCCTTGGCAACTGATTTTCATGTTTAGTAGGCAAACATACAACAAATGTCCCCAAAATTGTTACCATATTTTCACTTATAGCTTAATTCGGTAGAGCTTATTGATTTAAATTAAAAGGAAAAAGGTGCATTTTAACCTCTCCTAAATTAGATTCAAGTGCATAAATGAAATAATTCAAAAGGTTACAATTATAAATTAATGCATTTATACAAATGCATGTAACATAAAAGATTTGTACAAGTCTTTTCTAAACAAAGAAGTAATCTTAATTGAATGTAAGAATGTTCATTGTCTCACGCAAGCCGTTAGATTGACTTTTTCTTATTCAATACAAATTAAGAAAAGCATATACATGAATAAGTAAATGAAAGAAAATGTGCATATAAAGAGAGTGACTAGTCATTGCCGGAGAATGACTAGTTCACAGTATTGTCTTGCTCTGCTACTGATCTGAGCTACTTGTGTCCCTCATAGCCTCGTATTGTTCCTAGTTCCTGCATCTGGCAATAGAAATGGTGTTAGAGAAATTCTCTAAGCAATGAAATATCACAAAAATTATATGAACATACACCTGTGCATGTATAGACTGATCTCAATGTGCATTAAATAAGAAATGCATACTTTAGGTGTCTAGGAAAACCATTAGATCAACATATACACCTAAAACATGCATTTTATCTTTCTAACTTGTTTGCTTAATATGAAGATATAGGAAAAGTAATGTTGTTTTAATTCATTTGATTATAGCATGTGAGATAAATTTGGCTCCCATAAGGGTTGAGCCCGGCATGTTGCTTTGATATGTTTTTAAAAGACATTGAAAGGGTTCATTCCTTTATGACTTACTTGTACAAGAATACATCATTTATGACAATGAATTAATAGTCACTGTCATAAGTGGCATATAGTCATTTAGAAAAGTCATAAAGCGTGAAACAAATATCATTAGTCATTATTGTCAATTGTGCAAAGTGTTTAGAATATCAGAAGATAGGTGGGCAACCTTTTAGATAATGATCAGTGCTGAAATATTATGTAGTTTAGTTTTTCTCATTCACCATTCACGGAATGGGATAATTCTCCTAGTTTCATTGGAGGATATATTAAGAAAAGTGGAACAGGACTCAATATGATAACAATACTTTACAAGATATCATATAATATACAACTTTCTTGACTACAGATTTAATGGTAGAGCTTCATTCATTTTAGATGAATAGCTTTCAGCATAATAAACAAGCATATGTGAAGTCATAAAATAAAAAAGAGTAGTATTGTTAAGAAAATAACAAAAGATGAGTTTATATCATGTGTTTAACAAACATAATTTACTGTTTCATGCAGGTGTAGTACTAACATGTTTATCTGTTAGTCATCATACTCATTGAATAACAAGAAAAAATTGAAGGATAATCATAAGGAATGTGTTCAATATCAGTATCAAAATAGGTTTAAGGAATGCAATATGTACTATTTTATGAAGGAATAATATGAAAATAGCTTGTAGATGATTTATGATATTGAGAAATCCCTGAAATATTGTCTCACTGCACTCAAAAGAAGGCATGTGCCTATGCAATATGAGGAGAATAGAGAGGGACAATACAAGAGGTTCAGAGCCACGACAATGAAATAGGTTCTTGTGGTATGCATGGCTACAACCATAGAAGGATCAAGTCATTGCTATGAAAAATGAAAACCCAAAATTTAAAATAGAATCTGAAGAGCTATAGGAGTAAAGACAAGAAAATCCTGAAGAAATCAATAGAGTAAACCATTGAAGGGTTTTTAGCAAAATTGTTGAGGTTGAAAAAAATCAAAGCTATGGAAAGTAGAGACAAGATAACAGAAGATACTTTCAGAAGAAGAAAAATATAGCCCGCAGCCATGATAAGAAGAACATATAAAGTTATAGATTTAATGCATGAAAATTTCCATTCTTTATGTAAATCCTTGGCTGAACCATGAGTAAAAAGCCAAATGTTTGAAATAAATTTTCAGATTTGAGCAAAATAATACTTACCCCTTTAAGTCTCCATAAAACTTTTGGAAATGGTGTTGAATAGAGGTATTTCAAGTAGAAAAGCTCAACTAGTTTATGTTCATGGCAACCAAAGCAACAAACAAAGAGGAAAAAGATAAAGTTCACAATGAGGTCGTGGTTTTAAGCTTTTGAAAGCTTTATAGAATGAAGAATTTTCCAAGTCTCTTAAGAATATTATACTTCTGTACCTTTAAATCTTCAAAAATCAATGAAAGATACAATAAAATGCCTCTGTATAGCTGTAAAATCACCAGGAAAATCCACAGTCGAGCTTTGTCTCAAAAACCCTCATAGTTGGTAGCTAAGCTTCTTCAGGAAGCTTTGTGGAGAATGAAATGAAAATGCTTTCTTTTTCCTTTCTTTTGTTTTAGGGTTATCAACCCTAAGATGCTGATGGGAGGTGTATTTTCACCTTTAATTTAACAAATGGATGCCAACTAATTTATGCCCACAGGGTCATAGGAGATGTTCATGCCTTAAGCATTTTAAATGCCTTCGTATTGTTTTTGAACCTTTGTATTTTGATGTGCTTTGTAATGAATGGTATGTACCTTTAGGTTGTGCCATGAAGACTAAGTCTCTTGACTTAGGTAAATTCCCTTTACAAATGTATGGTCATTTTGACCATTTCATTTTATTTTTACATTGGAGGACAAAAAAAAATGTAAAATATATGATTTTCATGGTATTTTTATAAATCATTAATATCATATATTCATTCTCATGCAAAAATATGATGTTTTCTCATTTTATGAAGACTTATTTAAGAAATTATGCTTATCTTTATGCCATACCAAGCATCTAGGGAGGTTGGATTCAATTTCAAACACATGGAGAAAATTTAGGATCTATTTTTGACTCATTTATGAGCTTGGAAGAGCATCTTGGAGCCTCTTTGTATGCCTTTATGGTAGACTAAGTCATGCCTTGAATTTTTCCATCTTTTGGAGCACATTTGGAGTATATCTAGAGGCTAGATTTATGGGTTTATTGTTGTATCTGACCCAAGATGCTTCTAGAGTCTTTTTTAGTGGAACCACTTGGGCTTCGACTACTTATTAGTTTTTGTAACTCATTTGGAGTTAGTTCTGATTATGTATATTGGAGACATTGTGACTTTTACAATCTTTTGCTACAATTTTGTCATATTTTGTAACTCATGAGATATGGAATATAGTGAATTGCCTTTCCCATTTCTGGTAATGAATTTCTCGCCATCTTGTTCTTGCAGTTTAGTGTATGCCTTATGATTGATCAAACTATCTTGTAAACTTATTTTAGTTTCCTTAAAGTTTTGTCTCATGCCACTATACCTATTATGTAATTAGCATGTTCATTCAAGTTACTAATTTTGTCAGTTAAATACAAACCACTCATTTACTGTGAAGTTTTTCTTCCTTCTATGAGTCATGATATTTGACCTTTCAATGAAATATTTATTCATAAACATGCTGTAACAAGTTGTGTAAACTCAATTTCTTCCAAATTAGAACCATGTGGAGAGTTCTAAATTTCATTATCTCCATTTTAGTTTGTGTATCACTTCATGTTTTGGTTTTTAGTTTTAGTCATTTGAATTTATCTTTCTCCATTTTCCTTGAAAATGTAGTATTTTAGGTGATATACAAGCTAGAAGCCGACCTTAATCTAGAGATTCACTCTAGTCCTTAGGTTCCCCACAACCTAGGAGTGTTTCCATGTTCCTCCTAAAAGCTAAGTTTTGCAACTTAGAAAGGGTACATTTCTGAGAGATAACAGGGAGTAAACAAAATGCTAACAAATCAGTGGAAAAAAGCTAAAAGTGAATTGTAAATATACGCAAACCTGTTTTTGTCACACTCTGCTAACATGATTGTAGATCCCATTGATTCTGCTACTCAACCCAGGGCCTATGTTAACATGGTCATGATAACTTCCACTACTCCACCTGGACCTGGTTCAGCAGACATTACATTTACATCACAAGATTTTCCCTTAAACAATAAACCTTCGCCTCTTTACATGTTTTCTCACGTCAATGGTGACATTGTAATAGGATTCTTGGTAGACCCCACAAGCTGTGTGAATTTTATCACTGAAGAAACATTAGTACTAAATTCATTACAAAAGGAAAAATATGAAGAAACAAAATCTACCATCTGTGTGAATGATGGTATGTGTCTCAAACCTTACGGCTCAATAACTTTGTCCATCCTAGTTGGACCTAGAGCTGTTGACACAATTTTTTATGTTATCCCAAAGTCAGATCTGTTCAAACTGAAGCTAGGCATACCTTAGCTAGCTTCCATGAATGGAATTGCCTCTGTTATTTGCAAGTGCTTATAATTTTCCCATGAAGATGTTGTGCGTGTAGTGCATGACACTAGATACCAACCATTGGTGTTCCATGGTGGATATCCATTGGATCACTTTTTTCCCTCCCTAGTTGGTCCGCTTCCTTTGAGAATGGTACAAGAATTATGTGAAATATAAAACTAGGGATCAAGTATAGCTGAAACTAACCCTTCTTGTGATAAAACAATCAGTTTCCTCCTCTTCCCAAGAGGAAAAGGAGAATCTCGTACTGAATACTCCCTCTTCCCAAAAAGGAAAGGAGAAGTCCATGCTGGATCCCTCTCCTCCCTATAAAGGTAACTTAGAGAAGGTTTCCTTCTCTTGGACTACCTTGTCCTCTCCCTTTTCTTGGGAAGAGTATTGGATGAGTCAACTCGATGGCTATTTGTTGAGTCTGATGATTCCTCCTTGGCATAGGCCCAAGCTCAGGATCGCGGATCGCCCTAATGAATACCCCAAACCATGGTACTACTTATATGACAGAAAGAAAGGTTCCCAAAGGGAATTTGATCTGTGACCTCCTACTTCTCCTTCTCTTAAGGTAGTGAATGAGAAGAGGCTCACTGTTGAGGCTCTTGAGTCGACTCCCCTTGCTGCTCCTCAACCTATCCCTCCTACTCTTGTTCAGGAATCCATTCCTTCACTAAAAATGATTGTAGTGGACATTCCCATGGTGGAGAAGGAGCCTTTTGTTCCTTTGTAGCCTCTGGTCTCTAGTTCGATGAGTCATAGAAACTGCCTTGCGCATGAGCACAAGCACTGGTGAAAGGATCTTTTGGTTGAGCAGGCTGCCTTCACTAAAAATGATTGTAATGGACATTCCCATGGTGGATACAACATAAGTATTAATCATATCCATGAATTTTAGGAAAGGCTGGATATTCAAAACAAATATCAGCAAAGGTGGTTCCACTGAAGGAGTAATGAACACCTGTACCCTATTGGGGTTAGGTGCATTCACACTCACAATGGAAGTCAGAAGTGGTGTAGGACTAGGCTAAAGAGAAGCAGAAGGAAGGGAAGAGGGTGACACTGTAGTTCTTTCCTCCTCTTCCTTCGCACCTCTAGCCTCATATGTGGGGAGTTCATATCCTCCAACAAAGCAAAAGGTGGAGTGTGGTCCTTCTAGTAGTGAAGGACATAAGAGGATCCTACCTTCCCCACAAGGTGGCCCCACATTGACTTATTCTATCTTGGTGTTGAAACCAATCCCGACTTCCCCTAAGTTTGTCACTACTCCTGAGTCATTTGGTGAGCCCAACGGTGACTCTTGAGCATAGCCTACCCCATCCATTGAAGTTATACACAGTGCTCCTGTGGGGTGCATTTTTAACTCTGTGGATGACGTTTCGGCCTTCTAAGTGATCTTCACAAAGTTGTTGACCTTAGCTCCACAAGAGCTCAGTGGAGAGGACCTTGAGGGGCCTTCTTCCTTTTCCCTTGTTGCGGGAGAACCAAATGATCCTTCTCTTAACATCCCACCATTGCAAGCTCATCCTCCTTCCCCCTACGATGACTTAGAGTGGGAAGCGAAAGACCTCCTATTCGATCAATGTTAGGAGGAGGCCTCTTCTTGATCTTTTGTGTGTGTGTGTTTTGCAATGTGTTCCCCCTTGATCATGCTATGTGTTCCTAGATGACCCTCATCACCCTTATTGGTGCTTGGATACAGGCGTGGTTTTTGTTTCATAAATCTTCTTCTATTTGTATCATCATTCTTCCATGTTTGTGAGCTTTATTTATGATAAATTGGGGATGATGCAAAGTATTGGGGGCATTTAGGCTTCCCTTCCATGTTGACCCAATTTTTTATTTTTACTTTGTTTTTCATGCATTCTTTTTGATTGGGGTGGGGATTGATGATCTTTCACCTTGCACCGTGGTTACCTATTATTCATATAAGCTTAGACAGATTTGACCCCATTAAACTAGATCCCCCTATGCCCTTTGTTCATTTTTTCTTTCTCTTTTACTTTCTTCTTTGCTTGAGTTTTCCCTATCATGTGTGACAACGCTTTTCTTCAACATTTTGATCTTTGGAAAGAACATTTGTTGCCAATCAATGGTTTCTCAAAGATCTTCACAAAACTTTCTTCAAAATTGCATTCACAACTTAGAATCCTAACGAAACATGTTTCCTTCATCATGGGTTCATAAATAAAGGATTTGGAAACCTTCCTCTAAAGTGGGAACAACTTTGACCTTCCCTCACGTGGGGTCCTATTCTTCCTTTCAAATTCATTGATGAAGTGAACATTTTTTAAAGGACTCCTTGATGATGGATTGCTTTGAGAAAGAAGACATATGGTTTCGAACTGTGTGTCCCTTGAGTGGACCCCCTTCTTCACGATGGGTTCCCAAGGGATCCCCTTTGAAAGATCTTATCTTGAATGAAATTATTCACATCTAGATTGGGGGTAGCCTAATTAGAGCTTGCTCTTCAAATAGTGTGTCCCTTGAGTGGACCCCTCTTCTTTTGAAGGGTTCCCAAGGGATCCCTTTGAAAGACTTCCAAATCATCGACAGTCTGCGTGACTATCCTCTTACTTTCCTACGTGGCTTCTTCCTAACTCTATGGAGTCCACTTTCTTAGGTTTCCTCCATGCTAGAGTTTTTGGGGGATACCTTCCTTGTAGGTCTAAGAGCTTGTAGGGCGCTTCCTCTAGGTTTCCTTCATGCTAGAGTTTTTGGAGGACACCTTCCTTGCAGGTCTATGGGCCTATAAGGTGCATGCTTCATAGGGTATCATCCATGCTAGATTTTTTGGGGGACACCTTCCTTGCAGGTCCATGGGCCTATAGGGAGCTTTCTTTCTTCAACTTCATAGTTTTGAGTAGCTATGAATTCCTTTGCTTGCCTTGCACCTTCAGGATCGCTAGATTGTGGTCTGTTTCCTTGATGGTTTAGGTATACATTTCTAATATTTCTCCTTCCTTGATCTACTTTACTGAGCAATCATTAGTACTCATGCTCGCTAAAGTGGGGACAAATGTATAGGAGTAAATTTGCACCCTTTATGCAAATTCCCCTTTTTTCCTTCTCCACTTTAGAAAACCAAGCTCGGAGGCTTAATTTCACCTAAGCCCATTGATTTTTCACTCTTGGTGCCTGTTTTGAGCATTGGTGGAGGAATTTCTATTGGGGATTCCCACACGACACATAGACATCCGTGTGACATGCTTATGTCCCTAGCAGATTCTTGTGGCTGAACCTACAGAGGCATTACACTTCTCATTGGAGTCAAGTTGTAATGCCCCTGTCAACCAATCGACCTAAATATGGCCATTTTTCTCCATCTTCTCTTCAAATTCACTCCTTCAACAAGCATTTCATCTTCTACAATCACTCCACAATCTTCTTCACAACTCTAAGCATTCAATTTCACACCCTTGCACTCACTCTCAAGCTTTGAAGTAGCATTCTTGCATTCTATTGCAACAAATCCATCACTCCATCACTTTGGTAGAGCAAGTTGGGGAAAAACACCATTGCAGCAGAGGATCGAGTACTCTCATTTTCTCCCCCAAGCATCCTTGAGTGATCTTGGTGGAGGTGGTAATCTCCCTTTCCTATCCTCTATCACATGGTTGAGTTAGCACATTTACTATTTTGTAGTGCTTTAGTGCTCTTTACTACATTGGTTTCTTTATCTCACTTTCTTGGTTGTCTGTGGAGGTGGAAACACCTAGATAAGGGTTTGACTGAGGCAGACCCCTATACAACCACCCAAAATTTTCCTCTTTTGATGTGTAGGTGTACGTTCTTTGTGATGCTAGCTAACAAATAGGCTCTTCTACGAAATCATCTTCGTCACCCTAGCTTTGGTATATTTTCTTTATCACTTTCATTTGTACTTTTTGTATTTCATAGTGTTGTTTTTCTCTTTTAGAAGTTGCTAGCTAGGCTACTAGCTTATTTTTTGATAGTTCACATTGTACTTTTAGTCCACTAGTCATACAGATGCACGCACACCTGAGAGATGGCAACGCATTACGCTGTCATCTCGAAACTGCACTTTCATCCTCAAACAAAGAGCTATCCAAGATATAGTGTTGAGCTCGAAAACTAGCTTTCTTAGCCTCATTTCGAATCTTGGGATTGGAGAGTGTTTGTAGGACTTCATAGTCCTCATCATTCTCATCCTCATATCCTAACACCCCATCTAGCTGAGGTAAGTTAGGGTAGCCTTCTATATCTTGGCCCTTTGTGACTTGGGGCCTTGCACGTGGTGGTCCCCCTCTCTTACAACATCATAACATAAGGCATTGCATGTTGCATTATCCATAAACATATAATCATACATCAATGCATTTATCATAAACATGGCATTCATTAGAATCAAGACATTATGCATCCATATAGAAGAACATCATCATCATCATCATATAAAAATCATGTAACACAATATCATTATGGCATATCATTATAAAATAACCATGATAACTACATACATCACATGATGCATAAAATGCACTAGGGTATGTGCAGGATCATGATGGGCCAAAAAGTGGCGATATGATGGGTATGTGTAGGGTATGTGACTGACGACTTTTTTTTTACCCAAAATTGATAAAATGAAAAAGGTTTTTAAAGGATATTTTCAGCTTTCCACCAATATAAATTATGCTAAGTTACTTTGAATTTAATAAATAATTATTATTCATTTTCTATTTGAATTATGACTAAAGTCCCGATTGATAGGCTGATTGAAAATCATTTATGGCTTTCAAACGGTATCACATTTTTTGAATCCGAATCATGTGTCACATTCTATACTTCGTATATTATAGGATTAAAAAAAAAGAATTTCATGAAGTTTTGACCAAGTTAAGGTGGTCAAGCATACGAGCTTTTAGATTTTTTTAAATTTGTAATAAAAAATTCATAATTAATTATTTACTTGGAAAAAAATTATAAACAAATATGGATCACATCATGACATGATTCCTATACTTATATCTAAAATATTATAATTTTTTTTATCATTTTATTATGGTTAGGGTGGTCAGACAAACACCTACTTTTATTTTTTCCCTAAAATTTAAGTACTACTGCATTGAAATTTCAAATTTTCACCAAATAGATTTTGAAAAAAAAAAACCTAGTTGTTTGGAAAATAAATTCAATTTGCTACAGATTCTATTCTTACATATTTTTGAAATAATGTAGATAACTTATTTAAATTTTTACGTCAAGTTGCCTAACTCTGATTGTTTTGATTTTTTTGCCACTTAAGGGCCTATTTTTTCCATGATGATCCTGCACATACCCACCATCATAGTCATCATAATAAACACATATATCATAGACATAATCAAATAATAATGCATCATTACATAACATAAAGCATATAGGCTGCATCAAAAATTGCATCATATATATAATCTCAAAAATCATGTCACAGGATAGAGTCATGAGATATCCCAAAAATAGAGCTCGCAGGTTTGATGGTAAAAATATAAATGTAATAACATAATGTCTCAAACATGATAACAAGATAACAATGTCAATTCCCTAAGTAGTACTCTCCTCATTCCCCAAAGGAGAAGATCTAGGTGATTGGTGCTTAGTGATGGGAACTAATATTGATGGCATCGTAAACATAGCGGACAGAGTCTAAGAAGCTAATGGATCTATAACCAGAGGTTGGTTGTGCTCTAACCTGAGACCTAAGGTAGATGAACCATGGCTATGACTAGACCTGTGGCTCGAGAATGCCTATGGTTGTGATGGGATAGATGACCTGATGAATTCCCTGAGGAGGTAGAACCACCCACACTGCTTTAACTACAACTATTGTGTGTATGGATGCTACTACCTAACCTAGTCCCTGTCCTGCTCTACAATCTAGATAAGCTAGACTCCCTCTAATAGGCCAACACTACTCTCACATATAGCATCTGATACTGGCTCCTACTAGCGATGACCCTAGCTAACTCTTTGGAAACATCCCCAACTCGCCCTGAACATAATTGTGCAAACCCCACACACTAGCTCTCTGTCTCCTGTCATTAGATCTCAGCCTGATCCTACTCTACATGTGTAACCTCTAACTCTACTTGTAGGGATCTGATATGTCCAGTATCCTCGTCTAGTTTCCTTTTCATGTCGGCTAATCTCTAGTCCATAATAGCATCATGAGGCAAAGGTGGTCCTCTAGGTATATCATCCTCTCCCTCCACCATCTTCTCTCTAAGCTATCTCTCTGCCTCATCCATCTCATCCTTGCTACCAATATCCAACTCCTCATCATCACCTCCAACCTCCTCCTTGCCCCCAACTATCTCCTGCTCTCCACTAACATCCAAGGCATCCCCTGCTATGTGCACCTCGACCTCGACCTCTGCCTATTGCCTCACCTCAACCTTTGGTATCTCCTCTTGTCTATACCCCTCATCCCTCTCCTCCTCAAGCACCTCGAGAATCGCATCTAGGGGCACCCTATTAACATGCTGACGAACTCTCCTACCTTGCCTCATGTCATCTCCACCTCTCCTCTTCCTCCCTCAACCCCCATCATCTCCTCCATCACCTCCATCATCTCCTAGGTCATCTCCTCCACCTCGCTCCATGTCTCCTCTCCCTCCATCCCCTCAGCCTCCATCCCTCCCCCTAACCCTACCACCATCTCTACCTCCTTTGCCTCCTTAGTGCACCCATGGTATAACTGAATGATGGTCCACGGGTGTGAGCCCATCTAGGTCTGTTGATAGTTGTGGTCTATGTGCCTACCACCATGCATCAAAATCAGTTGTCATCCCAACATGTATTGGAACCCCTCTCCAAGCCCATTTTTGTGCCACCATCCTATCAATCTATTGCTCTACTAGGGGCACTGATAGAGAGGATCCCCATATGGTTTCTCATGAGGATCTGACATACTCTACTGTCCCCACTTGCACATCCTGTCACTCACCAAACTATCTCAACACATGTTGGGGCAGGTACATCTCAATGATCAACTGTGACTATATAGTGCAACCAATCAGATACTAAAACTATCTACAAAATGGAAAATGATCACCCTCATTAGTCGACTGTGCACAATCTCTATACGTTCTCTAGACAAATGCCATCAAGGCGTCAATCTTATGCCGCCAACATCCTATCTCCCCAACTCTGGTCTGCTAAAGGGAACCCACATACAAATAGACATAATGCATCCCCTCAAGCAGTTGTGGTCTCTGAATAGGAGGACAAAAGACGAGGATATTCTCCCAAGCCCAAATCATAAGTAAGGTCATCTCATAGCTAATGTTATGCACACCTCTATATGCCACCTCATGTAGCTAATGATAAAGCATGCCAAGTAGATAAGGCCCCCATGCAAAAATAGTCCTATCCCACCTCATCCTCATGAGCACATCTCCCCATTCGATAAGGAATCTATGTCCACAATGGTCTAGAATCAAGACACTGGTAATCAATGCGCATAACATCACGTCCCATCGAGTATAGTGCTTTTCCATGAACTCCCACCAAGTCTCATAACCGTTGATGCCTAATCGTGCACCATCATTAGCCTTGTAATAGTCTGTAATAGCCTAATGGCCCCGTTGTGGATCATAAACAACACGCTCTCCTTGGATCAGAAGCCGCAGAATCTGGTACACATCCTCAAGTGTCACGGTGGCCTCTCCTGTCAGTAGGCGAAACAAACACATCTCTAAATTCCATCTCTTGGCCAATGCTATCAAAATACCCCTATTTTCCTAGATAATGGGCATATAGGTCACATAGTATAGTCCTAGCCACATCAGTCATCTATGCTCTTTGTCTTGTAGCTAATCTCTAAAGGCATATGTTGATGGCCTAAACTCGCACATGTAAATAGGTGGTATTCATTTATGCACAAGCGAAATGAGAGCTAGCACATCATTAAAACATCATTATTATCATCTATCTAATCAAGAACAAGCAGAAACTAATTCTAAAACTAAGTCAACTTTGGTCAAAGTCAAATGTATTATGTCAATGACAATTATGTTACACTGAGTCAGTTGCGTTGCTCACCTCTTCATATGCATCACAATAGAGCATTTGCATTGCACAAGCTCAAACATGTGTCATCTCATAACACATGCATCATTAAATCTATCATATACGTCATTTTCAAATCATTTGCATCTGATACCCTTGCATTTACATTGCAACAGAATGATTGTGCGGCTAGAGCTATCATTTGCGTCACATGATGGCAATTGCATCTCACTCATCTGCAAACGCCTCACTCTTTAATGGACCCCTTGTATTTGCATAATGATACATCAAATGTGTCGAATGCAAACAAAAATGTGGCTTATGTGAATGTGTATGAGTTGCAATGCATTCATTGACCTAATTTCAAGCCCTAAAAATGCACATAAAACGATGAAATGACAAAGTGGGTAAGGGGTATTTACTAGTGCCTTTGCACCCTATGGCCGTTTGAAAGTTTGAACAATGTACTCATAGTGCTTAGTCACTGGAATCACCATCTTCGCGTGAAGTCTCCTCTCTCTAAGCTCTCAAATTTCAAATAGTAAAAGTAACAACGAATTGACTTTTTACCCATTTTGAACCTATTTATAGGGTAAAAAGTGGGATTTTCTTGAAAATTTTATTATTGGAGGCTCTTTTGATGAACTTTGACCAACCTGGTGACTACCCTAAACATGTCAAAATTCAAAACCACTTATTCTATTGATTTTTTGGACATTAAATTGACTTGTCAGGACATTTTCCAAAAAAAATCTGTCACAAGGCCAAAATTTGAATTTTTTCCTGAGGGGGCATAGATACTCTGTACCTTCACTAGGGCATATTTTTGACTGAATTTTCTTTGTCACAATTCACCAAGATGCATTATGACAAAGAAGGGAAAAATATTGACACAGAAAAATGACCTAGGCCTGCAAGTTCTATTTTCTCCATATTTTCTTCTTATGATAATTAAAATATTTATTTATGTCCTATTGTCCAATTTCAACTATTAATTAAATAATTCATAATTATTTAATTAATTCATGTCTTTTAGTCCTCTTGATTATTTAAATAAATAAATTTTATTTACTCATTTAAATACATTGCTAATTCTCTAATGTCTCTCTACGATTAAATGAATTTTATGATTTATTTAATTATCCTTTGTCCATTATTTCATCCTGATTATTTAAATAAATAAATTTTATTTATTTATTTAAATATGTCATTAATTTCTAAATGTCTTCTCATAATTAAATAAATTCCTTAATTTATTTAATTATTTCCCACCTTAGCATTCTCCTAATTTTAAATAAAATAATTTATTTAAAATTGTCCCACTTTCTAATTTCCTCTCTTAGTAAATAATTTTAAATTAATTATTTACTGTCACATGGCCCCACCTTTTGAATTATATTAATTTTTAATTCAAAATAACAACTTTCCTCCATAAATCAAATAATTTCTAATATTAATTTATTTTCCAACTCTTTCTTTTTCCGTGCCATTCTTATCTCCTTGTCACATGCAATCTTGTCCCTTGATTTGATTTTTTGAAATCAATTCTTTGATTATTCATTTCAAATTTACCCTAATGTTTCTCTAGCCCTAATTGTGGGTTGTCACATTCAATTTTAACCATTGATCTTAGGGCATTTGTCAATCTTCACCCTTGGCCATTCATCCAAAATTGACTTTTCTATAAAATGGCAATTTTGGTCTCATTTGGACATCTCAGGCAATCTACATTTTATGCAATTTACATCTTAGGAAATCTTCATCTTTTGGCATCTTGAAATCTTGACATTTTCATACTTTAGGCTTGCTTCATAGTTGCTTAGTTGCATTGTGTAGCGTTTTGATAGAATCCTTCAACATTTGCTTAGGACATTGGCATTATCATAGGTTGCTCATCACAAATTTGAGGGAAAACACAATATTGCAGAAAATAGAGAAGGTGCAATGGAGGTCTATCATGGAGGTTGAAGACATTTGGTAAACTATTTCCTTGTTTTCATGTTGGTATTCCTTTGTGCTTCATTGCTTGCTTTGTGTTATCTTATTTTAAATTATAATTAGCTAACCTAGGTTTTTCCCTAAGCTACAAATGGTATAAATCTAGTTAAAAATAGAGTCAAATGACATTGACATCATCCTTAGATGCCTCAAAAAGATACACCAAATTAATACCTCCATGTAGAGTGTTACATTAGCAAAGATGAAAGAAAATATAATTAAAAAAAATCAACATATACATATCTAGAAACACATTTCAAGATTATTTTGTAACATTATTATAAATTTATGATGAGAAAAATTTAAAATGATATTTTTAAAATTCACATGATTATATTTTTTTCACTCTTATTTTTATGTTACATTATCATTCTCACTATTGTATTTTGTATATATACATATATTATTTCTATTTTGATTTAATAATTTTAATCAGATTTGGGTAAATACAACCTTTATGTAAACTATTTAAATGCTACTAATATTAACATATTCTTACAATCCTTTGCAATAAATTCATTAGTTAACATGGTGAGCATGATGAGTGTGGGTGTACTTGTTTAGGAAAATACAAAATAGTTATTGAGAATTTGCTTTTATACCTAATTAATTCATTTTTTTACCTTCACATTTGATTTACTTTATTACACATTCTTGTATGTATAATCTATCATATTCTTGTATATAGTAAAATGATTCAAAATTTAAACATTTGAAATTCTAATACAAGTTGTATTTCATGATTTCTATAATAGATAAATTCATCCCCATCTCAAGTGTTGTCCTTAAAATTCAATGATCCTTTAATATTATTGGAGAATATATGTTTTGTAATAGAATTCTTAAGCTACATTAGGTCTTTTTCAATTGAGTAGTTACTCCCTACAATTAGTAATGGTACAACTATAATAAAAATTTTTCCTATTAGTTTTTTTCTTTTTACATGGTGTGAATACAATTATGTAGTGTTACAATAAAAATGATATATTTATAATAATTTTTTTCCTTTTATTTTTTCTTTTGTCATGAAATAAATGTAGTTATTTAATATTACTATTTTCTTCTACATACTTAATTATATATAGAGAATTTTACATCTATAACTAATAATTTTCTCTTTAAGATTTCTTTTAAATAATATTTAAGGTAAGGCAGATTTCAAATAAGAGATGAATAATATAAGTTTGAAAATAAAACAAGGATAAATTTATTTTAGCAAATATTTAATTGTTATTTATTTAAATAATATATAATAAAAATAATTCGCCTTCATCTAAGGTATATTTCAAATAAGAGAAGAAGAAAAATGTATAAGTATTTTTAAAATTTTAAATAATAATTAAATAAGTTTGTTGATTCTCATCTAACATTTAGTTATATTTTGGTATTTTCATCTTGATTGAATTGTGTATATATATGTTGTTATTGATTTCTTTATTATAATTGAGCTAATTAATCAATAAATAAGTTTCTCAAAGTTTAACGCAATGAAAATAATTAAAATTCTATATTATAATAGATAGAACATACCAAAATAGAAAATCATATATTAAAATGGGCTAATTTACAATTATATAATAATAAAAAATATTTAGTAGTTGAAAAACATAATCTTTTAATAGTCTTCAACATATTAGTCACTTGATGAGAATAATAAATAGTAATGAGACATATAATTTTTCACATAAAACTAAGTAAACAAATTTCATTTATAGACATTATAAAAGGAAATTTATTATATGTTGAACCATAACTTAAAAATAATAATAGGAAATTTATTTTTATTATAAACATGATTTAAAAGAGATAATTTACTATGTTTTTATGTACAATAGGTATATATTAGTTTATTTGAAATTGTTTAATTCATTCTTATCATAATGAGTTGAATATTTATTTATAAAAGTCATATATTACATAATTTTAGTGAAAAGGTACGAAACAATTCTTAATAGTAATTATATTTTGAGGGAAGAAGGTGCATTTAAACTTAACTTCTAAGTGGGAATATCAAACAAATTTACTTTTCTAGGCATGGTTGTTCCAAAAGATTCATTCTTGTCTATCTCTTCTTCACTTCTCCAATGAAAGTAGTGAAAGAGATGTGCTAATGGAGTCTCAATAGTAGCAATTCTCATTGAAGCTCCAAGGAAACCTCTCCTTCCTGCCCCAAAAGGTATCATGCTTAACTCTGAATCTTTGACTATATTAAAGAATTTACCCATAAATCTCTTAGGCCTAAATTCAAAGGGATCTTCCCATACTCTTGGATCTCTTCCTATAGCCCAAGCATTAACTATAAGCCTTGTTCTTGTTGGTATCAAGTAGTCATGATGTGGACCTTCCACTATACAAGCTTTAGTAGATTCATGGGGGACGAGCAAGGGGGCTATTGGATATAATCTTAAAGTCTCTTTCACCACACAATGCAAGTATTCCATGCTTAAAATATGAGAATTTTTTTATCTCCTCATCTTTTTTTACTATAGAATAAATTTCTTCATTTAATTTCTTCAACACCCTTGGATTTCTCAATAATTCACTCATTACCCACTCCAATGTAGTTGTTGATGTATCTATCACACCAACGAACATATCCTACACACATACATAGATTAAGTCATATAAATAAATACATATAGTCAATAGAAAGTGATGTGGACACTAAATTATATTATATAATAAAAATCAATACCTACCTCTCATAAATAGGGATTACACACTTATAAAGGAAATTGGTGTTAATGAAGTCTAAATTTTAAGCTCCAAAAAAGATATGGTTAATAACACACACTTTAACTTTTTAACATAGTAAATTTTTTTAATTCAACTAAAAGATTAAGTTAAATATTTTGAAAAAAAAGATAGTTCTCTTAGTTGTGGTCTCTCTAATTTTAACCTGTCAAAATAACTAAAATATTTCTTCTCAATATATAAGAGCACAACTTTATATGCTTAAAAACTTATGTTAAATTAGACTACAAAACATTCATTAAAAAACATTAAAAAGGAACATTACGTTTTAGAAATCATGATTTATTTTAAAAAAATAATAACATGTAAGTTAGACTATAGATAGAATATTAATAATAGATAAAGAGCATTAATTTTCAAAATTCATGAAATTCTAGTGTGATATTTTAGAAGGTATCAAGCTATTGGCTCAAATCTATGAAAACTTTAATAAAATTCACATTATGAAATGGTATTTAATTCCAATCCCTTATCATTATTAATATTTTTCACATTATTAATATTTTTCCTATTCTTAAGTTCATAAATTTTCATTTAAAATAACTTCTCTCTAAAAATTAATATGTTAAATTATTAATTTTATATATTATTATTTTTTATGAAAACCTTAGCATAATCCATTTTTTAATCTAAACTATGTGTTTTATTATTGTACTATTAAATTATTAATTTTATATATTATTATTTTTTTATGAAAACCTTATCATAATCCATTTCTTAATGTATTTTTTTAATCTAAAATATGTGTTTTATTATTGTACTAATACAAATCATTGAATATAAATGTTAAGAAACGTAAAAAAATTATATCAAATTTATCAAGGTTAATTAAATAATTCTATTTAATTTAAAATATAATTAATTTAGATCATTTATATATTATATAAATTATAATATATAAGGTGATAAATGATAAATCTAGTTGTCAAGAATGAATATCTTGATATTAATAATTAAAAAAAATCACTAAAGGAGTTCAAATAACCAAATAGTGTAAGATCTAAATTTATTCCTATGAGTTTGAAGTATCAATTCTATAATAAAAAAGGATGAGCGTATCATATTATAAATTAAATTTATCTAAAAATAGTAAATTTATTTTCACATTTAAGATATTCTAACCATAATTAATTTGAAATATAGAAAAAAGAAAACATAAATATATAATTTTCAGTATTACAATAAATTTATTGTAAACACACATCTTTAAAATATAAAATTATACCAAACTATTAAAACATTTAAATAATACTATTAATCATTGTATATTAATTATTTAATATTTTAATCTTCAACTAATAACTATCCTAATGGAAAACTCTAAAATTTTATTAAATTTTAAAATTCATTAAATCAAAGATATTAGATTTCCATAGTTCATGTCAACGGGAGTTTGTTACTTTTGGATTAAACCATGTGTTAGTTTTTGAATCAATGTTGCAATTCTATGATCCATCATGAAGATGCAAGAGAGTTGTAGGAGTAGGAGATTATAGACCAAAACCTTATAAAGGAGGAGGGTGAGGGGAAAGGATGCACAAGAATCAAGATAAGAAGAAATTACATAAAGAGTAGAAACTAGAACACTAAACCTAAGCTAAAAAAATCCAAAAAGTGACTAAGAATAAATTGATAAGAGTACAAAAAGAAGAAATATAACATTACAATGATTATTAATATTTAAATGATAAAATAAAATAAATAAGAAAAAAATGAAAAAATCCCAATGATGTAGGAAATTTAGATAAAGACAGAAATTAAATAGAAAAATTTAAAAGAATTAACTAAAACATTAATGTAAAAACTAACATTAATAAACTATTATAGTTATTAAAAATTTAAACATAACATATCATTTAAAAATATTACAACAGATCATTTATTGACTTATTCAAAACCTAACACGAAATTTAATCCAAAACAACAAACTCTCAAATCATTAAATATTAAAGATTTACACACACACACACACACATATATATATATATATATATATATATATATATATATATAAACCTTAAATTACTCCATATTAGAAAGTACAATTATGAATCCAATCCAACTTACCTATTTACTTTCAGAAAAATTCAGACTGACTTACAAAAATGATTGCCTTCTTATCTTCTAGTGTGGTTTCCGTGTCCAAAAGCACGTCGACGAAGTACTTGTGTCGCTCCTCTTCCTCCTCCACGCTGTAGCTTCGCTTTTGCTCCACATGTTCATCTATTATTTTCTGGAAGACGCCATCCAACAGCTGTTAGATATTCTTCATACGTCGCCTGAGCCCCTGCAAGTCCAGCCACTCCAAACAAGGAATGAGATCGCCAATATTGACAGCTCCCATCAACTCAGCAACCTCCTTAATCAGTTCCTCAAACGCGGTGCCGTGGGATAGGCGGTCGGCATTTGTCTTGCCCGTCAATATCCGCCAGGTTAAATCGGAGGTGTAGCAAGCAACGCTGTGGCTCACATCCACAACCACTCTGCCCTGCTCACTTTTCTTCCAGATAGATCGGATCATCGCTCGCGCCTCTTCCTCCCGCACACCTTCGAACGACTCGATTCGCTTGTCATTCAGCAGCTCCAACATACATATTTTTCTCATGTTTCGCCAATAAGTCTCGTAGGGAGAAAACGTGATGTCGTGGCGATTGTAAAACAAGTATTTTCCAGCGGCAATAGACGGCCTGCTGGCAAAAATCGAGTCGTGGGTTTTGAGAAACTGCTTCGCCGCCTGAGAAGAAGACGCAACCACGACGGGAACAGAACCGAACTTCACCAACATTATTGGCCCATGTTTCTCAGCCAGCCGCTGCAGACTGCGGTGAGGAAGAGGTCCCAATTGATGGAGGTTTCCTATGATGGGCAACGGAAATGGTCCTGGCAAAGACAATCTCCCATTGTTTTTTTCTCGCCCATCCCAATACAGGGGACAGTAACATAGTAAACAACAAAATTGTAATGCCTATTGCAGAAATTATATTGAGATCCTATAGTACGCAAACCCAGAAAGGCTGACTGCTGCTTCACTTTGCCGGGGAGGGAAGTCTCTATTTAAAACAGTTTCTCCGGCTATCCCGTTTTGTTTTTTGTGCGAGATGGAATCTTGTGTTCTGTAGCCTCGCCAATTTCCCACTTGGCACTGTCGGAGGTATGAAAAACTCTTACGAGCGAATGGCACTGCACTATCCAGCCAATCTATCTAAATAAATTTTCCACTTGCAGCTAAATAATAATTTAAGTAAATTAAATCTACTTTTGCACTCTATTATTAAGATAAATGAAATCTTCTCTCACCTAATTATCACATCAAATTCACATTGGCACTCTAATATTAAATTAAAATAAATTAAATCTATTCTGATTTAGGTATTAAAATAAAACAAATTATATATGTATCTTAATAGTTAAATCAAATAAGTTGATTACCATCCAATTATTTTTTATAATCACTAGAATTAAGTTAAACTATATGATCAACTACATATAATCCAATGCCCTCAGTTCATCTGATTTAATCTCCATCATTTTTTCATTTTTTAATCGTAGCCATCCACGTCCTTATGTAAACACTTATAAATCAAATCTTCATTCATCAATCTCGGCATCAAAGAGGAGGATGGGAATTAAGAGGAATAATTAGGATCATGAGAACATAGTCCCTACATTTGTCATACAAATGCATGCTAACAATATCGTGAGGAATCTAAGAGTAACTACATTATTCATATCCATGACCAAATCCACATGGCAAAAGCAGTCTCTTGCTTGGTAAGTGAAGATAGGAGCTTGATTTGATCTTCTTTTTGCTCAATAAAAAGTATGTTGCTTGATTTAGAATAAGGGTTTAAAGTGTTTTTAATCTCTTGCATTTTAGTTTTAAATTTAGCATGCGTATATTCTAGCATTCTTGATGGGATCCCTTGGTGTTTGATAAATCTTAGTTGTAGGATCTTTTTGAGCTTGATTTTGTAGGGTATTCATTTTACATTTCTAGACTAATTTGACAAGTTTAATTGGGTGTATCATAGAGAAAATTAGACCACATAGACTCCATAGTTGATTCCAAAAGGATAAGAAATATATAAATTAAGATATAACAAGCTATATTTAGCATCACACAACTTTCTAGCACTTTTATATGGTTTGGTAGAGTATTCTTCTCAAAATTTCATATGATTTGTATGAAACCCATACAATGTGTATTACAACCATGCCAATCATACACTCATTATACAGTTTCTAGATTCATTATGTATAGAATATTCTTACATATTCCATCCAATTATATCATTCTTGGGTCATCAAAAGGTATTAGTTTGAGTTTTGAATTCTTAAAAAATAATAAACTCTTGCAAGTTACCATGAAGTAAACATTGAAATATGGAGCACTCTGAAGTTTTTAGCATCAATCCTAGGTCATGTTAGCAATGAGTGCTTGGTTCTTGGTGGCATAAATTTAAAGCCTCTAGATGTGTAAGGCCCTAGCCCTTGGTCATAACCAAGGTTTCAACATTAGAGCATAAGGTTATTCCAACCATACCACCACTTAACCAAGCAATGCCACCAAATCAAGCCACAATTAGGGTGCCACTATATCGCTTCCATCCACTATCAATGGTTTAGCCACCTAACCACATGTTAGCTCACCTAAAGTCCATTTTTTTAAGATTCAATTTTTAAACAAGAGTAACTTTCTATGAACACATTATATTTTAATTTTTGACAGGCATTATCAAGTTTGTTCCAAAAAGTTGACACCAATATAATATAATATAATATAATATAATATAATATAATATAATACAATACAATGTAATATAATAGAATATAATTGTTAGAATTAGAGTAATAGGATTAACATAATAATGGAACAAAAAATATAATTAAACATATGAATCATGAAAATCTCATTTTAATATTTTTCTGATATACGTTTTAAATAATGTTACAAAACAATTTTAATATTCGTTTAGAGATGTATTTACTTAGTTTTAATGTTATTTTAAATTTTCACCTATTTTTATTGATGTAACTTTTTGACGCAATAATTTATTAAGTGGCTTTCATTTTATTTATCTTGTGAAGGTATCTAAAGATGATGCCAATAACATTTTGAATATATTTTTTTGTTAGATTTATATCATTTTCAAACATCATATTCTCTAATTATTTTATGTAGACATCAAAACTTCTTCTCATCACAATAATTAATTTATATATGTATATATGAATTTGATGGTAACCTCTACATTGTTGGTTTCCTAATCAAATTCTAGTATTGCATGGATTGTGATTACATTGCCAACAACTTAGTGTAGTTATCATCATAGAAGAAAAAAATATTTTAAGACACTAACACCTATTTGATTGTGTTTTGTAATAAACAATTAAATATATAACAAATTTAATGCATTGGATTATGTTTAATTTATCTTAATTTAAATGATTATGGAGGGAAAATTTTACTTGAATTTTATTTATGTTTATAAAGTGGATGAGAGGGGACCTATTTGATTTAATTTAATAACATTAGTGGAAGGTGGGTTTAGTTTTATTTATTTTAAGATTTAAATGGAGATGTTTTTAATTTATTTTAATTTAATAATGGAGTGGAAAGTTGGTTTAAATTAATAATTATGTGGAAATGATGTATTTTATTTTATTTAATAATGGTGTGGGAAAGTAGGTTTAGTTTATTTAAATTATAATTATGTACAAGTGGATAATTTATTTGATTTAGAAAACTCATGGAGTGAATTATAGATGAAATTGATTATTTGTCATAAATAAGTAATTATTATGATGAAATGAAGTTTGGATGTCTACATAAAATAATTATAGAATCTCATGTTTGAAAATGATATAAATCTAACAAAAAATAGAGTCAAATGCTATTGACATCATCCTTATATACCTTCACAAGATACACAAGATCAAAACCGCTTAATAAAGTATTATGTCAACAAGTTGCATCAATAAAACTAGGTGAAAATTTAAAATAAAGTAAAAAAAACTCAATAAATACATCTATATAAAAACATTAAAACTATTTTGTAACATTATTTAAAATTTATATAAAAAAATAATTAAAAATAAATTTAAGCATCTCCACCCCTATTGATCACCTTCATGTTACTTAATTTATCTTGAAGCATTTAAAGAGCATGCCAATAGTGATATAATTTAAATAGTTTTTGCAATTGTAGTTTATATTCAAACCTCATTATAATTGTAGAATGTATAATATAATATAATATAATATAGTATAATATAATATGATAGTGGGAATTAGAGTAATATGATTAACATAATAATAGAACAAGAAAAATATGGTTAAACATATGAATGGTTAATATTTATTTTTAATTATTTTCTAATATAAATTTCAAATAATGTTACAAAATAATTTTAATATTCTTTTAGAGATTTATTCATGAATTTTTAATATTATTTTAAATTTTCATCTAGTGTTATTGATGTAACTTGTTGACATAATAATTTATTAAGTTGTTTTCAATTTATGTCTCATGTGAAGGTATCTAATGATGATGCTAGTAGCACTTGAATCTATCTCTTGTTAGATTTATATCATTTTCAAACATCAAATTCTATAACTATTTTATGTAGACATCAAAACTTCTTCTCATCATAGTAATTACTATATATAAATTTTATGGTAACCTTTACATTTTTGGTTTCCTAATCAAATTTTTAGAGTTGCAGGGATTGTGATTACATTTCCAACATCTTAGTGTAGTTATCATCATAGAAGAAAAAAATATTTTAAGATACTAACACCTATTTCACTAGGTTTTGTAATAAAAAATAAAATTTCTAACAAATTTAATTTATTGGATTATGTCTAATTTAACATAATTTAAATGATTATGGAGGAAAATTTTTACTTGAATTTTATTTATGTTTTTAAAGTGGATGAGAGGGGAATTATTTGATTTATTTTAATAACGTCAAGAAGGTGGGTTTAGTTTTATTTATTTTAAGATTTAAATGGAGATGGTTTTAATTTATTTTAATTTAATAATCGAGTGAAAAGTTGGTTTAAATTAATAATTATGTTGAAGTGATGTATTTTATTTTATTTAATAATGGGAAAGTGGGTTTAGTTTATTTAAATTATAATTAGGTGCAAGTGGATAATTTATTTAATTTAGAGAAATCATGGAGTGAATTATAATAGAATTTGATGTTTGAAAATGATATAAATCTAACAAAAAATAGACTCAAATGCTATTGACATCATCCTTAGATAACTTCACAAGATACATAGAAAAATAAAACCACTTAATAGAGTATTACATCAGCAAGTTTCATCAATAAAACTAGGTGAAAATTTAAAATAAAATTAAAAAACTCAGTAAATACATCTTTAAATAATAATAAAATTATTTTGTAACATTATTTAAAATTTATTTAAATAAACAATTAAAACAAATTTAGATCATTCATATGTTTAAGTATATTTTTCTTGTTCTTTTACTATGTTAATTCTATTACTATAATTCTTTCTATTGTATTATATTCTATATACTACAATTATAATTATATATATATATATATATATATTAATGAGGTTTGAATACAAACTACCATTGCATAAACTATTTAAAATATATCACTATTATCATTATCTTTAAATCCTTCAAGATAAATTAAGTAACATGAAGGTGATCAATAGGGGTGTACATGGTTGGGGAAAATCAAGTAATTATTTTTATAAGAATACTTACATGTACACTTGATTTGGTTCTTGTACACAGTGAAATGATTCGAGTTGAAAACATTTGAAATTGAATTGTGAATTCTAGTTTATGCTTTCTATAGTAAAAAAATTCATATTTCTCAAATATTAAATCTTCTTCAAATTTGATGGCTCTATTGTATTATTGAAGAATATATATTTTGTAATCAAATTATTATCTCACATTAAATCTCTTTTTGACTAAGTCCTTAATCACCACAACTAAGAATGATACATCTATAATAACCCTTTTTGCTTTGATTGAATGATTTCAACTATTTATTTGAGAATACTTTTTAGTTATCCCTTTGTAGCATAAAAAAATGTATCCTTAGACATTTTCATGCTCATTTGGGTCTTTCTTTTGGATGTTGGCCTAGTTTTTCTAATATTTAATGTTCTAATGTGGTCAACACATTCACATTAGGTCTTGGACCCTTGTGAATCAATAAGAATTCTATGATGTCTTGTAAAAGTGTTGTGAAGTGTTGTAACCCATTTTCACACTTTTCTAGGACCTTTTTATTATAATTCATTTAAATAACCTCTTACCAAGCCTTATTTCAAAGTGTTGTAATTTTTTGTAACAAACTTTCATGCTTTTCTAGGCTTGTCATCAATATTTTGACCCTTTCTTATGTTTAAATGATCCCTTTATGCACTTATAGGTCATACTTAAGTGTGTTTTAGAGAATAATCTTGTTAAACATCATTTAATACACTTTAATTCCTGACACCCATTAAAAATTCCCTAGTGGGACCTTTTCGCCACTTGGGGCGACTTAGTCCCACTTGGCCCAAAAATCAAAATTATTTCAAAATTTTGGTGGGATATTATTTTCTAAGCCATGAGGTCAGCTTGTGATGTGGTATTTTTAGGAAATTTTGTACATTCATGTATAAATATAGGGTTTTCCTCTCATTTTCACCCCCATTCATTCACTCATTAATTCATTCACTTAATTATTGAAGTAAGCATCAAGCATTCAATTTAACATTCTAGGCATTTACAAGCATACATCCATTGGAGCTTCTACTTGCATACTTCAAATTTCCACTTCAAGGGTTTGGTGAGTTGTAGCATTGTATGTTGTTCATTCATCATTCTCTTTTCATTTAATTTCATTTTCAAGGGTTCAATTACCAAACTAGGGTTTGACCAAGGAAAACCCCTATTCACTAACCCTTAACATTTTTTCCCCTCTCTGCATGTGTGTTTCGCCACTTGGGGCGACTTAGTCCCACTTGGCCCAAAAATCAAAATTATTTCAAAATTTTGGTGGGATATTATTTTCTAAGCCATGAGGTCAGCTTGTGATGTGGTATTTTTAGGAAATTTTGTACATTCATGTATAAATATAGGGTTTTCCTCTCATTTTCACCCCCATTCATTCACTCATTAATTCATTCACTTAATTATTGAAGTAAGCATCAAGCATTCAATTTAACATTCTAGGCATTTACAAGCATACATCCATTGGAGCTTCTACTTGCATACTTCAAATTTCCACTTCAAGGGTTTGGTGAGTTGTAGCATTGTATGTTGTTCATTCATCATTCTCTTTTCATTTAATTTCATTTTCAAGGGTTCAATTACCAAACTAGGGTTTGACCAAGGAAAACCCCTATTCACTAACCCTTAACATTTTTTCCCCTCTCTGCATGTGTGTTTTGCAGGTCTTGTATGCAGATTTGTCAAAGAGAAAGGTGTCAAAAGGTGTCAAAAAATCATCAAAGGATTTCAAATTCAACAAAGTCCTAAAACAAGCTTGGAGATCACTTACAAGTCAGATTCTGCAAATTCAAATCCAGAAACCTATTTGGAACAGAAGTGTAGATTGAAGACTACAGATTCTTGTCCCGAATTTCCTAAGATTTAGAAGTGGACTAATTTTCCATCCCTATTTAATTAGTTCCATTTATGGGCCAAAAAATTATTTTATGTAGTTCTAGGTACCCTTTTGGCTGAAACATGTTCTGGTCGAATCTCCCTGAAATAGGACTAAGTTGCCCAACTTGGTATAAGTGACCTATTTGACTTCAACAATGAATTATGTAGGATTCCAAAGCCTCTCTGCATCACTTTCTAGCTTCCAGGTGCACCTCTCTAGTCTCATTTATTTTTGTTATAGTTTAATTGCATTTTTTGTTCATTTTGCATATCACAATGTGTTTTCAAATGCTTTAGATTTCTTTTGTTTTTATTCATTAGTTAATATCTTTTATCATTTTTTTGCATTTAGGACATTCTATTTATACATATTTCAATTATATTTTCATTATTCTTGAGTGAACCACATAGATTTTTGGGATAGGTCTTTCTCCTTTTAGGTGCAAAACCCTAGAAGTGCAAGAGAGTGTCTATCCCAAAAAATTTATAGTTCATTTTGGTGAACCTTCATTTTGAACATTCTATTTCTAATTTTGAGTTCATTTACATCCTAGGAATATCTTACATCAACATTTCATTGCATTTTGCATTATTTAAATTGCATCCTAGGGTTTTAAAAATTGCATTAGTGAAAAGCTCATATAGCTTACATTATTGCATTGCATTTCATTAAAAATCAACAAAATTCTACATTTTCATATTATATTTGCATTTGAAAACCTAAAAAGCATAAAATCCAAATAAAAAATTATGAAAATTTCCAAAAAAATAACTACCTAGACTCATTCGCCACCCTAGGTGACTTAGTCCAGTTGCATACTTTGCATTGTAATTTATGTCATTTCTGGATCATTTTTTGCATTTCTATTTTCTGTGGTTACATTTTGGTTACTATTTCTAGATTTTCCATTTTATTCAATTTCTTGCACTTAGTTTGCTTTCATTCATTTTCATCATGGATATGTGTTTTAATAAGCTTTGGATGTCATTAAAATCCTTAGTTGACATGTCAAGTTGTGCTTTTAGAAATGATCCTAATGACATTAAGCTTCCTAATGCTCTTTCAACTCCTCATGAATTTCCTCCTCATGATTTTGACATCATTGGAGAAGATGATGACAACATGAACAAGTTCCTATGTGAATGCCTTGATAACCTTGAAGCTAATGCATCCTTCTATCCGTCCATGAAACAACAAGACCTTCCTATAGTACCACCTTTTGGTATGTTTGGTTACTTACATATTAAAACAAATGGAGAACCTAAGTTCCCTCCATAATTTGAACCTAGTTCTTCTAAACAAGCAACCACTTAGCCATTCTATGAGAACAAAGTAAAAAATACTCCAATCAACCTTGAAGAAACTTATAGCGAAGGTTTTACCATTTTGAGCAAACTGGGATGTGACAAGAGAACTGAACATGACATTCATCAACTCTTAGAGAAAAATTTCACAAGATAAAAACACAACGGGGTTAGGCTATCAAGATCCCTCTCATATCAATAAACCTCCTAGAGAATATCTGAGGCTTCATGATGATGGCAAAGTGATCTTTGATTCTCCTCCTACTCTAAATGTCCTTCCTAAAGAACAATCAATACCTCATAATAATACCAAGGAAAACAATAAAATCATCTCAAGCCCTCTTTCACTAATCTCATCTTGAGAGGTTGGAGAATCTAGAAAATGCAAGAGGCCTTACAAGTTACAAAAACTAAAGTTTCCTCTTCATCCACCACCTGAATGTGAGGAAATTGCAAATACTTCTAAATAAAGAACTCATCATATTACCACCTATGAATAAGTTGGTAATATATCCTAAAGATATCAACATTTCACATCATGCATATCATCACATTCTTGGACATAGAAGTGATGAGTGTCATCAATTGAAAGAAATACTGAGAAAGTATCATTTTGATGGCAATAATTGCTATCCAATAATTCCATAAACCATTATCCAACTCCTTGTCATGTAATAGTTGTAGAACATTCTCTTCTCATTATTACATGACCTTTCCCATCATCTACCTCGAATCATTCTTGTCTTGCACTTAGTGGGGGCAAGAATTTGCTCACCTTGCCCTAGTAATACTTTTGTCGTTGTCCCTTAGCTGTGTTATTCACCTTCTGCTTATATTAACTGAGATTGGGAGGCAGATGACTTGCTCAATGGTTGACTCGCATTTTCCTTACTAGTGTATTGCATTTTCTTTTTCTTTTGCATGTGCATACTATGATCCCCTATGCTATTATGTTTGATGTTTTCTCTCTTTGTGACATTCCTCTATTTCTACCTTCATTCTTCTTTATGTCATACATCACTTTCACCTTCCTTTTGGGGATGACGCAAGTCATTGAGACATTCATGTCTCTCTCATGTTGACCCAAAATTCTTTTCTTTTTCTTTTCCTTTTCTTTTATCTTCTTCTTGTGTTTTCCTTTTAGAGATGATGCAAGGCATTGAGACATTCATGTCTCTTTCATGTTAACCCAAAAGAATTTTCTTTTTCTTTTCCTTTTTCTTTGGTATTTTTCTTGTGTTTTACTTTTGGGGATGACAAAAGTCATTGAGACATTCATGTCTCTTTCATGTTGACTGAAAAGGACTTTTCTTTTTCTTTTCCTTTTCTATTGTCTTTTTCTTGTGTTTTCCTTTTGGGGATGATGCAAAGTGTCGAGACATCCTATGTCTCTCCCATGTTGACCCACAAGGTTCTTTCTTTTTCTTTGTTTTCACTCTCTTTGTGTCATTCTTCTAGTTCTATGTATTTGGGGGATGATGACAGTTCCAAGCTCTCTAAACAACATTGCAACAAAGAACATATTGACCCCAAATCCATAGATCCCTTATGTGTTTGGTGTTTTTATTTTGGGGGAAACCCCTCTCTTTTCTCTTAATCTTGCATGACACAGCTTTACTTAGAAACATATGAATTGGAATAGGCTTTCCAAGTTGGATCTCATGTCCTCCTTGTTTGCATTTGTCATTTGCTACTTTAAAGTGGGGGCATACATTGGCATTATTCTTTTGATTTTTTTTCTTTTTCATGGTTCTTAGTGTAACCTTCTTACTTCATACGATGTGTTTTGTCGCTTTGTGGATGATATTGGGTGTGATTTCCTTCATGAAAATGATCTATCTTAGCATATTACATTCCTCTTGGTGGCTTTATGTGACACACTGCATCCCCTAAGTTGCAAATTTTCTATCCTTTGATCGGTCCTCTCTTAGAGACATTAGACCCAATGTTCCCTAAGTTAAAGACCTCACATGAACTAATCAAGACTCCTTTGAACATCCTTTGCATGTTGCATCTTTCATTTGTTATATGGCCACCTTGCATAACATAGCTTGCATGCATGTGGTGCCATCACGTTTGTTCATGAGCTCCAAGCATATGAAGTTTTGCTTGTCTCGTGAAGCTCAAAAAGTGATTTTATTTTGTGGTGCCTTAGTAAAATTATCAGAGAGTATAACTTTGGTATGGTTGAGTGGGAAGCCCATTCTTAGGCATGAATTTCCCCATAGCCACCTGTGTGTGTGAGTGCATACCAGCCATAAGAGTATGTTTCTCACCTTTTGGGCCTTCTCACCCAGTGGATAACCATGTGTTTTTTCGCCTCATAGTGATTATGCATTTTTTGGAAAAACAAACTAGATCTTATTCACAATGGGATGGAGAAATGATCAAATCTTGATCAAGCTCTCTTTTTCCTTCTCCTTCTCTCCCTTTCATTTACATCATTCTCTTGTGTGTTCCTTTGTGTTTATGTTTTGTTTTCCATGGGATCTTGATCTTGGGGGCTTGATCATCCCTCTTGATTAATGTCTCATCTTGCTAGCATGAGTGCATTTGGATATGTGCATGTTTAGCTACTTTAGTTGGAGTTTGAAGCAAGTTCATCCTCTCATTAAAGTGGGGGCTAAATGTAGCACAAAAAAATGTATCCTTAGACATTTTCACGCTCATTTGGGTCTTTCTTTTGGATGTTGGCCTAGTTTTTCCTAGATTTAATGTTGTAATGTGGTCAACACATTCACATTAGGTATTGGACCCTTGTGAATCAATAACAATTCTATAATGTCTTGTAAAATTTTTGTGAAGTGTTGTAACCCACTTTCACACTTTTCTAGGACCTTTTTATTATAATTCACTTAAATAACCTCTTACCAAGCCTTATTTCAAAGTGTTGTAACAAAATTTCATGCTTTTCTAAGCTTTTCATCAATAATTTGACCCTTTCTTATGTTTAAATGACCCCTTTATGCACTTACACGCCCTACTTAATTGTGCTTTAGAAAATAATCATGTTAAACATCACTTAATACACTTTAATTCCCAAAATGAATTAAAAATTCCCTGGTGGGACCAAGTTGCCACTTGGCTCAAAAATCAAAATTATTTCAAAATCTTAGCAGGATATTATTTTCTAAGCCTTGAGTTCAGCTTTTGATGTGGTATTTTTAGGAAATTTTGTATAATCAGAGATATTGTTTTCCTCTCATTTTCACCCCTATTCAGTCACTTAATTATTCAAGCAATCATCAGGCATTCACTTTAGCACTCTAGGCATTTACAAGCATACATCCATTGGAGCTTCTACTTGCATATCTTTAGATTTCCACTTCAAGAGTTTGGTGAGTTGTAGCATTGTATGTTGTTCATTCATCATTCTCTTTTCATTTCATTTCATTTTCAATGGTTTAATTACCAAACCAGGGTTTGATTAAGGCAAACCCCTATTCACTAACCCTTAACACTTTTTCCCCTCTTTGCATGTGTGTTTTGCAGGTCTTGTATGAATATTTTTCAAAGAGTAAGACTTGTGAAAAGGTGTCCATAAATCATCAAAGTATTTAAAAGTCAACAAAGTCCTAAAAGAAGCTTGGAGATCACTTATAGGTCAGATTTTGCAAATCCAAATTTAGAAACCTATTAGGAACAAAAGAGCAGATTGAAGACTATAGATTCCTATTCTGAATTTCCCAAGATTCAGAAGTTTACTAAGTTGCCATCAGTGGTGAATTAGTCCCACTTTAGGGCTTGAATATTTTTTTGCAGTTCTGGATACCCTAGAAGTGCAAGAGAGTGTTTATCCCAAAAAATTTATGATTCGCCCTAATAATTCAATCTTTATGGTGTCTTTTAAATAATTTATATTGATTATAATACTAGCAAACAAATTCAAAATAAAAATTAAATAATATTCATAAAAAAATAAAACAAGGATAATGAATTTATATAAAGTCAAAATTAAATAATTCTTTGATAGAAGAAACTTTAGGAAGAGTTCTAAGTACCTTCTTTACCACTTCTTTTAGTTCTCCTCCAAGACCTCTAATTCCATTGACAACTTCATCCACCTTCTGCAAGTAGCTTGTGATATTATTATCTTTTGATATTCATAGGGTCGCAAACAAGATGTTCAAATTTTGCATCTTAGCTTGCTTGATCTTATCATCTCCTTCATAAATGCTTTCTAACTTTACCCAAATTTCTCTAGTAGTTTTTATATTCATAACTTTCACCATTTTAGAATTAGCAAGACCACTTAAGAGATCATACCTTTCTTTACCATTATTTTCACTGGCCTTGATCTCAAATTCAATGCTCAAACCATTTGTAGGAGAAGTATATCCTCTTTCAATAGACCTCCAAATCTCAAATCCAAGAGAAACCAGAAATCCTTCCATCCTTGTCTTCTAGAATGCATAATTTGATCCATAAAATATAGATATATCTCTCTTGTGCATCATCTTAGATTTTCCTCAAGCAGTTAACCTTTCTTCCAAGGAACCTTCCTCTCACACCAATTGTTGAATGCACAAGACAACTGAGAGGGGGGTGAATTATTTGTACCTTAAAACTTCAAAACCATCACAAAAATTCATATCCACATTAATCCAATTAACCCTTAATCTGTTTGAATGATTTATCATGTAAGAAAATAACAAAAAATGAATCAAATCAACACAATGCATGTCTCCATAGATGAGTTTTTAACTTTGTACTTTTGAAGATAAATTTATAGATTGTAGTGGAGTATGAATTCAAGTTGGCATTGATTTTTGAGGTCAATGTGTTGAGATGTGGATACATAGTTGAAAGGTTTTTTCTTTTAGGTCTTATGTGAAGCCGACCTAATATGTTTGAAGGTATGCAAAGGCTATGTATGTATTGTGGTTTTATGTGGGATAAATTAGAGGTCCATGCCAACCTATTTCAATTTTTTTTGAGATTTGAATTGTGGCACAAGATGTTTATGAAAATTTTAGAGCCAGAGACAAGTTATATTTTGTGTGTTGCATCTAATTGGGCTAACCTAATTGATGTTATGTTTGATGTGGATATATAAGTTGGATATTTTTTAGTGTTTTTCATGATATATGATTTATGGTATGAGAATTCGATTAGAGCAGTGAAAATTTAAGTTGTGAATATTGAGTTGAAGTTTAGAGTTGTGTGAATGAAGAGGATGGCAGAGTGTTGAACCTAAATCAGATAAATATTGTTATTTAGATTCAATAGAACTATAATTCATACATAGGTAAGATACAATTGTAATAGTTCAAATAGGTCATGAGCCAACATATCTCTTCTATATTTTTCTTTATATGGACAGTGAGTCCACCTACAATGAGAACTTCTGTAGTTATACTATATTCACTTATAATATATTATTAACTGATCTATGTAGGATCTAGACTAGATTGCAGTTTAAATGCTTAAACTTTTACAATGCTTTTACAATGATTATTTCAAGTTAATTAGATCGAAATTAACTTAACGAAATAACAGAATAAAAGAAATAACAAGGTGATTTAACAGAAATGAAGGAAATGAGAAACAGAAAGAGAGAGAAGAAGAAGTGCAAACAGTGTTTGATTTCGGAGTTCGTCACAAATGTGACTACGTCTCCGGGTCCACTCCAATAGAGTGTGACCGATCCGATTAATCTCCAAAATCGATTACAAAAACACCACCATTCTTCAAGCAATTCGGCAGCGTAACGACACTCTGACATGCAAGAATGATTTGAAAATCTCTTCAACAAGACCTCTCTTTTGACGCCTCAGCATTAGGACTTCATCACCTGGAAAAAACTTGATCCAACACTCACCTTACACCCTCCTTTTATACATAAAATTTGCTCAATTTGGCTCTCAACCAATTGATTTGCAAAATATTTCCCAAATCTCCCAATTTAACATTTAGATTTTAATAATCTCCCTTATCTCTCCATAATATCTTCATATCTTCCCTTATTTACATATAAATCCTTTTAAAAATAACCCCCCTTACAATTTAAGCCCCTAATTACATTCTCGGGCTTTTTACAGTTTAAAGTGGGTTTGATTTAATCCTTTAAAAAGGATTGTTGTTAAACAATTTTGGGTAATTTGGTTTATTTAGTGGCATTCGGTTTTCAAACACAGTTCAAATAAAACCGATGCCACTATATTTACAAACTCTATGCATGGTCTATCGGTGGCAAAAGGTTTTGTTACCCGGCGGGTTCGGGGTTCAAACCCCCCGCCGGCCTTTTTTTGGCAAACAATTTTGAAGCAAACAAACGATAACAATAACCGCTCCCTCTAAATAGATAGGCGCTGGCATTTTGGTGGAACGGCCAGGCGAAAACTTCGCGTATGGGAGGTCATAGTTTCAAATCCCACGCGGGCCAGTAGATTCTTTTGCAACAAATACAACCGCCGCCGACCAAGGATGGAGATGCCACGTGGACTGATTCAATTCGCTGACCAAGATGATGTGTACGCCGACGTGGACCTGACGTGGCACGCTGACTCGGATCTGACCGGATGCCACGTGTCCGAGAACAATTCGCGATAATACCGACTCACACCACATGGACGCGATGGACTAACACCGTACCGACGCGGAGGCCGACGTACACTGACGATTGCATCAGAATGGTTGACGGTGTACGATCTACACGGTCACGCACTGATTGGTCCGCATAATGATGACGCAGCTTCGTCAGATTTCAATTCGCCGCCTACGCTCAGATAAGCATCAATCGCCACGCCAAGATCCGTGACGGCCCACCTTCAATCGCAAACTTTGACTACCAGATCTTGAGCCTCCGATGTCGGATTTCGACGAAACGAACGCCGTCAGAATCGTCTCGACGAGCTCTTCGCGATGATGCCAGTTTCTTTGATTTTTGACGATGCCATTTTTTTGCTTCCTGGTTGCCCCTGATTCCAGTTTGACCAAAGGTTTGACTGGCTATAACTCGTGCAAACGGACTCCTTTTCGCTCCGTTCGAGTTGCGTTGGAACCAGGACACCGAGCTCTTTCTGATGGTGCTGATTCTAGAGAAAAATGAGACACTTCAATTTCCACTAAAAAATGTCCATCGGATCATTAACTAATCCTCACTGTGTTTTTTCCAATTTTGTGTTTTCCACGTTAAAAATCATGGTGTTCAAGTGTTATGTGATGTGAATGTTTCATGTTTTATTTCATTATTGTAATTGAATATTGTCATAAGAGGAGAATAAAGCATATGTAAAGCAAGTAATAAATTAAACTAAATCAATTCAAAAAAATGTTATATTCCAACCATACTCATGAAATGAAGCTCTAAAATAATGAAATCAAACAATATAATCCTAAGATAACATAAATTGAATTCAAAACATTAAAATCTATACCATTCCATGTCATAGTTGTGTTTGTATTGACGTTTGGATGTCAGATTTCTCAATTCAATATAAATCCTCCATTGTTGATGTTGCAAAAGATTCAAAGTGCGTTGATAATGGTGATCTAGAAAAAGAGGGTAACATTTCTCAATATGCTTAAGAATCAAGTGCTCAACACTTTGCTATGAAATTTCTAGATGATTTGTGAGAAGGTAGAGGATTGTTCTATAGATTTCCTATTTTTAGATGAATGATTGAGATGCAACAATGTAAAATCATGATCAATGATTAATAATTGTTGAGAGGAAATAGATTGCTCAGTTAGCTTATATGATTGATCCAATTAAGGATGTTAATTACACAATCAGAGGAATTAAATTGCATAATCTGTGGGAATGAGGAAATCAAGTTGAGTAGTTAGTGTGATTGAAGAATAGATAGGTTAGTTAGGAAATAGATGAACGTGCGAGTCATGTTTGAATTTAACAAATAAAGTTGTATTTGCTTGTTGACCTTTTTGAATGATGTCGAATAATTAATTTAATTATTCATGTTTAGAGAGGGGAAAGTGATTTCATTAAATTATAAGGGGATAACAATTTAATTGATTTAGACAAATAGGGTATATTAGTGATATAATTAAATAATTGATGTTATTTAATTAATCAAGAGTAATAAAGCTAGATTAGGACATTTATTAAATAAATGAGATTTATTTAATTAGTTAGAAATGATGATTGAGAATGGATTAATTAAATAATGTTCAATCACATAATTAATAGACGAATACAAATTTTGATAATAACTAAATAATAATGTATTATTTAATCATTTAGAAAAGGGTGAAATTTAGTTAAATAGTGTTGTTCGCCAGTAAGGAAAATTTAGGGTAGCTAAATTTCCCCCCTCTTTGATATAATGTGATTTTGAGCATTGTGTCAAAGAAAATTCAAAAATTCCCTCTCAGTAGTTTTCCCTTGTATGCCTCAGTATGTCCCAGTGATGATGGGATAGCATGGTGTCCCCTTAGGAAATTTGGTGAAATTTTTTGATAATGAGCCAAATTTTTTGACAAGCTAATGTGACGTGTTTAAGTGCAAGGAATGCCAAAATAATTGTTCCCTAGAAGAAAATGCTAGTAAGATTTAGAAGAAAATTGATGTTGATAGTCATTGATGAGTTTGCTTTTACTTCATAGAGACTTCATATTTTAGCAATCCTTATTAATGTAGAAAATAGATATGATGAACTAGGGTATTAATGACCAAGGTGACTTTGTATATATTCCAGGGACACTGAATTTGTAAGTAAAGAATATTCTTGTTCATACTAGACATACAGGAACCCTGTTAGAGTGTATGGGTGAGAAGTTCAAAGCATTTTGTACCAGTGCATAGAGAGGTACGAGGAACCAAACATGTAAGGCTACTTGAGTTTCTTGAAACAAATTCCATACACACAAGGCAAGTATTCTCAATGGTAGTATTGCAAAAATATCCAACAAACAGAGAAAAAAAAATCACTAATAAATGCCCCATTCCTTCTTCTCTAAATCCTAAATGGACATCCTTGAGAATCCTGGGAATGAGTCAATAAGATAAATCAGAAAGATAAAAATAAAAAAATAAACAATGTTGTCAAGTATCACTTGCCATATCTATTTTGAGGTTTCAGGCTATTATCCATTATTGATGATTTTTATTGTAGGAGCGATCTATCTGTTAAGACATATCTCAAGATGTTGATGGTGAATTTTTTGTGTGGTCTCACAACACACCCCAAGACTGTAAGACTTGGGGACCCAAAGTGAAAACTAGCACTTATGGTAGGTGCTGGCTAGTTAGAAAGATCACCAAAAGTGAAAAAGAAATTTTTTTTTTTTTTAAAAGAGTACTTTGTAATTCAAGTGTTTCGGGTACCAAGAATCGGGAAAGCCGAAGTAAAAAAGGTAACACAAGGTGTTGAGCAAAGTGTTCTAGTCTTGGAGCAGAGGTCCAGTAAATATGGAAGCTCTGACAAAAGCTAAGGTCCAGGAAAATTATGGGTAAAAGTTCAAGTATCAGTTATCGGGTACTGGGTAACAATGTAAAGTAAAGTTTCAAAATTTTAAGGTTATCCAAAAGGTCCAATGGTCTGCTAACCTGATTAAAGGAATAATTATGCGAGAATATGTGATTATTTTTTGAAAGCGTGTTATTTATGATGAATTTAAAATGATGGTTTTATGTACATGAGATTTTATGAATGTTTTAAATGAGATTTAATAGTTGGAATTGGTGATTGTAGGAGAAGTAGATTGTGATGCAAATTTTACATATAGACAGTCAGGAAAACTAAGGTTGTAGGTAGATCCGATGGTGTTACAAGGTTCCACAATACACTTTGGAAACTCATGCAAGAACAAAGTTCATTACAAAGAAGCATGGGATACTAGGAAATCAAAAATATGGATATCAAGTATGCGTCGAAAGAGTGTACTCATTCTAAGGGTGACTCATTCATGGGAATGTTCAATCTAAGTTTGAACCTAGATGTAGGAACAAAATGTCCACCTAGTCATTTTAAATATATGGGAAGTTCCTACATTTTGTTTGGCAGGTTTGTTTGGTTCCAAGAAGGAGCCCTGACAATAAAAGGATGAAAGACTTGAAAGATATCAACATGTACATGAAGTTCAACCTTCATTGACTTCATTTGCAATTCTCTTTCTAGTTGTCACATTCCACGTGCCTCATCATGATTCATCCTTTGGATTTCCTCTTACGTATTTGTCTTATCTTATTTGTGTCTTGTTTCTATAAAAGGCCAGGGCATACTTTTTTTAAATTAAGTTCATAATTTGTGGATGTTGAAAGAGCCAAAACTTCTCTAAGTTTTGTTCTTTTTTCCTATTTTATGAATCATTCTATATTAAAAAATTGTATGCACATAGAAATTAATCAACATCAAAGCCAATTTGAAAGCTACCTATCTCATGTATCTTTTGTAGCTAGTTCATTCAATTAGTTGGACAAGACTATATGTTACACCATTTAAGGGTGCATATAGAACCTACTCGATGTCCAAACTAAATCAAATTCATTAAAAAATTGCACCATTCTATGCCTAGATATAAATAAATCTAGTGAAGTATAGAGCAGTTTGCTTTGATTTGATGAAATCTTGGGGCATGCATGGAGAATACCCGAGAGCACTTTTACTTTTCAAGTATTTTTTATGTTTTATTTAGATTAGAAGTTAAATTTTAGAAAATGTTCCAAAAAAGAGATAAATGAATGGAAATATTACTGAAAGTCTTTCGTTTCCATGAAATTGTTGAATGCTTAAAGCTAAATCTACTTAAGTAATAGCAAAGTTGTTTGATATTCATGAAATATTATTGCAAATTTGTTGATTTTATGAAATTGTTTAATGATTGGACTAAAGATCTTCCATTTGATACTTATGATTCTTAAAGAAACTAGAGATAACCATAGAACCCTTGAGATTAACAATAATAGCACATCATACCCTGAAGTGAGGCTAGTACGATCAAGACCTGACTACTGGAGCCCTGGGATTAAGCTAAGTCAACCTTTCCCCTTTCCTCGGGCCTTTAGGTTTCCTTGTTTTAGTATTTCAAGTAAAGATAGGCTATTCATTGTTTACCTATGAGAATATTATTTGCATTGTTGTTGCGACTAACATCATCATCAATAAAAACTAGTGTTAGAAGGAGGGCCCTCATATCTTTTCCTCTGGGTTTTGTTTAGGAATCAATATCGGTTTTGTGTTTGGAAGTAGCTTGTAAGATGAAAATTTATGGAAGTCGGCAGTTTGAAAATGAAAGTTGAGAAACTCTGGGGAATCCTTAACTGGAGATTACATCCTTTGAGTTTGTTCACCTTTGGTAGAGTCACTAAGTGTAGAATTCATGATACAACTAACCATGGTGAGCTCGATTGTGAATTTTTTTTAACTAGGGTAAGTTTGGCCACACATAATGTGATTCCATTCATGGAAGAGGTTTTAAATACTAAAAGAAAGGAACCATTAACAATAAATATTTTGAATTCTTCAAAGGAATATAACCCTACTAGATCTGAAAATGTTAAAAAATTAATTGATATATCAAAACAGTTTGCTAACTGCAATTGTTATCAAGAAAACCCTTAGGTTTTACAGGAAGATATATGAGAATGTCGAGACTTAGGAATATTGCATTGAAAATGAGGAAACAACAGTGATGAGTCATCATTGTTTCCACACGTGAAAAATGTTAGTGGAAAGAAGAAGTAGGAAAATTGAGTGGGAGATGCGTGTTTTTTGTTCCAAACTAAAAATTCACAAGCTAAAAAGGGAAATTTTCTTGATTTCATGCAAGATACAGAGTATAAAGTTTTTAATTTCTCTTTTTCTGATAATAATATAAATTGTGGTATTGCCTAGTCTAACAAAGTTACAAGTGAAGATAGGGTCGAGGACTCAAAAAATTTCGTAGAAGAGGAAATTAAAGAAATCGACACAATTATTCATGGAGACGAACAAAGTAAACAAGAAAGACATGAACCGGGGCTGGAAGAAGGTAGAGCATTCAGGAATTAGAAAAATTGTGTGCAACCGACCTTTAATAAGTCATTTTCATACATCTAAGCCAATTTATTGGTAAGTAAGCTTTTGAATTTATGTTTGTTAAACATAGAAAATTTAAGAAAATTCATTGTTACAGTAAGAGGTTTGAAATTTATTCCAATAAATTTAAAGATAAAGTTGTCATCACTTATATTAAAAATATAATGAAGATAGTTATTGAGCTTAAAATAAATTGCTTAGTTAGGGTTAGTCATTTTTTAGGGTAAGTTTTGGTTAGTTAGCATTAGTATGCTTTCATAGGGTTTGTTTTTGTTTCTTTCTTTTCTTTCTTTTTTGGTTTTCCCTCTGAATTAATAAATTTTTCTTATCTTATCATACATATGAGAGTAAATTGAAACATTTTATAACATTGTTCTATGAAATGTAAAAGTAATAAAACCATACACAGTAAATACATGCTTTAAAAGGTATGATAAAACTAAATATATATATCTGTGTGTGTGTGTGTGTGTGTTTGTGTGTGTGTGTGTGTGTGTGTGTGTGTGTGTGTGTGTGTGTGTGTGTGTGTGTGTGTGTGTGTGTGTGTGTGTGTGTGTGTGTGTGTGTGTGTGTGTGTGTGTGTGTGTGTGTGTGTTGTGTATATACATAGAAGTACAAAAATTCTCACTGCAAAAAGTGAAAAAAGAGAGGAGTTGAGCTAAAGAAGGGTGGTCATTTAGTCAATCTGAGATGCCTCATCTACTAGGGCCAAATATCCTAAGTAGGAAATTTCTCAATGAACTTGAAAGTTAAGGGTATGGAGGTCAGTCATGAATGAACAGAGTGGAATTAATTCTCCATGTTCTAGGAATCGAGGACTATCATCCATAGAGGGGATTCCAATGGTCCAGTGTGCAACAGACAAAATAGTATGCAAGATACAAAGTATCAAGCTTTTAATTTCTCTTTTTCTGATAATAATATAAATTGTGGTATTGCTTGGTCTAACAAAGTTATAAGCGAAGATAGGGTTGAGGACTCAAAAAATTTCGCAGAAGAGGAAACTAAAGAAATGGACACAATTATTCATGGAGATGAACAAAGTAAAGAAGAAAACCGTGAACTGGGGTTGGAAGAAGGTAGAGCATTGAGGAATTAGCAAAATTGTGTGCAACCAACCTTTAATGAGGTCGTTTTCATTCATGTCAGCCAATTTATTGGTAAGTAAGCTTTTGAATTTATGTTTTCTAAACGTAGAAAATTTAAGAAAATTCATTGTTACAGTAGGAGGTTTGAAATTTATTCCAATAAATTTAAAGATAAACTTGTAATTCATATTAAAACAATAATGAAGATAGTTATTGAGCTTAAAATAAATTGCTTAGTTAGGGTTAGTCCATTTTTTAGGGTAAGTTTTGGTTAGTTAGCATTAGTTTTCTTTCATAGGGTTTGTTTTTGTTTCTTTCTTTTCTTTCTTTTTTGGTATTCCCCCCGCATTAATAAATTTTACTTATCTTATAATACACATGAGAGTAAATTGAAACATTTTATAACATTGTTCTATGAAATGTAAAAGTAATAAAACCATACACAGTAAATACACACTTTAAAAGGTATGATAAAACTAAATATGTGTGTGTGTGTGTGTGTGTGTGTGTGTGTGTGTGTGTGTGTGTGTGTGTGTGTGTGTGTGTGTGTGTGTGTGTGTGTATTGTGTATATACATAGAAGTACCAAAATCCTCACTGCAAGAAGTGAAAAAAGAGAGGAGCTGAGCTACAGAAGGGTGGTCATTTAGTCAATCTGAGATGCCTCATCTACTAGGACCAAATATCCTAAGTAGGAAATTTCTCAATGAACTTAAAATTTAAGGGTATGGAGGTCAGTCATGAAAGAACAGAGTGGAATTAATTCTCCATGTTCTAGGAATCGAGGACTATCATCCATAGAGGGGATTCCAATGGTCGAGTGTGCAACAGACAAAATAGTATGCAAGATACAGAGTATCAAGTTTTTAATTTCTCTTTTTTTGATAATAATATAAATTGTGGTATTGCTTGGTCTAACAAAGTTACAAGTGCAGATAGGGTCGATGACTCAAAAAATTTCGCAGAAGAGGAAACTAAGGAAATTGACACAATTATTCATGGAGACGAACAAAGTAAAGAAGAAAACCATGAACCTGGGATGGAAGAAGGTAGAGCATTGAGGAATTAGCAAAATTGTGTGCAACCGAGCTTTAATGAGGTCATTTTCATACATGTGAGCCAATTTATTGGTAAGTAAGCTTTTGAATTTATGTTTGTTAAACGTAGAAAATTTAAGAAAATTCATTGTTATAGTAGGAGGTTTTAAATTTATTATAATAAATTTAAAGATAAACTTGTTGTAATTCATATTAAAACAATAATGAAGATAGTTATTGAGCTTAAAATAAATTGCTTAGTTAGGGTTAGTCATTTTTTAGGGTAAGTTTTGGTTAGTTAGCATTAGTTTTCTTTCATAGGGTTTGTTTTTGTTTCTTTCTTTTCCTTCTTTTTTGGTTTTTCCTTCGCATTAATAAATTTTTCTTATCTTATCATACACATGAGAGTAAATTGAAACATTTTATAACATTGTTCTATGAAATGTAAAAGTAATAAAACCATACACAGTAAATACACACTTTAAAAGGTATGATAAAACTAAATATATGTGTGTGTGTGTGTGTGTATTGTGTATATACATAGAAGTACCAAAATCCTCATTGCAAAAAGTTAAAAAAGAGAGGAGCTGAGCTAGAGAAGGGTGGTCATTTAGTCAATCTAAGATGCCTCATCTACTAGGGCCAAATATCCTATGTAGGCAATTTCTCAATGAACTTCAAAGTTAAGGGTATGGAGGTCAGTCATGAATGAACATAGTGGAATTAATTCTCCATGTTCTAGGAATCAAGGACTATCATCCATAGAGGGGATTCCAATGGTCCAGTGTGCAATAGACAAAATAGTATGCAAGATACAAAGTATCAAGTTTTTAATTTCTCTTTTTTTTATAATAATATAAATTGTGGTATTTCTTGGTCTAACAAAGTTACAAGTGAAGATAGGGTCGAGGACTCAAAAAATTTCACAGAAGAGGAAACTAAGGAAATGGACACAATTAATCATGGAGACGAACAAAGTAAAGAAGAAAACAATGAACTGGGGCTGGAAGAAGGTAGAGCATAGAGGAATTAGAAAAATTGTGTGCAACCGACCTTTAATGAGGTCATTTTCATAAATGTGAGCCAATTTATTAGTAAGTAAGCTTTTGAATTTATGTTTGTTAAATGTAGAAAATTTAAGAAAATTCATTGTTACAGTAGGAGGTTTGAAATTTATTCCAATAAATTTAAAGATAAACTTGTTGTAATTCATATTAAAACAATAATGAAGATAGTTATTGAGCTTAAAATAAATTGCTTAGTTAGGGTTAGTCATTTTTTAGGGTAGGTTTTGGTAAGTTAGCATTAGTTTTCTTTCATAGGGTTTGTTTTCGTTTCTTTCTTTTCTTTCTTTTTTTGTTTTCCCTCCGTACTAATAAATTTTTCATATCTTATCATACACATGAGAGTAAATTGAAACATTTTATAACATTGTTCTATGAAATGTAAAAGTAATAAAACCATACACAGTAAATATATGATTTAAAAGGTATGATAAAACTAAATATATATCTATGTGTGAATGTGTGTGTGTGTGTGTGTGTGTGTGTGTGTGTGTGTGTGTGTGTGTGTGTGTGTGTGTTGTGTATATACATACAAGTACTAAAATTCTCACTACAAAAAGTGAAAAAAGAGAGGAAATGAGCTATAGAAGGGTGGTCATTTAGTCAATCTGAGATGCCTCATCTACTAGGGCAAAATATCCTAAGTAGGAAATTTTTCAATGAACTTCAAAATTAAGGGTATGGAGGTCAGTCATGAATGAATAGAGCGGAATTAATTCTCCATGTTGTAGGAATCGAGGACTATAATCCATAAGGGGGATTCCAATGGTCGAGTGTGCAACAGACAAAATAGTATGCAAGATAAAAAGTATCAAGTTTTTAATTTCTCTTTTTCTAATAATAATATAAATTGTGGTATTGCTTGGTCTAACAAAGTTACAAGTGAAGATAGGATCGAGGACTGAAAAAATTTCGCAGAAGAGGGAACTAAGGAAATGGACACAATTATTCATGGAGATGAACAAAGTAAAGAAGAAAACCATGAATCGGGGCTGGAAGAAGGTAGAGCATTGAGGAATTAGCAAAATTGTGTGCAATCGACCTTTAATGAGGCCATTTTAATACATGTGAGCCAATTTATTGGTAAGTAAGCTTTTGAATTTATGTTTGTTAAATGTAGAAAATTTAAGAAAATTCATTGTTACAGTAGGAGGTTTGAAATTTATTCCAATAAATTTAAAGATAAACTTGTTGTACTTCATATTAAAACAATAATGAAGATAGTTATTGAGCTTAAAATAAATTGCTTAGTTAGGGTTAGTCATTTTTTAGGGTAAGTTTTGGTTAGTTAGCATTAGTTTTCTTTCATAGGGTTTGTTTTAGTTTCTTTATTTTCTTTCTTGTTTGGTTTTCCCTCCGTACTAATAAATTTTTCATATCTTATCATACACATGAGAGTAATTTGAAACATTTTATAACATTGTTCTATGAAATATAAAAGTAATAAAACCATACACAGTAAATATATGCTTTAAAAGGTATGATAAAACTAAATATATATATATGTGTGTGTGTGTGTGTGTGTGTGTGTGTGTGTGTGTGTGTGTGTGTGTGTGTGTTTGTGTCTATGTGTGCGTGCGTGTGTGTGTGTTTATTGTGTATATACATAGAAGTACTAAAATTCTCACTACAAAAAGTTAAAAAAGAGAGGAAATGAGCTACAGAAGGGTGGTCATTTAGTCAATCTGAGATGCCTCATCTACTAGGGCCAAATATCCTAAGTAGGAAATTTCTCAATGAACTTCAAAATTAAGGGTATGAAGGTCAGTCATGAATGAATAGAGTATAATTAATTCTCCATGTTCTAGGAATCGAGGACTATCATCCATAGAGTGGATTCCAATAGTCGAGTGTGCAACAGATAAAATAGTATGCAAGATACAAAGTATCCAGTTTTCAATTTCTCTTTTTCTAATAATAATATAAATTGTGGTATTGCTTGGTCTAAGAAAGTTACAAGTGAAGATAGGGTCGAGGACTCAAAAATTTTCATAGAAGAGGAAACTAAGGAAATGGACACAATTATTCATGGAGATGAACAAAGTAAAGAAGAAAACCATGAACCGGGGCTGGAAGAAGGTAGAGCATTGAGGAATTAGAAAAATTGTGTGCAACCGACCTTTAATGAGGTCATTTTCATACATGTGAGCCAATTTATTGGTAAGTAAGATTTTGAATTTATGTTTGTTAAACGTAGAAAATTTAAGAAAATTCATTGTTACAGTAGGAGGTTTGAAATTTTTTCCAATAAATTTGAAGATAAACTTGTAATAAATATTAAAACAATAATGAAGATAGTTATTGAGCTTAAAATAAATTGCTTAGTTAGGGTTAGTCATTTTTTAGGGTATGTTTTGGTTAGTTAGCATTAGTTTCCTTTCATAGGGTTTGTTTTCATTTCTTTCATTTCTTTCTTTTTTTGTTTTCCCTCCGTACTAATAAATTTTTCATATCTTATCATACACATAAGAGTAAATTGAAACATTTTGAAACATTGTTCTATGAAATGTAAAAGTAATAAAACCATACACAGTAAATATATGCTTTAAAAGGTATGATAAAACTAAATATATGTGTGTGTGCGTGTGTGTGTGTGTGTGTGTGTATTGTGTATATACATAGAAGTACTAAAATTCTCACTACAAAAAGTGAAAAAAGAGAGGAAATGAAGTACAGAAGGGTGGTCATTTAGTCAATCTGAGATGCCTCATCTACTAGGGCCAAATATCCTAAGTAGGAAATTTTTCAATGAACTTCAAAATTAAGGGTATGGAGGTCAGTCATGAATTAATAGAGTGGAAATAATTATCCATATTCTAGGAATCGATGACTATCATCCATAGAGGGGATTCCAATGGTCGAGTGTGCAACAGACAAAATAGTATGCAAGATAAAAAGTATCAAGTTTTTAATTTCTCTTTTTCTAATAATAATATAAATTGTGGTATTGCTTGGTCTAACAAAGTTACAAGTGAAGATAGGGTACAGGACTCAAAAAATTTTGCAGAAGAGAAAACTAAGGAAATGGACACAATTATTCATGGAGACGAACAAAGTAAAGAAGAAAACCATGAACCGGGGCTGGAAGAAGCTAGAGCATTGAGGAATTAGAAAAATTGTGTGCAACCGACCCTTAATGAGGTCATTTTCATACAAGTGAGCCAATTTATTGGTAAGTAAGCTTTTGAATTTCTATTTGTTAAATGTAGAAAATTTAAGAAAATTCATTGTTACAGTAGGAGGTTTGAAATTTATTCCAATAAATTTAAAGATAAGCTTGTTGTAATTCATATTAAAAAAATAATGAATATAGTTATTGAGCTTAAAATAAATTGCTTAGTTAGGGTTAGTCATTTTTTAGGGTAAGTTTTAGTTAGTTAGCATTAGTTTTCTTTCATAGTGTTTGTTTTTGTTTCTTTCATTTCTTTCTTTTTTGGTTTTCCATCTGCATTAATAAATTTTTCATATCTTATCATACACATGAGAGTAAATTGAAACATTTTATATCATTTTTCTATGAAATGTAAAAGTAATAAAACCATACACAGTAAATACACACTTTAAAAGGTATGATAAAACTAAATATATGTGTGTGTGTGTGTGTGTATTGTGTATATACATAGAAATACCAAAATCCTCACTGCAAAAAGTGAAAAAAGAGAGAAGCTGAGCTACAGAAGGGTAGTCATTTAGTCAATCTAAGATGCCTCATCTACTAGGGCCAAATATCCTAAGTAGGCAATTTCTCAATTAACTTCAAAGTTAAGAGTATGGAGTTCAGTCATGAATGAACATAGTGGAATTAATTCTCCATGTTCTAGGAATCGAGGACTATCATCCATAGAGGGGATTCCAATGGTCCAGTGTGCAATAGACAAAATAGTATGCAGGATACATAGTATCAAGTTTTTAATTTCTCTTTTTTTGATAATAATATAAATTGTAATATTTCTTTATCTAAAAACTTTACAAGTGAGGATAGGGTCGAGGACTCAAAAATTTTCACAGAAGAGGAAACTAAGGAAATGGACACAATTAATCATGGAGACGAACAAAGTAAAGAAGAAAACAATGAACCGGGGCTGGAAGAAGGTAGAGCATTGAGGAATTAGAAAAATTGTGTGCAACAAACCTTTAATGAGGTCATTTTCATAAATGTGAGCCAATTTATTAGTAAGTAAGCTTTTGAATTTATGTTTGTTAAACGTAGAAAATTTAAGAAAATTGATTGTTATAGTAGGAGGTTTGAAATTTATTAAAAATAAATTTAAAGATAAACTTGTTGTAATTCATATTAAAACAATAATGAAGATAGTTATTGAGCTTAAAATAAATTTCTTAGTTAGGGTTAGTCCATTTTTTAGGGTATGTTTTGGTTAGTTAGCATTAGTTTTCTTTCATAGGGTTTTTTTTTGTTTCTTTCTTTTATTTCTTTTTTGGTTTTCCCTCCGCATTAATAAATTTTTCTTATCTTATCATACACATGAGAGTAAATTGAAACATTTTATAACATTGTTCTATGAAATGTAAAAGTAATAAAACCATACACAGTAAATACACACTTTAAAAGGTATGATAAAACTAAATATGTGTGTGTGTGTGTGTGTGTGTGTGGGTGTGGGTGTGTGTGTGTGTGTGTATTGTGTATATACATAGAAGTACCAAAATCCTCACTGCAAAAAGTGAAAAAAGAGAGCTGAGCTACAGAAGGGTGGTCATTTATTCAATCTGAGATGCCTCATCTACTAGGGCCAAATATCCTAAGTAGGAAATTTCTCAATGAACTTCAAAGTTAAGGGTATGGAGGTCAGTCATGAATGAAAATAGTGGAATTAATTCTCCATGTTCTAGGAATCGAGGACTATCATCCATAGAGGGGATTCCAATGGTCCAGTGTGCAATGGACAAAATAGTATGCAAGATACAAAGTATCAAGTTTTTAATTTCTCTTTTTTTCATAATAATATAAATTGTGGTATTTCTTGGTCTAAAATAGTTACAAATGAAGATAGGGTCGAGGACTCAAAAGTTTTCGCAGAAGAGGAAACTAAGGAAATGGACACAATTATTCATGGAGACGAACAAAGTAAAGAAGAAAACCATGAACCGGGGTTGGAAGAAGGTAGAGCATTGAGGAATTAGCAAAATTGTGTGCAACCGAGCTTTAACGAGGTCATTTTCATACATGTGAGCCAATTTATTAGTAAGTAAGCTTTTGAATTTATGTTTGTTAAATGTAGAATATTTAATAAAATTCATTGTTATAGTAGGAGGTTTGAAATTTATTCCAATAAATTTAAAGATAAACTTGTTGTAATTCATAATAAAACAATAATGAAGATAGTTATTGAGCTTAAAATAAATTGCTTAATTAGGGTTAGTTATTTTTCAGGGTAAGTTTTGGTTAGTTAGCATTAGTTTTCTTTCATAGGGTTTGTTTTTGTTTCTTTCTTTTCTTTCCTTTTTGGTTTTCCCTCCGTACTAATAAATTTTTCTTATCTTATCATACACATGAGAGTAAATTGAAACATTTTATAACATTGTTCTATGAAATGTAAAAGTAATAAAACCATACACAGTAAATATATGCTTTACAAGGTATGATAAAACTAAATATATATATGTATATATATATATATGTGTGTGTGTGTGTGTGTGTGTGTGTGTGTGTGAGTGTGTGTGTGTGTGTATTGTGTATATACATACAAGTACTAAAATTCTCACTACAAAAAGTGAAAAAAGAGAGGAAATGAGCTATAGAAGGGTGGTCATTTAGTCAATTTGAGATGCCTCATCTACTAGGGCCAAATATCCTAAGTACGAAATTTTTAAATGAACTTCAAAATTAAGGGTATGGAGGTCAGTCATGAATGAATAGAGTGGAATTAATTCTTCCTGTTCTAGGAATCGAGGACTATCATTCATACAGGGGATTCCAATGGTCGAGTGTGCAACAGACAAAATAGTATGCAAGATACAAAGTATCAAGTTTTTAATTTCTCTTTTTCTAATAATAATATAAATTGTGGTATTGCTTGGTGTAACAAAGTTACAAGTGAAGATAGGGTCGAGGACTCAAAAATTTTCACAGAAGAGGAAACTAAAGAAATGGACACAATTATTCATGGAGACAAACAAAGTAAAGAAGAAAACCATGAACCGGGGCTGGAAGAAGGTAGAGCATTGAGGAATTAGCAAAATTGTGTGCAACTGGTCTTTAATGAGGTCATTTTAATACAAGTGAGCCAATTTATTGGTAAGTAAGCTTTTGAATTGATGTTTGTTAAATGTAGAAAATTTAAGAAAATTCATTGTTACAGTAGGAGGTTTGAAATTTATTCCAATAAATTTAAAGATAAACTTGTTGTAATTCATATTAAAACAATAATGAAGATAGTTATTGAGCTTAAAATAAATTGCTTAGTTCAGGTTAGTCATTTTTTGGGGTAAGTTTTTTTTAGTTAGCATTAGTTTGGTTTAATAGGGTTTGTTTTTGTTTCTTTCTTTTCTTTCTTTTTTGGTTTTCCCTCCACATTAATAAATTTTTCTTATCTTATCATACACATGAGAGTAAATTGAAACATTTTATAACATTTTTCTATGAAATGTAAAAGTAATAAAACCATACACAGTAAATACATGCTTTAAAAGGTATGATAAAACTAAATATATATATATCTGTGTGTGTGTGTGTGTGTGTGTGTGTGTGTGTGTGTGTGTGTGTGTGTGTATTGTGTATATACATAGAAGTACAAAAATTCTCACTGCAAAAAGTGAAAAAAGAGAGGAGTTGAGCTACAGAAGGGTGGTCATTTAGTCAATCTAAGATGCCTCATATACTAGGGCAAAATATCCTAAGTAGGCAATTTCTCAATGAACTTGAAAGTTAAGGGTATAAAGGTCAGTCATGAATGAACAGAGTGGAATTAATTCTCCATGTTCTAGGAATCGAGGACTATCATCCGTAGAGGGGATTCCAATGGTCCAGTGTGCAACAGACAATATATTATGCAAGATATAGAGTATCAAGTTTTTAATTTCTCTTTTTCTGATAATAATATATATTTTTGTATTGATTGGTCTAACAAAGTTATAAGCCAAGATAGGGTTGAGGACACAAAAAAATTCACAGAAGAGGAAACTAAAGAAATGGAAACAATTATTCATGGAGACGAACAAAGTAAAGAAGAAAACCGTGAACTGGGGTTGGAAGAAGGTAGAGCATTGAGGAATTAGCAAAATTGTGTGCAACCGACCTTTAATGAGGTAATTTTCATACATGTGAGCCAATTTATTGGTTTGTAAGCTTTTGAATTTATGTTTGTTAAACATAGAAAATTTAAGAAAATTCATTGTTATAGTAGGAAGTTTGAAATTTATTCCAATAAATTAAAAGATAAACTTGTTGTAATTCATATTAAAACAATAATGAAGATAGTTATTGAGCTTAATATAAATTGCTTAGTTAGGGTTAGTCAATTTTTAAGGGTAAGTTTTGGTTAGTTAGCATTAGTTTGCTTTCATAGGGTTTGTTTTTGTTTGTTTCTTTTCTTTCTTTTTTGGTTTTCCCTCCGCATTAATAATTTTTTCTTATCTTATCGTACACATGAGAGTAAATTGAAACATTGTATAACATTGTTCTATGAAATGTAAAAGTAATAAAACCATACACAGTAAATACACACTTTAAAAGGTATGATAAAACTAAATATATATATGTGTGTGTGTGTGTGTATTGTGTATATACATAGAAATACCAAAATCCTCACTGCAAAAAGTGAAAAAAGAGAGGAGCTGAGCTACAGAAGGGTGGTCATTTACTCAATCTGAGATGCCTCATCTACTAGGGCCAAATATCCTAAGTAGGAAATTTCTCAATGAACTTCAAATTTAAGGGTATCGAGGTCAGTCATGAATGAAGAGAGTGGAATTAATTCTCCATGTTCTAGGAATCGAGGACTATCATCCATAGAGGGGATTCCAATGGTCGAGTGTGCAATAGACAAAATAGTATGCAAGATACAGAGTATCAAGTTTTTAATTTCTCTTTTATTGATAATAATATAAATTGTGGTATTGCTTGGTCTAACAAAGTTACAAGTGAAGATAGGGTCAAGGACTCAAAAAATTTTGCAGAATAGGAAACTAAGGAAATGGACACAATTATTCATGGAGACGAACAAAGTAAAGAAGAAAACCATGAACTAGGCTAGAAGAAGGTAGAGCATTGAGGAATTAGCAAAATTGTGTGTAACCGAGCTTGAATGAGGTCATTTTCGTACATGTGAGCCAATTTATTGGTAAGTAAGATTTTGAATTTATGTTTGTTAAATGTAGAAAATTTAAGAAAATTCATTGTTACAGTAGGAGGTTTGAAATTTATTCCAATAAATTTAAAGATAAACTTGTTGTAATTCATATTACATCAATAATGAAGATAGTTATTGAGCTTAAAATAAATTGCTTAGTTAGGGTTAGTCATTTTTTAGGGTAAGTTTTGGTTAGTTAGCATTAGTTTTCTTTCATAGGGTTTGTTTTTGTTTCTTTCTTTTCTTTCTTTTTTGGTTTTCCCTCTGCATTAATAAATTTTTCTTATCTTATCATACACATGAGAGTAAATTGATACATTTTATAACATTGTTCTATGAAATGTAAAAGTAATTTGGAGTGTGTGTGTGTGTGTGTGTGTGTGTGTGTGTGTGTGTGTGTGTGTGTGTGTGTGTGTGTGTGTGTGTGTTGTCTATATACATAGAAGTACCAAAATCCTCATTGCAAAAAGTGAAAAGAGAGAGGAGCTAAACTACAGAAGGGTTGTCATTTAGTCAATCTGAGATGCCTCATCTACTAGGGCCAAATATCCTAAGTAGGAAATTTCTCAATGAACTTCAAAGTTAAGGATATGGAGGTCAGTCATGAATGAACATAGTGGAATTAATTCTCCATGTTCTACGAATCGAGGACTATCATCCATAGAGGGGATTCCAATGGTCGAGTGTGCAATAGACAAAATAGTATGCAAGATAAAGAGTATCAAGTTTTTAATTTCTTTTTTTTTATAATAATATAAATTGTGGTATTTCTTGGTCTAACAAAGTTACAGGTGAAGATAGGGTCAAGGACTCAAAAATTTTGGCAGAAGAGGAAATTAAGGAAATGGACACAATTATTCATGGAGACGAACAAAGTAAAGAAGAAAAAAATGAACCGGGGCTGGAAGAAGGTAGAGCATTGAGGAATTAGCAAAATTTTGTGCAACCGACCTTTAATGAGGTCATTTTCATACATGTGAGCCAATTTATTGGTAGGTAAGCTTTTGAATTTATGTTTGTTAAACGTAGAAAATTTAATAAAATTCATTGTTACAGTAGGAGGTTTGAAATTTATTCCAATAAATTTAAAGATAAACTTGTTGTAATTCATATTAAAAAAATAATGAAGCTAGTTATTGAGCTTAAAATAAATTGCTTAGTTAGGGTTAGTCATTTTTTAGGGTAATTTTTGGTTAGTTAGCATTAGTTTTCTTTCATAGGGTTTGTTTTTGTTTCTTTCTTTTCTTTCTTTTTTGGTTTTCCCTCTGTACTAATAAATTTTTCTTATCTTATCATACACATGAGAGTAAATTGAAACATTTTATAACATTGTTCTATGAAATGTAAAAGTAATAAAACCATACACAGTAAATATATGCTTTAAAAGGTATGATAAAACTAAATATATATATGTCTGTGTGTTTGTGTGTGTGTGTGTGTGTGTGTGTGTGTGTGTGTGTGTGTGTGTGTGCGTGTGTGTATTGTGTATATAAATAGAAGTACTAAAATTCTTACTACAAAAAGTGAAAAAAGAGAGGAGCTGAGCTACAGAAGGGTGGTCATTTAGTCAATTTGAGATGCCTCATCTACTAGGGCCAAATATCCTAGGTAGGAAATTTTTCAATGAACTTCAAAATTAAGGGTATGGAGATCAGTCATGAATGAATAGAGTGGAATTAATTCTCCATGTTCTAGGAATCGAGGACTATCATCCATAGAGGGGATTCCAATGGTCGAGTGTGCAATAGACAAAATAGTATGCAAGATACAAAGTATTAAGTTTTTAATTTCTCTTTTTCTAATAATAATATAAATTGTGGTATTGCTTGGTCAAACAAAGTTACGAGTGAAGATGGGGTCGAGGAGTCAAAAATTTTCGCAGAAGAGGAAACTAAAGAAATGGACACAATTATTCATGGAGACAAACAAAGTGAAGAAGAAAACCATGAACCGGGGCTGGAAGAAGGTAGAGCATTGAGGAATTAGCAAAATTGTGTGCAACCGACCCTTAATGAGGTCATTTTGATACATGTGAGCCAATTTATTTGGATGCAATATTTTGAATTTATGTTTGTTAAATGTAGAAAATTTAAGAAAATTCATTGTTACAGTAGGAGGTTTGAAATTTATTCCAATAAATTTAAAGATAAACTTGTTGTAATTGATATTTAAATAATAATGAAGATAGTTATTGAGCTTAAAATAAATTGCTTAGTTAGGGTTAGTCATTTTTTACTAGGGTAAGTTTTGGTTTGTTAGCATTAGTTTTCTTTCATAGGGTTTGTTTTTGTTTCTTTCTTTCCTTTCCTTTTTGGTTTTCCCTCTGCATTAATAAATTTTTCTTATCTTATCATACACATGAGAGTAAATTGAAACATTTTATAACATTGTTCTATGAAATCTAAAAGTAATAAAACCATACATAGTAAATACATGCTTTAAAAGGTATGATAAAACTAAATATATGTGTGTGTGTGTGTGTGTGTGTGTGTGTGTGTGTGTGTGTGTGTGTGTGTGTGTGTGTGTTGTGTATATACATAGAAGTACCAAAATTCTCACTGCAAAAAGTGCAGAAAGAGAGGAGCTGAGCTACAGAAGGGTGGTCATTTAGTCAATCTGAGATGCCTCATCTCCTAGGGCCAAATATCCTAAGTAAGAAATTTCCCAATGAACTGCAAAGTTCAGGGTATGGAGGTCAGTCATGAATGAACAGAGTGGAATTAATTCTCCATCTTTTAGGAATCGAGGACTATCATCCATGGGTGATCCCACAATAGTGGTTTACAATTTTTTGCCAAACTGGACACTGAAATATTTTTTTTTAACTAAATCTTCACTTTCAGGCACCTATAGCAGCTAAACCATGATGAATTTGGAGATGATACAAACTAGAGTTTCGTGGAATTTTTTCTATAGATTCTAAATATATTTTTTTCAAAATTTTTTGAATCAGATTACAATTCTTTTTCCATCTCTCTCGAAAACTAGTTTTTTTCATAAAACAACATTTTAAAACACATAACTTTTTTTCCATGAAGGATAAAATTCTAATTCTTTTGAATTTAGATTTACAACTCTGATATCTAGTGCTTCCACTTCGTTAGATAGTTTTTTATTGAATATTTTTTCTTTAATCAAGTTTCGAATTCAAACCAATTATAATTCAGACATAGCGCGACTATATAACGCGTAACTTTTTTTTTATGTATCGAAATTCAATTTTTTTTCTTTTTTGGATCAAGGACTTCAATATCTGGTGCACTAATATTTTTTAAATTTTTTTTAACAATCTACTATTTTTCCACATGTGCAGAACAAAGAGCTTGATTTTTGGTGAAAAACCTACATTCACGAGAAATAAAAAATGAATATAATAATCAAATTAAATTTATCTAAAATTATACTTTTTGGGAAGCTTATAATAAGGGCTACATACTTGCAAAAAATAAATTTTAAATGAATTCATTTGATCCCCGTAAAGGTAAATCAAAAGTGGTTTTTTATCAGCATTTTGATAGGTGTAAAGGAGACTCTGTTATAGGTATGGTTTAAAACTAGCGGGTTTCTATCCAAGGGGGTTTGATTTAAGGTAGTTTGATAAAACTCTATTCAATTGGAATTCTTTAAATGGAACTTTTCAAGGCTTAAATCATTATATCTTCTAAAAATATGTGATTTCAACAAAAATCAGTTCCTCCCAGAAATTGTAAACCACTATTGTGGCAGCACTGCCATAGAGGGGATTCCAATGGTCGAGTGTGCAACAGACAAAATAGTATGCAAGATACAGAGTATGAAGTTTTTAATTTCTCTTTTTCTGATAATAATATAAATTGTGGTATTTCTTGGTCTAACAAAGTTACAAGTGAAGATAGGGTCGAGGACTCAAAAAAATTTGTAGAAGAGGAAACTAAAGAAATGGACACAATTATTCATGGAGATGAAAAAAGTAAAGAAGAAAACCATGAACCGGGGCTAGAAGAAGGTAGAGCATTATGGAATTAGCAAAATTGTGTGCAACCGACCTTTAATGAGGTCATTTTCATACATGTGAGCCAATTTATTGGTAATTAAGCTTTTGAATTTATGTTTGTTAAATGTAGAAAATTTAAGAAAATTCATTGTTACAATAGGAGGTTTGAAATTTATTCCAATAAATGTAAAGATAAACTTGTTGTAATTCATATTAAAACAATAATGAAGATAGTTATTGAGATTAAAATAAATTGCTTAGTTAAGGTTAGTCATTTTTTCCCAGGGTAAGTTTTGGTTAGTTAGCAATAGTTTGCTTTCATAGGGTTTGTTTTTGTTTCTTTCTTTTCTTTGTTTTTTGGTTTTCCCTCCGCATTAATAAATTTTTCTTATCTTATCATACACATGACAGTAAATTGAAACATTTTATAACATTGTTCTATGAAATGTAAAAGTAATAAAACCATACACAGTAAATACACGCTTTAAAAGGTAGGATAAAACTAAATATATATATCTATGTGTGTGTGTGTATTGTGTATATACATAGAAGTACAAAAATTCTCACTGCAAAAAGTGAAAAAAGAGAGGAGTTGAGCTATAGAAGGGTGGTCATTTAGTCAATTTAAGATGGCTCATCTACTAGGGCCAATTATCCTAAGTAGGAAATTTCTCAATGAACTTCAAAGTTAAGGGTATGGAGGTTAGTCATGAATGAACAGAGTGGAATTAGTTCTCCATGTTCTATGAATCGAGGACTATCATCCATAGAGGGGATTCCAATGGTTGAGTGTGCAACATACAAAATAGTATGCAATATATAGAGTATCAAGTTTTTAATTTCTCTTTTTATGATAATAATATAAATTGTGGTATTGCTTGGTCTAACAAAGTTACAAGTGAAGATCGGGTCGAGGACTCAAAAAATTTCGTAGAAGAGGAAACTAAAGAAATGGACACAATTATTCATGGAGACGAACAAAGTAAAGAAGAAAACCATGAACCAAGGCTGGAAGAAGGTAGAGCATTGAGGAATTAGCAAAGTTGTGTGCAACCGAGCTTTAATGAGGTCATTTTCATACATGTGAGCCAATTTATTGGTAAGTAAGCTTTTGAATTTATATTTGTTAAACGTAGAAAAATTAAGAAAATTCATTGTTACAATAGGAGGTTTGAAATTTATTCCAATAAATGTAAAGATAAACTTGTTGTTAATCATATTAAAACAATAATGAAGATAGTTATTGAGCTTAAAATAAATTGCTTAGTTAGGGTTAGTCATTTTTTACCAGGGTAAGTTTTGGTTAGTTAGCATTACTTTGGTTTCATAGGGTTTGTTTTTGTTTCTTTCTTTTCTTTCTTTTTTGGTTTTCCCTCTGCATTAATAAATTTTTCTTATCTTATCATACACATGAGAGTAATTTGAAACATTTGATAACATTGTTCTATGAAATGTAAAAGTAATAAAACCATACACAGTAAATACAAGCTTTAAAAGGTATGATAAAACTAAATATATATGTGTGTGTGTGTGTGTGTGTGTGTATTGTGTATATACATAGAAGTACCAAAATTCTCACTGCAAAAAGGGCAAAAAGAGAGAAGGAGCTAAGCTATAGAAGGGTGGTCATTTACTCAATCTGAGATGCCTCATCTACTAGGGCCAAATATCCTAAGTAGGAAATTTCTCAATGAACTTCAAAGTTAAGGGTATGGAGGTCAGTCATGAAAGAACAAAGTGGAATTAATTCTCCATGTTCTAGGAATTGAGGACTATCATCCATAGAGGGGATTCCAATGGTCGAGTGTGCAACAGACAAAATAGTATGCAAGATACAGAGTATCAAATTTTTAATTTCTCTTTTTCTAATAATAATATAAATTGTGGTATTGCTTGGTCTAATAAAGTTACAAGTGAAGATAGGGTCGAGGACTCAAAAAAAATTGTAGAAGAGGAAACTAAAGAAATAGACACAATTATTCATGGAGACGAACAACGTAAAGAAGAAAACCATGAACCGGGGCTGGAAGAAGGTACAACATTGAGGAATTAGAAAAATTGTGTGCAACCGACCTTTAATGAGGTCATTTTCATACATGTGAGCCAATTTATTGGTAAGTAAGCTTTTGAATTTATGTTTGTTAAACGTAGAAAATTTAAGAAAATTCATTGTTACAGTAGGAGGTTTGAAATTTATTCCAATAACTTTAAAGATAAACTTGTAATTCATATTAAAACAATAATGAAGATAGTTATTGAGCTTAAAATAAATTGCTTAGTTAGGGTTAGTCATTTTTTAGGGTAAGTTTTGGTTAGTTAGCATTAGTTTGCTTTCATAGGGTTTGTTTTTGTTTCTTTCTTTTCTTTCTTTTCTGGTTTTTCCTCCGCATTAATAAATTTTTCTTATCTTATCATACACATGAGAGTAAATTGAAACATTTTATAACATTGTTCTATGAAATGTAAAAGTAATAAAACCATACATAGTAAATACACGCTTTAAATGGTATGATAAAACTAAATATATATATATATATGTGTGTGTGTGTGTGTGTGTGTGTGTGTGTGTGTGTGTGTGTGTGTGTGTGTGTATTGTTTATATACATAGAAGTACAAAAATTCTCACTGCAAAAAGTACAAAAGGAGAGGAGCTGATCTACAGAAGGGTGGTCATTTAGTCAATTTGATATGCCTCATCTACTAGGGCCAAATATCCTAAGTATGCAATTTCTCAATGAAATTCAAAGTTAAGGGTATGGATGTCAGTCATGAATGAATAGAGTGGAATTAATTCTTCATGTTCTAGGAATCGAGGAATATCATCCATAGAGGGGATTCCAATGGTCGAGTTTACAACAGACAAAATAGTATCTAGATTCCCCAAATAGTCAGGCCGCACTATCATATTTGTAGCCCATCAATTATCTTCAACAAAAAGCCCAAGATCCAAGAGAAATGGTAGAAATATTGAAGCCAAGTTTGAATACGACTGGTAGTATTATTTGGATTCAAAAAATTGTTCCCTAAGGACTAAGCATAAGTTTGGAATAGTGAAACTGGTAGTCGAAATGAAGGAAACCTTGTCAAGCCTCTGAGCCATGATATGACCCATGAATCCATTTTGGCGGCGATTGTAGGTCAAGAAAATTGAAGTATCCATGACCTGGATAAAAGTAAGCAATAGAAAAGAATAAATTTGAAATGATAATTGAAAAATAAAAGCTAAGGTGTGAAGAATTCGAGAGAAGTGCAAAATTTATAGAAAACTGTGAGGTAGTTGTGGTACATAGTTCCCTAGATCAAAGTCTTGGAAAGTTTAAGTTGAGGTGGGAACTAGATGAATTTCTCTGGAGAAGAATGTTAAATCAAATTAATTCTTACACAATTTGTAATAGTTTGCTTCAAAGTTGGCCATCATGAAGATTGTGAATCAAGCAAATTAAAATTTTCAAAATTAATGGTGGTTATTTCATTATGTTACCAATTATGTTGTTACCAAGCTATATTAGTCATGAAGATGCCAATGTGTGTAAAGTAGAAAGGAAAATAAAGCCGGTAAGATAGTACATGTTAACACCTGAGCAATTTAAAGGAAATGATACATGCGCATTAAGGAATGTGAATTTAATGTAGAATATTGTGATCAAACTTAAGTTTCATCATGACATTTTTGATCCATTAATGTGGTGCAGCACAATCAAAATTGGAATTGCTAGCCTAGTATTTCATAGTTTCCATAAAATCAAAATGGAAGGGTGGTAACTAATGGTTCTAAATTTAGATTTAAATTTGGTGATTAAATTGTTTGCTGCTAAATTTTAATTTATGCATATCTTCTAACATATAGTGAGATGTAGTTAGCTAGGATCTGGCATGAGAATGGTAAAGTTTAGCTGGAAATACAAACCAACAAGGAATAATTAAATGAGTTTTCAGGAAATAGTGAAGTGATGAAGGGATTTACTTTGAATGAAAAATCAAAAGGTAACCTTCACTACCACTGAAAATCCCAACCTAATAGCGAGCTTCATTGCTTGCAAGTTGAAATGAGCTATCAATGAAATATCGAAAGAAAAATGAGCTATCAATGAAATATAAAAAAAAAATCAACTCTTTAGGCTATCCAAATATCTCTATTGGGGCTATACACGCTTGGCTAGAAGTAAAGCTATGTTTGGTGGAATTAAAGAGATAACCTTTCCAGGGTTATGGATGCTTGATTGGCAACAAGGCTGTATCCACGGTTGGCTTTGGAGGATTACCAAATTATTTAGTTCAATGTCAATGAACTAATTTTTTTCACTAAGTTCTATAAACTGGAATTAATCAAAGCACACACTAATATTTTTGAGAGAAATTTTACTATTTTTATGTCAGAATCTAGGTAAAGGTAAAGAGCTATTGTTTTCAAATATGCATAAATTATAATTTATGACTAGTGATTTAATTCTGAGTTTTGGTTTAAATTTAGTTTTATTGGTTGCAAGTTGTGTGGTCTCACAAAATGACCCAAAATTGTAAGAATTGGGGACCCCAAGTGAAAACTAACGCTTATGGTAGGTGCTAGCTAGTTGGAAAGATCACTGGAAGTGAAAAAGAAAAAGAAAATCTTTTAAAAGAGTACTTCATAATTCAAGTGTTCCAGGCACCGGGTAGTAGGAATCAGGAAAGCCAGAAGTGGAAAGGGTAACACAAGGTGTTGAGCAAAGTGTTCTAGTATGGGAGGAGAGGTCCATTAAATATGAAAGTTCTAGTGAAAGCCAAGGTCCGGGAAAATTATGGGTAAAAGCTGAAGTACTAGCTATTGGGTATCGAGTAACAATGTAAAGTAAAGTTTCAAAATTTTAAGGTTATCCAAAAGGTCCGATGGTCTAGTAAGCCGATTAAAGGAATAATTATGCAAGAATATGTGATTCTATTTTTGAAAGCGAGTTATTTATGATGAATTTAAAATGATGATTAATTAATGATGGTTTTATTTACATGATATTTTATGAATGTTTCAAAAGGGATTTAATAGTTGGAATTGGTGATTGCAGAAGAAGCAGATTGTGAGCAAAAATTTTGTGTATGGAGGGTCAAGAAAACTAAGGTTGCAAGCAGATCTAATGGTGTTACTAGGTTCAACAGTACACTTTAAAAGCTCATGCAGGAACAAAGTTCATTGAAAAGAAGCACCAAATACTGGGAAACCAAAAATATGGATATCAAGCATGCAACGAAAGAGTGTACTCATTCTGGAGGTGACTCATTCCTGGGAATGTTCAATCCGATTTTGAACCTGGATGTAGCAACATAATCTCCACCTAATAATTTTGAATATATGGGAAGTTCCTACATTTTGTTTGGCGAGTTTGTTTTGTTCCAAGAAGGAACCCTAACAATAAGAGGATGAAAGACCTGAACGATATCAAGGTGTAAATGAAGGTCACCTTCATTGACTTTGTTTGCAATTCTCTTTCCAATTGTCACATTCCACATGCCTCATCATGATTCATCCCTTGGATTCCCTCTCATGTATTTATCTTATCTTCCTTGTGTCTTGTTTCTATAAAAGGCCAGGGCATACTTTTTAAAAGTTAAGTTTAGAATTTGTAGATGTCAAAAGAGCCAAAACTTCTCTATGTTTTTTTTCTTTTTTCCTATTTTCTAAATCATTCTGGATTAAAAACTTGTATGCACATAGAACTTAATCAATATCGAAGCCAATTTGAAATCTACCTATCTCATGTGTCTTTTGTAGCTATCTTGTTCATTTAGCTAGACAAGATTGTATGTTGCACCATTTAAGGGTGCATATAGAACCTACTCGGTGTCCAAAATAAGCCCCATTCTTTAAAATCTCACACTGCATTATGCCTAGCTGTGAAGCAATCTAGTGAAGTATAGAGTGGTTTGCTTTGATTTGATTAAATCTTGGGACATGCATGGAGAATACCCGAGAGCACTTTTACTTTTCAAGTATTTTTTATGCTTTAGTTTAGATTAGATGTTAAATTTTAGAAAATGTTTCAAAAAAGAGATGAATGAATTGAAATATTATTGAAAATCTTTCATTTCCATGAAATTTCTAAATGCTTAAAGCTAAATCTAATTAAATGATGGGTATGTGCAGGATCATCACGGAAAAAACAGGCCCTTAAGTGGCAAAAAATTCAGAAAAATTAGAGTTAGGCAACTTGACGTAAAAATTTGAATAAGTTATCTATATTATTTCAAAAACATGTAATAATAGAATATGTAGAAATTTGAATGTAGTTTCTAAACTACTAGGTTTATTTTAAAAAGACAATTTGAAATTTCAATGTAGTAGTACTTAAATTTCAAGGAAAAAATAAGAAGTAGGTGTCTGTGTGACCACCCTAACCACAATAAAATGATAATATTTTTTTATAAGATTTTAGATATAAGTAGAGGACTCATGTCTGAATGTGATATATATATTTTTGTATTTTTTTCCAAGTAAATAATTAATTATGAAATTTTTAGTACAACTTTTAAAAAATATAAAAACTCGTATGTTTGACCACCTTAACTTGGTCAAAACTTCATGAAATTCATTTCTTTTTAATCCTATAGTATGTGAAACATAGAATGTGATGTATGTTTCAAATTCAAAAAATGTGATATCGTTTGAAAGCTATAGATGTTTTTTAATCGGCCTATCAATCAGGATTTTAGTCGTAATTCAAATAGAAAATGAATAATAATTATTTATTAAATTCAAAGTAAAGCATAATTTATACTGGTGGAAAGCTGAGAATATCCTTTAAAAACCCTTTTCATTTCATCAATTTTGGGTTAAAAAAAAGTCATTAGCCACATACCCTACAAATACCCATCATATCGCCACTTTTTGGCCCATCATGTTTCTGTACATACCCTGATAACAAAGTTGTTTGATATTCATGAAATATTATTGCAAATATGTTGATTTCATGAAATTGTTTAATGATTGGCATGAAGATCTTCCATTTGATACTTATGATTCTTAAAGAAACTGGAGGTAACCATAGACCCCCTGAGATTAACAACAATATAATATCATACCCTGAAGCAAACCTAGTATGGTCAAGACCTAACTACCAGAGCCTTGGGATTAAGCTAAGTCAAACTTTCCCCTTTCATTTGACCTTTAGGCTACCCTGGTTCATTCTTTCAAGTAAATATAGGTTCTTCACAGTTTTCCTGTGAGGATTTTATCTGCACTATTGTTTTGACTAACATCGGCAACAACCAAATAGTCAATAGATAGGTAGTTAACATTTTGGCATTGTTTTAGTTTGTTTGTGATCAAATCTTTGTGATTGTTTGCTTGAAAGTTCTAGCTTTTGATGTTGATTTATTTGTTGTCTGCTTTGTCAAAGGGTGAAAATGATGATTTTTTTTCATTATGGATGGAAATTTTATTGCAGATAGGTGATAGTGAAGATAGGATTTTTTGTGATTTTATGATTTATTTGATGTTGTCTTTGTTGTTTTCTATATTTTTATGAATATTTTTGGATTTTGATAAGATATTTGAATATTTTTGTTGTTTGTATTTTCGACCAAGATTAAATACCAAGAGGAACACCTAAATGAGACTATCCTAGGGCCTTGAGGGCTCATCAATGATGGTGTTTCATATGTTGTACACGTAGAGGTTCATAATTCACTTGGTGTTGACTCAAAGCATAAAAAATATTTTTTCTTTTATTTTGATTTTTTTGACATTTCTTCTGATTTTGTTTGTTTTCTTGATGTTTATAATTTTGATGTCGATCATAATGATGTATGATATCAGTGTGTAAGGATATCAATAGTCTTTTTCATGATATTGTTAATAGGTAGGCTAAAATCGATTGATCTGATTAAGCAATTTCTGATAATGATAACATTATTAAGGATACACAATAATGGAAAGATAGTATTGTATCAATAGGAACAACATGAGGATTGGGAGAGTTACATCCCAAGATGATGGTTAATTAATCAAATAACAATTGATCAAGACTTGTAGCCAAGCTAGGAACAAGATTGCCAAATGTTTGGATACCATGTTGAAGTTTTAGCAAGATGCAATTGATATGGATTGTTTAAATTCTTTGGATGATGCATAGATCACAAAGTGAGCTAGAAGATATAGATCAATATTTATTTTGAAGCAAGATGTAATTACCTACTCCCAATGTCTAGCAATGTAAAAAATTGCAAGGATTATCTTGTGATTGGATAACATGTTCGAATAGAGTATGCCCCTTTGGACAATGCCTTCATGGCTCAGATAATGCTCGATAATAAATAATAGTGTTCCGTGTCAAGGTATTTACCATAAGAAAATTTGAAGTGTGCACTGAACCTTTTCCAAGATCAAGATAAGTTGTATTTGGATAAAAAATGGGTTTGATGAACGGTTCATGGATTTTATTATGGATAATATGGATTGAAGATGGATGGAATATTGGATTTATTATGCATAGGCTAAGATTCTTCCACCTGAAATGGCACACATAGATGCTCAATTCTTCACATGACATCTATTTTCGAGGTTTTCATCATGGTACTTGTCCAAAGCACCACCATAGTAGTTTTCCTTGGAGGATGATTTTTATTTTCACTCTTGATTTTTTTGTATGTTTTTTATGCTCATGTTGAACCACCTAGTGGTGCTAATGTAGATGCTCCTAGGGCTAATATATGTCTTGTTGTTGTCATATTGTGCCAATGATATCCCACTGGAAGGAGTTGTTTTGCTAAGATATAGGCACATGAATGTAACCCTTACTAATTTTTGTCATCTTTGTCGATACTGGAGTGAATATTACATTGATGTGCACATCACAATAGGGTGCCCTTAGATTCCTTATGATAAAGAGGCATTGCCAATACATGGTCAATGTGATATTTGGATATCATGGATGGTGAAATTCGTTGATGGATATGAGATTCAAATGGACTAGTTGACAGTTTAGAATCTTTGACGAGCTTCAAACTTGGGATGATGAGAAATGATGGGTGGATATGGAGATTCGATTGGGAACAACTTCTTGAAATACCTTGTAGGTCACTCTTGAAGCTTTCTTTTGCATCATTAAACTTTTTTTATGGATGAACTTCCATTTTTCATTTTTCCCCATAGTTTCTTTGACCAATGGAGTTTGATAGTGATGATTTTCTTTCTTTTTCTTTAGTATCCATTTGAATTTTTCTTGTCCATTTTGTTTTATCGATTCTTTTTCTTCATTGTTTTTTTCCTTTCTTTGATATAACTTTTTATCTTTTTGTTGGTCCCAATTAGAGGGTGGAAAAGTACATGGATGATGATTCATGATATGGATGGTTGTAGCATTGGTAGTGGTTTCATCATGTAAGGACCCTTTTTGCTCTCTATGTTGATGTTTGTGTTAGATAAAGTTGCCCCCTGTATTATAGAGGTACCATTGATATGTTTAGATTCCTTCATTATTGAATAACCAAGACCTTGATGCTTAGGTTTTTGAATAATTGACATAGGTTCTAGGATACCCTGTTCATGTAAGCCTAATCCTTTTCCTTGATAATTTAAACCATTAAAAAAATTTATTTGCAATAGGATATGTTGTTCCTTGGAAAGAAGATGCTAATCCTTTTATGCTCTATTGTGGATCTTCAAAGGTGATAACTTCTTCATTGGTAGGATAGCTTTCTCTGACAAATGTAAGTGATCCAAGTTTATAAGTGATAGGATCCTCCATATGTGGGATAGATTCTTGATTGATATCTTCAGATTGATCCTATGAAATATCAAATTTTATTGTTTCTTTAGGAGGCGTTGATAATTCACAACCCATGTAAAAGTCTCCCCCATGATCCATTTTTAATATGTCTTTGGATTTTTCTATGTCTTGATCATGTGTAGAGATGTCAAGAGTAGGAGACTCTTGTTCATTGGTAATGATGTTAAGAGTACGGGACTCTTGTTTTGGATAAAGATCATATACATGTTCTTTAGGAATATTCCTCTCATGTGTGGATTTATGTACAATTGGTATATGGATTTTTTCTTCTTTTGGAAAAAAATGGATGTCTTGGAAGATATCTCCCAATTCATTATAGTATTTTTATGATAAGTATTCTTGATGTTGAATTTGTGTGGTATTATCTTCGAAATGATTTGGTTCATGCTCTTGAAATGAATCAATTTCAAAGAAGGGACTTCTTGGAAAGGATCCTTGGATTTCCTCAAAATATGGACATATGGGTGATAGCTCTTGGCTTAGATTTTCTACATTGGGTATAAGTGTTGGATTAAGAGTCTCTTGATCATTAATATGTACTACCATGATTTGAATGATGTCAATATATCATGGGCTGGATTGAATTGCTAGAATTTGGTGATTTATTTTGATCATGCTTGGGATTTAATTCTTGATGTGTTTCCTCTTGCTCATTAGATGATGTAGAGACATTTTCAATGTGATCATTGGTAGATGGCTCTTGATCATTGTATTCAACATTTGAGGTTGAGATATTGTTAATGTTTTCAACCATGAGATCAAATGATGTTAAGGTTTCTTGAATTGGATCATTGATAGTCTTTGGTGATTGATTTTGATCATGCTTTGGGAAAGAGTCTTGATGTGTGTGCTCTTGATCATTAGGTGGTGTAGAGAAATCTTCAATGTGATTAGTGCTAGATATATCTTGACAATTGTTTTCAACATTTGAGGTTGAGATGTTGTCATTAGTTTTCAGACCTTGAATGTTGTCTTCAATACCTATTTTTCTTTGATCAATAATGTCTTGGATGATATTTTTTAGTGAACATGTTTTTATGCATCATGACCATTTACTCCATGGTATTTACAATAGGCCTTGTCACCATACCATATGAATTTGATGATAGGTTCACCACTTCATGATGGTTTTAGAAGTGTGATATGTTTAGCATTGACTAACATGTTTAACACCCCCTCAATTGGCTCCCCTAAAGGAGTGTATTTACATTTAGTGGTGTGGTTAGATTGTAAGGCTTGTTGTGGTGGAGATAATTTATGTATTTGAGATGGAATTTCTTTTTGGTCTTGAGATTGATGATTTTAATGATGTTGTAGTTGATGATTTGATGTGTATATTCCTAATTTGGAGGTTGATATTGTTGTGACCATTGATGTTGTTGATTCACTTGATGTTGTGGAAATACACTTTTTTTCTTATATGAATCGGTGTTTTGATGATGTTGAAAGTGTTGTTGGTGTAGACATTGAGGTGTTTGTGGGATGATGTTTGTTTGTTGTTGATATTCAATATTGTGACATTGAACATGTTGTTGATGATATGTCATGTTTTGATTTTGTTCAAGTGTGTCAACTATTTTCTCAAGTGCATTTAGGTCAATTTGATGTTGTAGATTTTGTCCTTGATGGTGATTTTGAAACCCTTGATAAGAGTGATTTTGATATGAAGAAGGATTTTGATTGAAATAAACCATGTGACAAGATGCTCTAAAACCTTGATTAGGGGAATCCATAGTTGATATATCATTAACATTTACAATATATGACGACCACATGGGTGTATACAGAGGAACTAGATTTGGGTGATGGATCAATATTTACATGTTTTGGAGATAGTTGGATGTTTTTATATGACACTAATATTTAGGACACAAATTGTACAAGACGTGGATCTATTTTTTTCTCTATTTTTCTAGAGGATGCATTGATGATATACTTGAAGTAGCCTTGAGGATGCAAGCAAATGTTAATGTCTTAGAAATTGAGAGCAAGGGAATAATCCAAGTTTTTGTGTTTGTTTTGAATCCTAAAACTAGGTTGATTTTATGATTTCCAATTTGGGGAGGTGGAAGGAAAGTTTAGTAAGCTATGGTATGAATGTGGATGTGAAAAATATTTTATGAACCTTATGTAAGCCAAGTCTAAAATGAAGGAGTGATGCCATATTTTGACTAACATGTCTAATAATGTTCTTTTATAACTGATGGATTTTGAGACTAATGTTGAAAATGAATTTGTTCTTCGACAATTTTTATGATAGTCTATAAGTAGGTTGATAGCATTCCCTATTTAAAGCAATAGTGGTAGTGTTTTAGATCAATAGAAGTTTTTTGTAGAGGAAATTATAGCTAAGTTCAACAAAAGTGACTCTATTTGAATAGTGACTATCAATTTAACAAGAGATAGCCAAAGCAATTATTTTGAACAATAGCGACTATATTTTTCAATAGTGCACATATTTTGCAATAGTGCCAATATTTTTCAATAGCACACATATTTTTAAATAGTGATCATATTTTGGAATACCACTAAAAATTTTCAATAGCTACAAAGATTATGTCAATAGCTAACAAGTTTATTTTAATATCTAGAAAGTTTAGGTCAATAGTAGTAATTTTTTTTCAATAGCAACTATATTCAATTGGTTTCTTGTTTTTGTTTAGCAACAATTTGGACATTTATAATTTTGAGATGTTTGGTGGATCTGACTAATTTGAGAATCATTTGTCTGAGATTTGGAAAGTGATGCATATAACAAACAATTTGAGAATCAATGTAATAGCTTTACAAAATTTGTCAATCAACACATCCTAAGGAATAAAAGGTACAATTTCTCTATGGGATTTTTTCCCACCCCAAAAGTGTTCTAATTGAATCTATAGAGGGAAAAATTAGGATATGTCAAGGAAATGTACCATCTAGACAATACAAGAAAAAGAGTCCATTCTCTTAATTCTTTATTGTCTCAACTTATAGATCTAGCGTGGTAAGTAACTTCTGGGAACGATGCTTTTCCAATGCACCATTTTGAAGGATATTTCAAAAAACTAGGCAGGCTTCCAAAACAAGGTATTTATTGACAAATATGAACAAAAAGATCATGTATAGATCAAACGTAAGCCACTTAAGAGTTTAGCCATTCATGCCCAACCCATATGTTCAGATGAGGATGAGGCATGATATGATATTCCCACTGTAGATTGAAGCTACTTTCTTTTATATTTTGTAACCTTTATATATCCCACTAGTAAACGTGCTTGTTCAAGAGTCGCTTATGTGTGTTCTCCATTATGGGATTTGTCTCATTAGTAGGCACTTATCCTAAAACTTGTGTGACCACAAAAAAATGCAAATCCTAAAAGTATTTCTCATCACCTAGGATCATCAAAAGACACAAGGGGAGAGGATATATGTACTTGGCTCTCCAATCATGGTGAAAAAAATATACAATTCATAGTAGTTTCTTTTTAAGTTGCAAAATTTGAAATGTGTGAAGCTATCAATTAAATTTTTAAGTATAGAAATTTCAAAGCATTTTAGACTTCAAACAAGATATAGCAATGTGCAAATAAAAATTGATTTGTTCAATTTTATAACACCAAAAGAAATGTTTCTAATCTTGTTGTTCATTTTAAAGGGTCAAAAAATGAAACTACATTCAATTTTAACAATGTCAAAATGAAAAAAATAAAATTAGAAACACCAATTGAAATGTGTGAGTTGCCTTCAATTATGAAGGACCAAAGTGAAATATGATATTTTCCTTGTTCATTTTCAAGCACCAAAGTGAAATATGAAAGTTTTCTTGTTCAATTTTAAGCACCAATTGTAATGTGAAAGTTAACTTGTTCACTTTTTAAGCACCAGTTGAAATGCAAAAGTTGTGGGTCCAGTTTTGAACACCAATTGAAATGTGTCTTAACTACGAAAGCTTTTTAAAACTGAAATGGTCCTAGTTTGTTCACCAACTCGACAATCAAATTGTTAGTCATTCTCATGAATAATGTTCCATATTCCTACGAGGGTTGCACCAACAATGTTAAAAACTTCCCAAACACACCAAATAGTCAAATGTCAGCATTTAGGTAAAATTAAAATAGCCTTGGACTGTTCACCAAATTTGCAATCAAACCATTAGTTTTTCTCATGAAAAAATGTACCATAATCATGCAATAACTATGCCAATAATGTTAAATAATCTCACCAAATACAAAAAATAATTAATATTTAAGGTTAGACAATTCATTAAGCATCAAAACCCTACAACCTAGACCAAATTGCAATGTAAGTTAACTTTAGGTGCACCAATGGAAAATTTAACTATATAAAAACTAAAAACTACCTACATCATTACAAAGAGCATGAAATTCTACCCCATTTAGAAAAAATTCACTAAGAAATACTTTTGTATGACCAAGATATGGTCGTTTGAAGATAGGGTATAAAATTCCTAATTTGCAAACAATAGTGACCCTATTTACAAAAATAGTGGCTTTTTCTTAACAATAGTGACCTTTTTTAGGTCAATAGTGACCTAGTTTAGGTCAATAGAATCCATGTAAATGTCAATTCAAATACCTCTATTTACAAACCTGCAACATAAAAATGTCAATAGCAATGGAGTTTGGGTCAATAGCGGTCCTATTTAGGTCAATGGCGACCCAGTTTAGGCCAATAGTGACAAAAAAAGAGGCAAACTCGTTCAGGTTTGGAGCAAAAATGTTCCAATTTAGGAAAAGTGATTCTTCAAAAAGGTGTATGCGACTGAGAACCTACAACTGCTTATCAAACTCAAAGAAAATGTTAAAGTTAAAGACCTAGGTCCCACTAGGTGTGCCAAATGTCATAAGGGGGAATAAAACAATAAGGAAAGCAAGCAATTAATTAAACTAAATCAATACATAACAAGATTAGATTCCAACCATACTCATGAAATGAAGCTCTAAAATAACGAAATCAAACAATGTAATCCTAAGATAACATAAATTGAATTCAAAACCTAAAAAATCTATACCATCGCATGTCAGAGTTGTGTTTCTATTGACATTTGGATGTTAGATTGCTAAATTCAATACAAAGCCTCCATTGTTGATGTTGGAAAAGCTTCAAAGTGCATGGATAATGGTGATCTAGAAAAGAGGGTAATAATTATTGATATGCTCAAGAATCAAGTGCTCAACGTTTTGCTATGAAATTTCTAGATGATTTGTGAGAAGGTAGAGGAATGTTTAATATATATTTTTGTTTCGAGATGAATGATCGATATTCAATAATGCAAAATAATGATCAACAGTTAAGAACCATTGAGAGAAAATAGATTGCTTAGTTGGCTTTTGTGATTGATCCAATTAAGGATGTTAATTTTAAAATCAAAGGAATTAGATTATATAATCTATAGGATTGAAGAATAGATGGGTTAGTTAGTCAATCAGAGTGATAAATTAGTGGTTGTGATTTTATCAATCATAAAAGGAGTGAGGATAATTAATTAATTGAATAGTTAATTAAAATTTAGAGATGAACGCACAAGACATGTTTAAATTTAACAAATAAAGTTGTAGTTGTTTGCTGACCTTTATGAATGATGTTGAATAATTAATTTAATTATTCATGTTTAGAGAGGGTAAAGTGATTTCATTAAATTATAAGAGGATAACAATTTAATTGATTTAGACGAATATGGTATATTAGTGGCAATTAAATAATTGATGTTAGTTAATTAATTAGGAGGAATAAAGCTAGATTAGGACATTTAATAAATAAATGAGATTTATTTAACTAGTCAAAAATGATGATTGGGGATGAATTAATTAAATAATTTTAAATCACTTAATTAATAGATGAATACAAATTTGACAATAATGAAGTAATAATTTATTATTTAATCATTTAGAGAAGAAGGGTGAAAGTTAGTTAAATATTGTTGTTAATTCGCTAGTCAGGAAAATTAAGGGTAGCTACAAATATACTCTGGTAATTGGATGTTTAATGTTTGGATGGTTTAAGAGAATACCGATTCACCCCCCTCTCAATATTTTGGGTGTTCAACAATTGGTATCAAAGCTTGGTTCCATGGAAGGAGCTTAACTACTTCGGGAAGGTCTTGAGGTTGAACGCATGGCTAATCGAAAGTTTTCTATTCCTCTGAAAGAGATTCCAATAGTTGGATTTTTTGAATGAACAAGACAACTAAGAGGTGGTTTTGAATTAGTTGTATCAAATTAAAACATCAAAAACCTCAACAACAATATGATCAACAAGCATTCATCAAACCCTTATTCTATTAAAGTGATTAATCAAGAAATGCAAATAATAGAAATTGAAACAACAACACCATACACAAGAGGACACTAGAATTATGTGGGAAACCCAATGAGGGAAAAACCATGGTGAGTATTAGCTCATAATAAAAGTAATTGCGAAATCGGTACAAGGGATCACTGCTAGAATAGGACACATTATCCAATAGGGTTCATAGCTAGGGCTCACTATGACTGAAAGAAAAAGAAGATAGAAGAGAAATGTTACACAAAGAACAACTTCTCAATGAAAAAAATAATCCACCACAATTACTTCAACACTTTCGAATCCTTGTTTTAAAGATTGTGGATGCCTTCAACTCACTACTTTCAGAAGTCCAACACCTTGAATTTTGCACTACTCTACTAAAATTCAGAGCTATACTTCTGCAATTCACATCACATTCATCACTTGCATATCTTGCATCTATCTTGAGATATTTCAACAACACCACTCTTATTTATATCATCCTCAACCTTGAAAAGCTTCTCCAAGGTCAACGATACAACCTTTACATTTGCAATTTCAAATTAGGTCGACACCGAAACATTCGTATGGTGGATAAGAATGAATGGACCCATATAAATCCTTAGTTAGGACCCAAATTTGTCCTAACACACCTAAAAACACTTTCACAAACTTTGAAAGGGTTTGCATGAAGTGTTAACACTAGGTCGATCATTAACTATACTAAGCACCATAAAACTATTAAGTACATACTTCCCATTTGATCAAGACGACACATAGACTACACAAATATCTTTTACATGATCTAGAATGATCCACGAACCACCTAAGATCCAAAAAAGAATTCATACAAAATCACATCATAGAAATACTTCAACCCAAATCATTTGGTTAATCTCATACATGCATTGACATATGAAAAACACACTGTATTGCACCAAATCAAGAGAAACCTTGAATTTTGAAAGATATAAACAACATAAATAAGTTCCTAGATCCATACAACCTAGAACAAAAATGTGGAGAAATGTGGATCAAATACATTTCTCCCTGACCACAACAAATACCACTAAAAACCTAGTTCACACATTGTTGAAAAAATATCACTCTACACAGTGATCCAGAAATCCAAACTCTAGATATAACAACTACTAGAAAACTTGACCAACATATAAGATCCGCATAGGCATAGCATCAATATAGAAGAAACATAGTGCACATCCCAAAGCATGTTTTAAACACTTGCACAACACTATTTTATTTGTTTATTAGTTTTTCTCAAAATCACTTGGAAACCAAGTACCAGAGACACCAGATCTCAACATATTAATTCATTCCAACATATCTCTATGTACTGCAACATAAAGATAGCTCCATTAACTCACAAAACTTCATCAACATCTCAACTATACATGCATACAAACTACAACAAACCGTTTCCCTCTTTTTCACAATTTTCTCAATTTCATTGACATATTCATCTTGTAACAACCTTCATTAACATATAGTTGACATCAATGAAAGCACCAACTTGTTGAAATAAATGGAAATACCTTCATACTTGCAACAGTATCCCCCTTTTTCATTGATGGAAACACATTATTGGTCTCCAAATCTACAATCAACTTGAATCCTAGAGGGGTGTCAAGCCTAATGGTCATATTCAAGGAGAGATTTGGCCAATAAACATAAGATTGAATTTAAACCCTTTCTCCCCTACACTTCAGGCTCTGTGAAACTTGGGAGGGTGATCTCGATAGTGTGCTTATAGATACTTATGTGCTAAAATATCAAATACACTGCAAATAGATGATCTCCTTTAACTGTTTAATGGAAATAATAGCCTAAAGATTTGGCTAACCTTCATGGCAATGTCCAATTTAAAAATGAGAGATGTAATATGCATTAAATTCCACTCATAATCATACTGAGATAGAAAGATAAAGTTGATTTTAATTTGTAGCTGCCACAACAAATCTCAAGAAACTACAATATTAATAAACCAATGCCATATCCTAGGGAAAAGTCACCTAAATCATGTAATTTAAAACTCATTGCAGCATTTACCCTATCATAACTATGCCTACTAGATGATGCCTTACACCATTGATACTAGAAACCTAACAGTCATACTTAGTAATCCAAGCACACAGTTGCACACACCTCCATTTATTTTATACAATTTAATTCATTCTTTGAATGAAAGTAATAACATTGAACAAACAATCAAGGAAATACAAGAGGAAAAATAATAGCAATCTTTGATTATTCATATTCATAATCCATACAATGTGCACTATGGAGACAACCAATTCAAAATATACTTTCAATTGGACACAGATATGACAATGTTGTGAATAAATTCTTTGTTACATGACTCAAACTAATCAAAAATCTGAAAACTACACTTATTCATTGTAGACATGTTACAAAAATATTTCCCCTGTGAGACCAAAAATATGTGCAACTCATGTGCAAATGAAGCAGAAAATCACATTTAAGGAAAAGTAAAAACCCAAAATGGAAATTCCCATGAGACACTTGGCACAAGGCCGGCCACTAGATTAATAATTTCCTCTCCATCAAAGAATTCCTACTCTGCACTCAAATTCTCACCTAGACTGATTGCTTTTACTTTCACCCAGCAACTAAATTTTTTATTTTACTGTGAAAAACCTTTACTCCATCGACTGTAGAAATCCCTTTTACCTGTGCACTTTATCTTTAATTATTTTCAATTGAAATTTTTTTACTTTTATGAAGGCTTAAACTCATTTTATCAGGTTATATGAAAACCCACTTACCCACATTCTATATTTTGTTTCAAGCAAAGAGAGTTTTTGCTTTATAAGGTGAATATTTTAATTTATTTTATCGGGCTAGATAAAACTAAATACTTGTTTCTCTTTATGTTCTGATTATTTCCCCAGCATTAAAAACAATGTTTTAAAACTGCTTTTAAAGACTTTGCACAGGCTCACGTGGAGCCTCCCCGCTGCCCCACTACTTTCCTCTAATAATAGCATAAACCCCATGGGCTGGCGAGCAAGCATCCTTCCACCCCACGCCCCCACTAGATGAAGCTTTGTGTTGGTGCCCATGGGGGACGGTTCATATCCGTCCACGGTAGATGCATCCCAACCGTTGATCAACAACTTTCCTTTTCTTTTTGCATTTTTGCTACATCTATATGAAATTCGATGACATCAAGCAAATGTTTACAGTGGTCACCAAAAAAAACTATCTTCTTCCTATCAAAACTATGTGTATGAGGGTTTTCCATATCCAATGCCTGGCTAAAAATAGAGAGGGCACTCATGGATTCCAAACATGCTCGATGAACCTGAACCAACAATATGTTCTTCCTTTTAAAGTGTTGAAGTTGCAAACTTTTGCATTACAAGCCAACACTAAAGCATAACATGTAGTTCGAGAGCACCAAATGATGGCGCTTACTAATATTCTTTTATAATCTTGTCACGGCTCTGCCCACAATGTGTTTGATCCAAATATAATTAAATTTTGGTGCAGTGCCAAAACAGAATTCCCTCAAACACTTCGATGCATTTTCACTGTAAGTGCAAACAGTCCATGTGCAGAGTAAACATGTTCTCAATCAAGCATCAAACAAAGATATTTCCTGTAGCAGTTTCATATACATTTGTAGACATTTCCTTTGCAATATCAAATCGATCCCTTTCAGCAGGTTTAGTGGCCGCCCCATCTGCAACAATCTTTACACCAACAATTTACAATACAACTCTCAAGCCTCCTCAAGATGTGTTGCTTCATCCCACACACTCCATTCAGCTATCAAGTTTTCCCAAACTTGTAAAATATCTTCCACCTTGAGTCTTGTCACTAATTAAGATTAATTAATATATTCAAAATAGAACATAGTAGTACCGATGCTTCATTTAAACATGAAGGAGGTAGTATCCTTAGAACCATCCCTTCCTTCATATGAGAAATCTATGCATGTTGCAAAATATTAGAAAATGAACTTTGCACTAGAACATAGCTAGCTTTCCAGTCCTCCAATGATATAGATCCATTCTTGTTTTCACCAGGTTCTGCATTCTCCCAACATCGAGCCATTACAGCTAATGTTGAAAACCCTAAATCAACAACCTGTGGCCATGGCTCTAAAGCAGGTGGAATATGCCTTAATATATCCCATTTGATGATAGATATCATCACTGGAACATGTAGGGAAACTTTCTCTTCACCTATCTCTGCTACAGTGGCTAGCAATTGCAATGAATGGCAAGCATCTTCCTTTTCTATTAGTTATTCCAAATATAGCAGCTTGTAATAAACTTACCCACTCTGTTGGCTTGTATTCCTTCGAAATAAGTATTGCAGGAGCACTAGCTGTAGAGGCACGAACAAGTCACCAAGATATATTTCCAACATTTGGTGCATCTAACACTTTTAATAATACATTATATATCTCTTTGCTTAAATCTTCGAGAAGAAAAACTGCAAGCTCTTCGAGCAACCAATTAGCATTGGTGATAGGATAATGTGAAGGTGAGGAAATTGAATAAAGAGGAAGCATTCGAGTTTGAAAGTAGCAATGCTATATGCCCAGGGCTTTGAACTTTGAAAAAATATTGAAGGCTTCCATATCCCAACAACACACCATAGTAATTCATAATTGTGTTTGTAGTTCCAGATGAACAATGAAAAGGACAATTTTTTTTGATAGAATTGGTATCACCAATAACTTCCCAGATGATCCTTCACCTCCTTGGGAAAAAATGCAAAATAATCCCAATTTCCAAGTGAAATATCAACATAAGAATTATTCACATCTGATTCACTTTGTGCAGCTTTAATTGTTTCTTTTGCTTTAAGTCATTCATTTTTTTTTTAGTTCCATGTTGCCAAGCATACATAAAGAATTTGATGAGATTTTATCCACCTTAAGTGCATCCTCAATCAATTGTAAACTTAATTGGATCTCATTTTGAATCTCAGCCATGGTTGAAGGAGGAAAGATATGTATCCACATTATCAGGAAACCTGAACAAGTAACACACTTTTCTAGAGTAGCAATGCTTTCCTCCAAATTGAATCCCTAAAAATCAACCTTTATGAATATTCAAGAAATTAGCAAGCCCTTATTCACTACATGAAAATTTCATGGTCATGAAAAAATAAGGAGCTAATTACAGTTTAACAAGCATAGAGACTTTCAAGAGGCTGAAAATGCAGTCATATGACTGCCAAGGTCATTACAGTCATTAAGAAGTTTTCGAAGTATTCATTATAGTCATCAAGACTATTGACAAATTCACATTTATAATGTCCATTAACAAGTTTTCAAAGTCTTCATTGTCTACCCATTATGATAGACATAAAAATTTCCCTTACTTCATGTCATGTGAGTGTCTCATGAGATTTGTGACTATCTTTCTTCTTGTGACTGCCTATCCTTATTAAGATCTACAACTTTTGTGGAATCTTCCCTTAAAGACATCCTTGAATTACCTTGTTAACTTTATCCTTAAAACCTTATTCAATGTGCTTGTTCATACCAAGGTAACTGTACATTATGGACTATGTGTGAATTGTCCTTCTTTGGTGGATATTCCCTCCTTGGTTGAAACAAACTTTATCTCTTGTGGCTCCTTCATTGAAAGTATTACTTTAAAATGAATCCTTCAAGACTACCCTTTCTAAGTCTTTAAGGCTTCCCTTCTATCTTTATTCTGATCAATAAGATTGTCCTCTTGATTTTATTACACTCATTAAGATTAGCTTTTTTTATAGGTTAAGGAATTTCTTTGTGACTATTTTTTAAAGGTCACTGTAGTCTTGCAGGAATCTTGAATTTCATGAATTGCTACCTTCTTAATTCCCCTTGACTACTATGATCCCTTGATTCATCCTTTGTTCCTAGGTTTCCACTTGTTGTGCATGTACCTCTTTTGCATAAAAAAGACTAGAATCAGGTAGAATATGATCCTTAATTTATTTGAACTTGTCCTAGAGCATAATATCCATTAAAATGCTTCACAATTTTGAGAGATCCATTAGTGGATTTTTTTGGGGGCGTCTATTCCTCAGTGAATAGAGCGAGATCTCATAATCTTCTGGAAGAGAAAATTGAGTTCTAGAACCATTAGGAAGCTTGCAACTATATTCAATTTTTTAAAACTCATTTGGTGATCCCAGGCCATGAAATGAAAAAAGAGAACCATTTTTTTCCTCTTTCAAACACCAATCTATTAAAGGAACTAATTTTCATCAATCCATACTTGCCTCTATCACACCACATCAACATGAGTAACCTCTTTCCTAAAAAAACATGTGTCAAGCCACCTTTGAACAAGTGAGAAATTGCTCCATGTTTAGGTCTACTATTCCTATGGAAACCAAATCATATAGTTCACATTACTACCACTCATTTTGTTTTTTGATTATGTGGAAAGTGAAAAAATATGAGGGAAATGATCAAGACTATATGAAGACACAATCTTATCATATTTACTAAGTCCCTCATAATTATTAGGCTCAAAAAAAGATATTTTCTATCAGAAACAATGTGCAGTCCTCCTATGTATTAACCAAATAACTCTCACACATTTGTAACTCTTTCAACTAAATTGCATCACTTGTAGGTTTATCATCATCCCCACAACACAACCCAATCACATTATCATAAGTATCAATGTTCTAAAAAAAAGACTTATTACCATCCACAAGTCCATTACCCACATTCAAATCATATCATTCATAGAATGCATCAGCATCCCAAAAAATGTTTTCCACTTCAGGCTCATAAACAAGATTATCAACATTAATCATGTTGTCACACAAAAAATCTTCAAGGGCAGGTTCATATGACTCAAAATCCTTGTTTTCAATAAATCCCTCATAGTGAGTGTTCAAAACACATTCACTATTGGAAAAAGTAGCATACTCAACATTACCTCCTACTGCATCAACATGAATATTTGAAGTTTACTGCTCAAGACTCAAAAAAAGTTATGAGTTGAAAATCCAGAAAAAAAATCCTCATATGCATGCATGTGATTGAAACAATCACATTCTTCAAGCACAAACTCATCATAAAGAATGCCATTGTGTAATACCCCACCACGTAACCTTAAAGAATGATGCAAAACACAATGGAAGCATATCAATTAAAATTTTAAAAAATTGTAATATTAATGAATAATTTTTTTTAAAAGTGTAATATTAACTTTTTTTTTTCAAAGTATAATGAATAACACTTAACACATACATTCTCTAAAGTATGCAACAACACATTACATTTGAATCCCATATCCAAAAGTAAACTAATCATAACATATAATTATTACTCATGAAATAAATAACATACATTCAAAGCATTTAATTCATACCATAAGATACAAAGTACATGAAGAATCATTTAAAGATTACATTCATTCCATAAAGAAATTACAAAGCTCATTTCCAAAATGAGGAAGTTCATACATTAAAGTTACAATTACAATGTTACAAAAATCCTCCTCGAATACAAATGAGTAATACATATACAAATATCCACTGATACAAAGTACAAAAGAGATGAAACATATCAACTAGTACATGCGAGCTTTCCAAACTGGAAGATCTCGCTATCACGAACATGAAGTGGGAACCCAACAATGTATGGTGCATGTTCCAACCAACCAAGTGGAACCTATAGGCCCACCCCCTATGCTAGGAGTTAGTAAAAGGGATCCCTAGACAAAACCAACTACCTCTAGAGATAGGAAAACTCAAGACTAAACTACACAAGTACAATACACAACACTATTGTTACATTGCTTCCAAAATAAAAGAATTAAGTACATCAACTGAATAGTTAAACTATTTTCATAGGAGGAGTGTCATCACAAAGTTGCATGGGTTACTCTGACGAATCTTCCTAGGCCCCGACCCCCATCTTGGGTTACCCTAGTAGCCTCTCACAACTCTTGGCCCCACATGCAATTTGATGCGGAATCAATTATCTTTCAAAGAGACAAGATAATGATCTTGCTATTCTAGGCCTTTTCATCTCATCCCAAGTCTATGCAAGCCCTTGAGTCCATGAGCGAGGCACAATTATCAAGTTAAATGTTTAAACTACCCTTTCTCTAATACATTTATTTAATTTTCACTGAGTTAACTAACTCTCACATGAGTTACCTTGGCATCACTTTGTGTGTTGGCCCCCATGGAGAGCCACTCCCCTACTGATAACATAAGGAACTTAACCAAAACTCAAGGGTAAACATGATGCACAAATATTGATAATAGATATCAACTATGATACAAGAGACAACTCAACCTCGTTCATAGTAACTGGGTGATTAACTAAACAATCAAGCGCACTACCCAAGGTAAATAAAGGGCTGAACTACAACTCACAACAAGCCCCTTTCATAAAAATAACATCTGGAAGACTTACAAATACAACAACCCAATTTCCCCAAAAAGTAAATAGAAGAAATCACAATATAGTAAGCTATTTAAGGTTGATCCCACAAAGTTGGTTTACAATTTCTGGGAGATTCTGATTTTTGTTGAAATAACATATTTTTAGAAAATATAATGATTTAAGCCTTTAAAAGTTCCATTTAAAGCATTCTAATTTAATAGGGTTTGATCAAACTACCTTAGATCAAACCCCCTTGTATAGAACCTTGCTAGTTTTAAACCATACCTATAACGAAGTCTCCTTTACACCTATCAAAATGCTGATAAAAAACCACTTTTGATTTACCTTTTGGGGGATCAAATGAATTCCTTTAAAATTTATTTTTTGTAAGTATGTAGTCCTTATTATAAGATTCCCAAAAATTATAATTTTAAATAAAAAAAAAAATTATTATTATATTTATTTTTTATTTCTTGTGAATGTAGGTTTTTCATCGAAAATCAAGCTCTATGTTCTGCACATGTGGAAAAATAGCATATTATCAACAATTTTTTTTTTAAAATATGAGTGCACTAGATATTGAAGTCCTTGATCCAACAAAATAATAATAATTGAATTTCAATACATACAAAAAATGTTGTGCGTTATACGGTCGCGCTATCTCTGAATTGTAATTGGTTTCACTTCAAAACTTGATTAAAGAAAAAATATTCAATAAAAAAATATCTAACCAAGTGGAAGCACTAGATATCAAAGTTAAAAATCTAAATTCAAAAGAATTAAAATTTTCTCCTTCATGGAAAAACATTTATGCATTGTACAGTGAGCATCATTTTCTGAAAATGTTGTTTTTTGAAGAAAAAAACTAGTTTTCGAGGGAGATGGAAAAAGAAGTGCAATTTGATTCCAAAATTTTTGAAAAAAATATATTTAGAATCTACAGAAAAAGTGTCACGAAACTCTAGTTTGCATCATCTTCAAATTCCTTACGGTTTAGCCATTATAGGTGCCCAAAAGTGAAGATTTTGTTAAAAAAAATTATTTCAGTGTCCAGTTTGGCCAAAAATTGTAAACCACCATTGTGGGATCACCCTTAAGCAGGAAATTAGGCTACGATTAGGATTTCCTAAATCCAATTTTTATTTCATGAAAACAACAATACATTTCTTACATTAATCTAACTTAAAACAATATTTTCTACAAACAATCAAGAAATTAAATCTAGTTATTTAACTTAATTTCTCAAGTACATTAATATAAAAATTAATTTTCCCCTTTTAAATCATTTCATACTGAAGTTGTCCAATTTATGCAATTTTCAAGCTTTTATTAAAAATATACATTTAAAATGTATGTATATTAAATATATATACAATTTTAAACATATTAAAATTAAATATAATTTCCAACATATAACAAAATAACAAAATATGTTTAAATAAATATATATTTACATATATATCTATATATATAACTATATATTTATATTTATTAAATATTAATCATATAAAAAAATCACATATTATAAAATTGAAATTCCAAATATAACAAGGGTGGACTGAATGAAGGTTTAATTACAGGTTATGTATACTATGGATGGTTGTTTGTAAAGGGGAGGCACAAGCCATATGGGGCAGTGTCGGCTGCCTCACAATGATGGCACTCCCCCAAAGGGGAGTCGACATTGGGAGTAGCTAGTGCTTCCCCTAGTACTATAAAACTTCATTAAAAAATAATTTTCTAACCTATGTTTTCATAAATGATCACAGTACAAATTTTAATCCGAAAATTTTAAAATATAAATTTTTTTTATAGAGAATTTCTACAGGTAACTTCTATCAATGATTAAAGGAACCTATATCTAGAAGCTTCAGGAAGTGATATTTGATGTAAAGCTTCACCTGTAGATTCCAATTTTTCCAAAGCTTCCTCCAAGAATTCACTTTTCCAGAAGAATAAAACCAAAATCCAGAGAGAAAAACTTCCCGAGAACTTCCTTTTCAATTTTTCAACAACTTCTACAAAATATCTTTTCCATTACCATGAAGTAACTTACCTCTTTCAGTTATTACAAATATTCTCTCTGAGAATAATTTCTCAACAAGAGTGTTAAATAAATTTTCTAACACACATGTCAAAATTAAAATATCTTTCAACCAACTTAGATATTTCCCTTTTGATATTTACAAGAAATTTATACTATTTTAATAATTCAAACTTCACAAATTAACATTATCTATTTAGATTTAATCTAATTAATTTAATTACTTTATAAAATGAATTTAATCACAAGGATTAAATTACTTTACAAAATAATTAAATTAAATACAAAGCTTCTAACAATATTAATTAAAATTAAAATTAAATAAACACTAAAATAATTTAAAGCATTAATTTAACATTAATTGGCATAGAAAAAATATTGAAAAATAAATAAATAAATGACAAGGCAAACATGGACAACATAACAACAAAGCATATTGAACAAGGATTGATGATACACTGTGACTAGGGTTATGGTTTGACAAGGAAACCCCGTTACTATTTCCTAATCAACTATTCCATTGGGCAATGGACATGCTCAAACCTATGAATCCAGGTGGAGTCAATGTCTGTACCTACAATCTTGCAATTGAAACATATTTTGTACATGTATAAAGATAAACCATGAATCAAACACACCATGAAGAAAAAATTGTGGAATCATAGGTCACTCACAAGTGAGTGATGCAATCCCATTCTCTTCACCAATATAGTATCACATCAAGACTGACAAAATTTTAAAATATCAATTAACTATAGATGAGCATATATCACTATCAACTCGAATAAACAACTATGCTAACCTGAAAGCATAACGTAAAGATTAAAAATCCATATAGTGTACCATCACATCTAAATATAAAAACCATCATCTCTCCAATGCTAGCAATCAAATAACAACATAGTATCATATAGTCTATCTAAGTAAAAACACATTGTCTGAAAACATAAGAAAAATGGAGGGGTACTACACATTGGATGTACTCATATCTATCCCTACATTTTCACTTTCATGTAAAACTTCATCTATGTTATCATTATGCAAGCATTTAGTGATAACTTCAAAATTAGGAAAAGGAAATGGAAGAAGGTGAAGAATCAAACAAGAAAAGCTTTCCATGTTCGCCACTTACATAACCAACACATACATGCTCTGCACAACCAGCTACTTGAACTGATTTATTCAATAAATCTATTGCATGCATACCCTTCTCTTTGTCCATGCCATTGCAATAATTAACAAAGTCACATTCCTCATTGTCAAGCTGAAAAACATCATTTGTTTCTTTATTATAGCTACTCATGAATAATTTCTCTAGCTGAAATTTACTGCATACTATATCATTTTCATCTGATAAACTAACATTCTCAAAAGTATCCCTCAAATTAGTAGCCTCATTTTTCTCATTACCATGAAAATTTTCATCAATGCTACACTCACTTGTAGAATTGACATGACCAATTGTACCATGACACTGTTGATCACATATTTATTCCTCAAATAAGATATTTAGTTCATGTCCATTACCCTATTCTTGTGAGCCTTTAAAAATGTTATCATCATTTTCTTTGTTGAAACACTTTCCACTCAAATAAATTATTTTTGCTTCCTCCTCTTGAAAAGATTCAAAGTCGCCAAGGCTGCAAGTAGAATTGCAATCATCAAGGATGCATTTTAGCTAGTTGTACATTTACATCTGCAACACTAATGTCATTACAATGAAGACTTGAGACTTCAAAATCTGTACAGACTTCTACTGCACTTTCATAGTCCATAGATGATAAAATTCTCTCAGTACCATCCACATCATAGCAACCTTATTTTGATTTAGAAAATTGACTCCCCATTTCCATATTTTCAAAGAAAATTGGAGTGACTTCACATGCTTCATCATGTCTTACATCTTAACCATTATGGATGCAATCTTCTTCTACATACATTTTCTCTGTAGTTTGTTCAAAGACAACATCCTCATCATTGCAAGATGCATTACCATTGTCTTCTACTATACCATCCTAATCCATTGGACTAAGTATGCAAAAAGTACCATCACATAATTGAGTTAGGAGATTACTTCCATATTTCTTTATCATTTCTTCAATTATTGAAAGTCATTGATATATACACTTAAGGTTAGGGGGCTTCAAGTGAGTTGGCATGGTATTCAGACCTGGCTCACAATTCTCATAGAAAATATCAATGTAGAATGATTCATAAGGTTTTTTCAATTCTAGTATAGAAAACAAAAATTTCAAGAATATATCATGAAATTCATAAGGGGATTCACCCTCAAATACTTTTGTACCACACAATGCATCAATATATGATATGAATTCAAAAAAATTATTAGATTTTTCTTCAGATTCTTCATGGATATGTAGATTTCTATCCTTAAAAAAGCATTCAATGTCTATTTATTATCCTTTAAAATAATCAATGAAACGTACTCTAAGCTTACACCATGAATCTGTGCAATGCTTTGGTAAAACAAAAAACCAATATTCAACAACATCTCCTAAAGTTCTTACAAAAAACTTCATGATAGCATCCTCTTCTTCTATTTGACAATCTTACATCAAATCAATGAAATCTTGTACATGTTGTGATGTTGATTCTTCGAAATATCCTCTAAACTTAGGAAAATACTCATTAATTATTCTAGGGATAAAATGTGGATAACCTTAGATTTTATTAAAATCTAGATAGTTATATCTTTCACTAGTGAACACCTTTTTTTGAGGACATGACTATGTTTTAGGCTCAACATTATAGCTTGTATAGGGAGAACTAGGACAGCCATACATATTTGCAAATAAAGATTTATTCCCTCCACAACTATTTAATTTTCAAGATCTCTTTCAAAATATCCCATTTTCTCATTTCCCTTTCTACTAGTACCTCAAAGTATTGGATAAGGGGCTATATTAACTAGAACCTTTGTTGAAAACCTTCATACAAAAATATAAATATAGAAAAATACCCGAGAACTACTCCAACCAACTCTTCTAATGATGTATCATATTATGTAGAGTTACCACCTCTTTGAATGGGGAAAAGATATTCAAGTAGCAGAAAGCTTCTTCCAGGATCTAAGTATTTATGAGTTCTCTCTACCAACAGAGCACCAAACTTCAAAAATACACTAGAAATGTTGCAACAATCTCCTTGAGGTATGCAGGTTCATGGATCATTTGACCCAAAACTACAGATCAACAAACTGATTGACTCTTTTCAAATGGACAATACCTGAGCTTTCCCTAGTAGATTCACCAATCCGATGGTCCCCAAATATGTAATCAACTTGAATCGTAGAGGGGTGCCAGACCTAATGGTCAGATTCAAGGAGAAATTTGGCCAATGAATGGGGGATTGAATTTAAACCCTTTCTCCCATACACTTTGGGATCTCTGAAACCTAGGAGGGTGATCTCGATAGTATGCTTATAGATACTTGTGTGCCAAAGTATCAAATACACTACAAATAGATAATTCTCCTTTAATTGTTTAATGTACATAATACCCTAAATATTTGGTTGACCTTTATGGAAATGTCCAATTTAAACATGAGATATTTACTATGAATTAAATTCCACACAAAATCATACTAAGATGAAAAGATAAAGTTGATTTTATTTTGTAGCTACCACAAACAATCTCAGGAAATTGCAACATTAATAAACTAGTGTCATATCCCAGGGTGGACTCACCTAAATCATGTAATTTAAAACTCATCACAACATCTACCCTATCATAACTATGCCTACTAGATGATGCCTTACACCATTGATACCAAAAACCTAACCAGTCATACTTAGTAATCCAAGCACAAAGTTGCATATACTTCCATTTATGCTAATACAATTTAATCCATTATTTGAATGAAAGTAATAACATTGAACAAAAACTCAAGGAAATATAAGAGAACAAATAGTAACAATCTTTTATTATTCATATTCATAATCCATACAATGTGCACCATGGAGACAACCAGTTCAGAATATATTGTCAATTACACACAAATATGACAATGTTGTGACTAAATTCTCCATTACATGACTCAAACTCATCCAAAATTTGAGAACCACACTTATTCATTCTAGACCTTTTAACGAAATATTTCCCCTGTGAGACCAAAAAAATGTGCAACTCATGTGAGAATGAAGAATAAAATCACATTTAATGAAAAGGAAAAACCCAAAATGGAAATCCCCATCAGACATTTGGAACAAGGCTACCCACTAGATTAATAATTTCCTCTCCATCAAAGAATTCCTACTCTGCACTCAAATTCCTGCCTCCTACTTGGTTTTATTGTGAAAACCTTTTACTCCATTAGTTGTAGAAATCCCTTTTACCAATGCAGTTTATCTTTAATTATTTTCAATTGAAATTTTTTGCTTTTATGATGACTTAAACTCATTTTATCGAGCTACATGAAAACTCACTTACCCACATTCTATATTTTGTTTCCAACAAAGAGAATTTTTTCTTTATAAGGTGAAGATTTTAATTTATTTTATTAGGCTATATAAAACTTTTACCTATTCCTCTTAATGTTTTAATTATTTCCCCACCGTTACAAAAAATTGTTTTAAAACTACTTTTAAATACTTTTCATGGGCCCACGTGGAGCCTATCTGCTCCCCCGCTACTTTCCACTAATGACAACATAAACCCCATGGGCTAGTGGGAAAGCATCCTTCCTCCCTGAGCCCCCACTAGATGAAGCTTTGTGCTAGTGGGTCCCCTATGGGAAAGTGGGGGACAATTAATATTGGTCCATGCTAGATGCATCCCAACCATTGATCAACAAATTTCCTCTACATTTCATGTTTCTATTACATCTATATGGACTTCTGCGGCATTGCGCAAATTTTACAGTGGTCACCAAGAAACCCTATCTTCTTCCTATCAAAACTATGTGTATGAGGGTTTTCCATAGCCAGTGGTTGGCTGAACATAAAGAGGACACTCATCGATTCCAACCTTACTAGATGAATCTCAACTAGCAGTGTGTTCCTCCTTTGAAGTGTTGAAGTTGTACTTTTTTTCATTACAAGTCAACACCAAAGCATAACATGTGGTTTGAGGGCATCAAATGACTGCACTTACTAGTGTTCTTTAATAATCTTTCCACGACTCTTCCCACAATGTGTTCGAGCCAAATATAATTAAATTTGGGCACAGTGCCAAAATAAAATTTTCTCAAACACTTCGATGCATTTTTACTATAAGTGCAAACTATCCATGTGTAGAGTAAACATGTGCTCAATCAAGCATCAAACAAAGATATTTCTTTCAACAGTTTCATATACTTGTGTAGACATTTCCTTTGCAATATCAAATCAACCCCTTTCAACAAGCATGGCAGTTGTCCCATCTGCAACAATCTTTGCGCCAATAGTTTACAATACAGCTCTTGATCCTCCTCAAGATGTGATTCCTCATCCCATGCAGTCCATTCAGGTATCAATTTTTCCAAAACTTTTAAAATAGCTTCCACCTTGAGTCTTCTCATTGATTCAAATTCATTAATATACTTTAAAATGGAACATAGTAGTATCGGTGCTTCATTTAATCATGAAGGAGGATGTAGTATCTCTAAAACCATCCCGTCCTTCATATGAGAAATACATGCATGTTGTAAAATATTAGAAAATGAACTAGCCACTAGAAAATAGCTAGCTTTTAAGTCCTCCAATGATATAGATCCATTCTCATTTTCACTAGGTTCTGCATTCTCCCAACATCGATCTATTGCAGCTAATACTGAAAAACCTAAATCTACAACCTACAGCCATGGCTTTGGAGCAAGTGGAATATGCTTTGATGTATCCCATTTGATGGTAGATATCATCACTAGCACATATAGAGAAACTTTCTCTTCACCTATCTCTACTACAGTGGCTAACAATTGCAACAAATGGCAAGAATCTTTTGTTTCTATTAGTTATTCTAGATATAGCAGTTTGTAATAAAATTATCCACTCTGGTGGCTTGTATTCCTCCAGAAAAATTACTTCAAGAGCACCAACTGTAGAGGCATGAACAATTCACCAAGATATATTTGCAACATTTGGTGCATCTAATGCTTAGATTAACAATGCATTATATATCTATTGGCTTAAATATTCAGTAAGACAAATGACAAGCTCTTCAAGCAACCAATTAGCATTGGCAATAAGATAAGGTGAAGGCAAGGACATTGAATTAAGAGGAAGTTCTTGAGTTCGATGCAACAATGCTACATGCTCAGGGCTTTGAACTTTGAAAAACTCTGGAAGGCTTCTATATCCCAACAACACACCAACTAATTCATAATTGTGTCTATAGTTCTAGATGAACTATCAAAAGGACAAACAAATTTTGATAGAAATGATATCACCAATAATTTCCCAAATGAACCTTCACCTCCTTGGGAAAAATGTAAAATAATTACAATTTCTATGTGAAATGTCAACATAAGAATTATTCACATCTGATTCACTTTGTGCAACTTTAATTGTGTCTTTTGCTTTAAGCTAGTCATATGTTTTCAGTTCCATGTTTCCAAGCATACATAAATCATTTATGAGTTTTTATCCACCTTAAGTGCATCCCCAATCAATTCTAAACTTAATTGGATCTCATTACAAGCCTAAGTCATGGCCAAAGATGTAGATATGTATCCACATTATTAGGAAACTTGAACAAGTAACACACTTTTATAGAGTAGCAATGCTTGCCTCCAAACTATTAGTTGACATATTTTTCTTTCTAAAATAAATACAAAAAATGACTCAAATTGCCTAGAGAGATGAACAAACAACACTAACAGTTGGAGAAGTTTCCATTGGATTGACAACTTTCCTTTGAATTTTAGAGGTACAACTCCCACTTAAGATATGCAAAGAATGAAAAATCAAGGTATGCTTTTAACCTAAAAGTAGAAAAGGAAACTAACACCTTCCCTTAACCATGAAATTAAATGTGATGAATGGATTCAGAGTGAAGTGAATGCAAAAAAATGATACAAAGCCCATTTATTCCACACCCACAAAGAGAAATAAGAAAAAGAATGAGCAATGAATTTCCTTTTTAATAGATGAATTATTTTGCATTCAAAGTTCCAGAAATAATAACATATATTATTTTCTATGAAAGAATCAATATTGGAAGGAAAATGTAAAATCCCAAAGTCTATTGACAATTTTAAACAAACATTTACAAATGCAAAGATCTGAAAACGCTTTCTTTATTTCTCTAATATCAAAATTATGAGCACAAAGGCCCAACACCCTACACAACCAACCATACAAAAGGAAAATTCAAGACTTCCCTTACTTCCCCTATCTTTTAGAAATAGTCAAAAGGATGCCTCTGCAACTAAATTGGAGGCCAATATATACATGCACATCAAAATTGTTACATTACAAAAAGTAACGGTCTTGAAAATGACCAGCGACAACTATTTTAAGGAAAGGCGTTATTATTCCCTATCGCGGAAAGATTTCATGTATGTCGCTAAACCACGGGTGGTGCAGGAGGTCTATACAACTCCAATTGCATTTCCATAACTAAATTATTGAATTCGGCACGTTCGTCTTCTTCTTCCAAAACCTGGATTGCCCTATTGTACTCGATGTAGCTGGTTTTCTCCTTCTAGGCTAGTGAACACAATTGAGAGATGATGTCAAATTTTTCTTCCTCTAGCCAATTCACATTAGGTTGAAGAACAAGAACAAGCTCATCTTCCCATTCTCTGACATCACCAGGAAGTAGCATTTTGAGAAAACTTTGAAATTAAAAAAACACTACCACCTTCTCTTACATGCATACCTATTTAACTTCTATGGCAGAAAGAGTTCATTTATTCGCTAAGAAAAACATGTCAAACTATTTTACTAACTTCCTTATTAAAGAGTTGTCTTTTCAAAGGATTTTTAAAGATTACATTTAAAAATTTTGCTATCGTCTCGAGAAATGGAGAAGAAATTTTTTAAAGGCACCGTACACTTCATTAAATGCACTGACACTTTGGAAACAACATATCCCACTGAGGTCATTCCATCACTATGAGCTAGAACCTTGTAACTAGATATCAGAGGGCATGTGCAGGATCATCATGGAAAAAACAAGCTCTTAAGTGGCAAAAAGTTTAGAAAAATCAGAGTTAGGCAACTTGACATAAAATTTTGAATAATTTATCTATGTTATTTCAAAAATATGTTAGAATAGAATCTATAGCAAATTAAATTTAGTTTCTAAACTACTAGGTTTTGTTTTTTGTTTTTAAATCTATTTGGAGAAAATTTGAAATTTCAATGTAGTAGTACTTAAATTTTAGGGAAAAAATAAGTAGGTGTCTGTCTAACCACCCTAACCACAATAAAATGATAATATTTTTTTATAATATTTCAGATATAAGTAGAGAACTCATGTCCTAATGTGATACATATTTTTTTGTAATTTTTTCCAAGTAAATAATTAATTATGAATTTTTTATTACAACTTTACAAAAATATAAAAACTTGTATGTCTGACCACTTTAAGTTGTTAAAAACTTCATGAAATTTAGTTTTATTTTTTTTAAACCTATAGTGTGTGAAGCATAGAATGCAACACATGTTTCAAATTCAAAAAATGTGATATCGTTTGAAAGATATAGATGTTTTTCAATTAGCCTATCAATCAGGACTTTAGTCATAATTCAAATAGAAAATGAATAATAATTATTTATTAAATTCAAAGTAAAGCATAATTTATATTGGAGGAAAGATGATAATGTCCTTTAGAAACCCTTTTCGTTTCATCAATTTTGGGTAAAAAAAAAATTCATCAGCCACATACCCTACACATACCCATCATATCGCCACTTTTTGGCCCATCATGATCCTGCACATACCCTGAAAGTTCTAGAGTTTCTAGAATTGTTGATATCCTAAAAACACCAAAACATCATTTCCAAAAGCTACAAAAGGTCGGGTGATTTTGAAACATCAAAATTTAGAGACTTGGTTTGGGAATTTAACAAGACCGTGACAATTATAAGATTTGTCAAATCCACGACTTGCAAAATTTTACCATGAAAGGATGAGTTTTAAAACAATTTGTCTCGAAATAAAATTTTGAGGGGTAAGAAAAATTGAATCCCTAAACATAGACCTTTATGAAGAATCAAGAAATGAGTAGGGCCCTGTTCACTACATAAAAAAATTCATGGTCATGAAACATAAGGAGCTAATTACACTTTAACAATCATAGAGATTTTCAAGAGGCTGAAAATGTATTCATATGAATGTCATGAAGTTCATTATAGTCATTAAGAAGTTTTTGAAGTCTTCATTATAGTCATCAATACTGTTGACAAATTCACATTTATAATGTCCATTAACAAGTTTTCAAAGTATTCATTGTCTGCCCTCATTTCTTCCCATTATGATAGTCATAAAAGCTACCCTTACTTCATGTCATGTGTTCATCTCTTGATATTTGTGACTATCTTTCTTCTTGTCACTTCCTATCCTTATTAATATCTACAACTTTTGTACAATCTACCCTTAAAGACATCCTTGAATCACCTTGTTAACTTTGTCCTTAAAACCGTATTCAATGTGCTTGTACATACCAAGGTATATGTGCATTATGGACTGTGTGTGAACTATCCTTCTTTGGTGGATATTCCCTCCTTGGGTGAAACCATCTTTATCTCATGTGGCTCCCTCATTGAAAGTATTACTTTCAAATGAATCCTTCAATATTGTCCTTTCTATTTCTTTAAGGCTTCCCCTCTATCTTGATTACAGTTAATAAGACTATGCTCTTGATATTATTACAGTCATTAAGACTCTTTTTTATAGGTTACAAAATTTCTTTGTGAATAAGTTTTAAAGGTCACTGTCATCTTAAGCAATGTTTTTCCTTGGTCTTATTTGTATTCTTGCAGGCACCTTGAATTTCATCAACTACTGCCCTCTTAACTACCCCTGACTATTATGAGCCCTTGATTCATGCTTTGTTCCTAGGTTTCCACTTTTTGTCCATGTACCTCTTTTGCATAAAAAAACTAGAATCAAGAACAATATGATCCTTAGTTTATTTGAACCTATTCTAGAGCATAATATCCATTAAAATGCTTCACAATTTTGGGAGCTCCATCACACATGATGTGGAAAAACATTAAAGACAATGCAAAAACTTTGAACATAGTTTATCACAATTTTCTTTTACTTTCTTTCTACCTATCTAGACAATATTTTTCACATGATTCTTTCTCCCCATTTAACATCAATGGAAAAGGATAAAGTGTTTTTCATTGTTCTACCCCTTTGACACTGAACCAAGAGAGTTTCTATAAATACTCCCCCTTGGGAGTACACCCAACCAAATCAACAATTCTACACTATGAAAACACATGAAACTAACTTCCTCTAAGAGGTAGCCACCAACATCATTCTAGACATGAGATGAATCCATAGATCCATTGGACTGATGCATCTCCATATGCATCTAGTTCAAAGAAGGAGGGGTAATAACCCCCAACTTCTCTCGAAGATACTCAAAAGGATCCTTAGGAAGAGCCTTAGTAAATATGCCAACAATCTGATCCTTTGTAGATACATATTCAAGCTTCACCTCATTCTCCATAACCTTCTCTCTTAGAAAGTGATGCCTAATTGATATATGATTTGTCCTTGAATGCATCACTAGATTCTTTGAAATGTTAATTGCACTTGTATTATCACAAAAAATAGAAATAGCCTCATCATAAATTACTCTAATATCCTTCAATGTTTTTCTCATCCATAATACTTGTGTGTAACAAGATGCTACTGCAATATACTCAGCTTCTATAGTAGATAAAGAAACTGAATCTTGCTTCTTACTTAACCATGACACCAATCTACATCCAAGAAAGAATGTACCACCACTTGTAATTTTCCTTTCATTAATGCAACAAGCCTATTCTACATTTGTGTATGCACTTAATGTGAAATCAGTATCCTTAGGATACCATACACCATGTAATATAGAGTTCGTTTTAAATATCTGAATATCCTCTTCACTACTACAACATGTGTCTCTTTAGGCTCTTCATGAAATCTAGCCACAAGACAAAGTAGATGTATGATATATGATCTAGTAGCAATTAGATATAACCATCCACCAATCATAGATCTATACTTGCTCTGAGTAAACTTAGGTGATTCATCATCCTTGCTCAATTTGCAACTAGTCACCATAGGAGTGCATACCAGTTTGGTGTCTTCCATTCCAAACTTCTTTAGAATCTCTTTGATATAGTTTGACTGTGAAATAAATATGCCTTTATCTGTTTGATTGATTTGTATCCCAAGGAACAATTTCATCTCCTCAAATGTTAACATCTCAAATTATTTTTGCATCTCTTTTACAAACTTCTTACACATAGATTCATTGCCTCCAAAGATAATATCATCCACATACACAACCACTGTCAAGATTATATCTTCGTCAAATTTGAAGTAAATATTACTATGTGTGGTGCCTTTACTGAATCCTTGTTGTATCAAATATATGTACACTCTTTCATACCAAGCTTTGGTAACTTACTTTAATCCATACAATGCCTTCATCAATCTACAAACTATATCTAGTTGATTTGATAGCTGAAATCCTTCTAGTTGTTCCATGCAAACCTATTCTTCCAATTCACCATTCAAGAAAGCATACCTCACATCCATCTGGTAATTTTTAAAGTCCTTATAGGCTGAAAATTTCAAAAACATTCTAATAGCCTCTATCATATCCAACAAAGAAAATATTTCCTCAAATTCTATCCCTTCTGCTTGTGATTAACCCTTACACACAAGCCTTTCTTTATTTATTACCACTTCTCCATTCTCATTCAATTTGTTTCTGAATACCCATTTAGTTCCAATTATGTTCTTGTTTTTTGGTCTAGGAACTAGTTCCCAAGTCTGATTTTTCTAAATCTGCATAAGTTCTTCCATTTCCTTCATCCAATCTTCATCATTGCATGCATCACTCACTATTTTAGGTTCAATTTTAGAGAGTAAACAAATATTTACCTTAACTTTAGTAGCTCTACTTCTTGTCATTATTCCTTTCCTCTTGTCTCCAATGATCTATTCTTCATGTTACCTACCATTTTGATCCTTGAAATTTTCATAATTTCTCCCTTACTATCATGCATGGTAAGCCTTTGTCAGTAAGGAAAGAGATGTTACCTATCACAATAGTTACTTGGCAATGCTACTATGCCATTCAATATGTCAAAGGCTATTCTTGGGCTCATCTTAAAAAGACTTGCACACTATAATGTTGCTCCTCAGTAGGGTTGGTTTTCCTCAAATAGCCATGCTCATAATCATAGAATTGCAAGAAACATGTTCCCACAATAAAAAAAATAGATCAATCATGGAGGCTTGAATTCATACATGAAGGAGATGAGTCTCTGTTCTCTTCACAGGATTGCATGCATCCGAATGAGGCTCATAAGCATACATGATTCCAATAAGAAGGATTGGGAGTATTTTGGTGTGTAATTGACATAATTAAACAAGGAAGGGATGGTTCAAAGGTAATGGTTTAAAACTGATGGATTTATCACTAGATATAAATGCCATTAATAAATACTGGTGAAGGTTGTCTTCTAATCAATTTACCGAGAGAATTTTAGCAATTCCTATTAAACATCATTGAAGCTACTTCAAAATCCCTTCAAAAACATTGAGGATTGCGGAGGTACCTATGGACATACAACACATGTAGCAAGTTTGGCATTGTGTATTGGATTTGAGATTTAATATCACCAATTCGATACATGTTCTCACTCTTTCAAAGGATCTCAGACGAGATATTAGAATGTTATAAGAACCACTAATAATGTCACCACACTATAAAGAAAAATGGTGTTTATATCATTGGAATTTCATTATGATAGGAATCCTCCATAATGATTACAAGAACCACTTAAAGTATTGTCACACCATTTAAAAATTAGAAGCAAAGTAGATGTTTTGTTGGCATTATTTTAGAAGGTTTTGAGAATCATCAAAAATCCTGCTCTAGTTAGAAGAACTACTCAAAAGCACTCCCTCACATAATCTTAACACCAAACTATGTGCTTTGAAGCTTGATTGTTCATTGGTGCAAAACTCGTGGTATTGAGGTGCTAAGTAAAGCGGGTCTCAGGTGCCCAAGTGGTAGATGATGGATTATCTATAATTTGCTTATGCTGTGAGACTCGAAAGATTTGTGCTCTTGATTCTTCATGAAGCAAACCATCGCTTTGAGATCAATTGATTTTAATATTAAAGTGAAGATCATTGTCACAAATAGATCTGAGAAGTCATTAATAGAATTTGGAGTCATTTGACACAAATCATGACGAATGGATAAGTACCCAACTATAGACCAAGTCAATCAGTTTTGAAACACACTATCTAGTTGTACAAAGATAGGTATACATAGAAAGAGTATAATATAGAATTTTTAGACATGGCGTCAACATCATCTAAGAGGTATTATGGAGGTGGTCAAACATTTCAGTAAAAGGGCCTGATTCGTTACATAAGAATGGTGTAATACACTAGAGATTGGCATTTCAAAGACGATGCCCCATTCAAGAATATAGCCAACAAACTATTATTTGCATTTGTTCTATTTGATGATCATATGAGCAGCTAGTTTGGATGTCAAAATTTTCAAATAAAATGAAAGCATAGAGTTTTTCCTCTATTTCCTAGCCAATTGGGAATACACAAAATGTAGAATAAACAAAACAAAGTAGAATGGAGACATCACAAAACTGGGCATGCAATATTTTCCTTTTTGTATTAACCAGAAAAACTAACAAATTACAAAATGATTTCCTAAAACTGGAAATTACAAACTATAGATTAAAAATTACTAAGAGCATACTAGAACTACTCATACAAACTGGAAAACAACTTCAGGAGCTATTAGGAGCTCACTGGAAGGAGCTATGGAGAGCTCTTCAGGAGAAATCACTACTCAATCACAAAACAAACAACTATTGTTGTTTAGGAGCTTCTGAGAGCTCACATAGACTTACCTGAATCACACATAGAAAAAAACTATTCCTTTGTTCATAGATTGTTGTTGCACAGAAAAAAAAATCTTCAACTTACTTTTAGCTATCAACATTCATTCCTTTTTGTCTCTTCAACATTCCCTCTCAAAAATTTGAAATTACCTACCAGCATTAATTGGGAATTCAAAAATAGCTACCATATTTACTTCTTGAGTTGTCAAGAGCTATAGGGATGGAGATCTAAAAAACTATCATTGAAAATGGGGGCTCCTAAAGGGTAGGTGAAGTAGGGGGCTGACATGAGAGCAAGAGGCTTCAAAAGAAATTAATTTTCCAGCACTCCCCCTTTGTCCTGAGCCGACGAAACAAGATCAATCTTGATCCAAATCAACAATGCACAATTTTCTCCTTAGGAACTCAAAACTATCCTTGCTCAAGGGCTTGGTGAATATGTCTACTAGCTACTGTTTAGAACTACAAAATGCCATTTTAATTTCACCATTTTCAACTAACTCTCTAATAAAATGATACTTGATTTCAATGTGCTTGATTCTTCCATAAAACACAGGATTTTTCATCAAATCTATTGATGAAACATTATCACAAAAGATTATTGTTCCATCCTCTTTTTCTTCTCTCAAATCTGCCAAGATTCTTCTCAACCAAATAGCTTGACATGTTGTTGCATTTGTTGCTATATACTCAGCCTCTACTGTAGATAAGGAAACTATGGGTTGTTTCTTGGAAGCCCATGAGATGACTCCCAAACCCAAGTGAAACGCATAGCCCGATGTGCACTTCCTATCATCCAATCTTCTTGCCCAATCACTATCTGTGTATCCAACTAACCAAAAAACATTTGTTGCTGTGTACAAAATACCATATCCTTTGGTACCATTCACATACCTTAGGATTCTTTTACCCACTTTCCAATGGGTGTCCTTTGGAGTCTCCATAAATATAGAAATAAGACTCACACTGTGCATTATATCAGGCCTAGTTGCAGTTAAATAGAGTAAGCTTCCAACCAAACTCTTGAACATGGTCGGATCCACATTACTACAATAATATTCCTTGCCCAACTTTAGACCTATGGTTGTTGGTGTTTGGGTAAGCTTGCTTTCAAGCATCCTAAATCTCTTCATGATCTCATTTGCATATTTTTCTTGAGAAATAAATATACCATCATGCATTTGTTTTATTTCTATGTCTAGAAAATATCTCAAGAGACCTAAATCTATCATTTCAAACTCTCTTTGCATGGCCTCTTTAAAATCAGCAATGAGGAAACCATCATCCCAAGTGAAAAATAAATCATCAACATACAAGACAACAATCAAAATCTTACCATGTGTTGCCTTGATGCAAATAGTGGGCTCACCATCACTTTTGTTAAAGCTATTTCTCATCAAATATGAGTCGGTCTTGTTGTAATATGCCTGTGTAGCTGGCTTCAGCCCATAAAGAGCTTTCTTCAGCCTATAAACTTTTTGTTCTTGACCCAGAATTTCATATCCAAATGGCTGCTCCACATAAACTTCCTCCTTCAACACTCCATTAAGAAAGGTGAACTTCACATCCATTTGAAACACCTTCCACTTGTTCTGGGCTGCAATTGCTATGACTACCCACATGGTTTCCATCTTTGCAACAAGGGAAAATGTCTCATTATAATCTCCCCCAAACTAGTGTTTGTACCCCTTGACAACTAATCTTGCCTTATCCATTTCTATTCTTCCTTTGGCATTACACTTGGTTTTGTAGACCCATTTCACCCCAATAACTTTCTTTTTGGGAGGAAAATCAGTTAAATCCCATGTGTTGTTCCTCTCTATTGCATCTATCTCCTCATCCATGGCCTCACACCATTTCTCCTCTTTCAAAACATCTTAAAAAAACTCAGATCTCTATGAGAAAACAATGCAAAATTCACACTCTCATCAAATTATTCATCATACCTCTCATTTTGGTAGATCTCCCTTAGACTCCTAGTCTTCTTTGGAATTAGGGAGGCAAGAGTGGGGTCTAAACTTTCACTACTATTGTTGCTCTGCTAAACAGCTAGGTTCAGGAGCTCGTCCAGAGCTTTCAAGAGCCAATATTCTGGCTATCTCTCGCTGCTTTCCTTTCCATCTGCTCACTTCAGGAGCTTTCAAGAGCTTGACTGGTGCTCTTAGGATCCAATCTTTTGGTTGTCTATGACTTTCTACCTACTTCAGGAGCCATCAGGAGCTGTCGGGAGCTTTCAAGAGCTCTTTCGAAACTTTTAGGAGCTTTTCCAATGCTTTCATGAGTGACTAGAGGCTCATCTTGTTTAACTTCATGTTCTGTTTCTTCTTCTTTTTTAGGAGTTGTCAGGAGTTGTCAGACCATCCCATGATTCATCTTCAAGGAACTCCATGTCCCTACTAATCACTATCTTCTTGGTGACTAGATTATATAGCTTATAGGATTTGGACTCCTCACTATAGCCCGTGAAAATAATTTTTTCACCATTGTCATCCAATTTTTGCCTCTATTCTTTAGGCACGTGAGCATATGCTACATGCCCAAACAATCTTAAGTGCTCAACCATCCACTTGTGTTTTGTCTATGCTTCTTGAGGGATTTTGTCACGAACCACCTTTGTTGCACTTTTATTTATTAGATAAAAATTTGTTGCTACAGCTTCTCCCCAATATTGAATTGGGAGTCCCTTTGCTTTCATCATGCTCCTTGCCATTTCCATGATGGTCTTATTCTTTCTCTCAGCCACTCCATTTTGTTGCAGAGTATAACTAGTTGTTAGCTCCTTCTTGATGCCATTTTTCTTGGAAATTTTCACAAACTGATTGGAGGTATACTCCCCTCCTTGATTTGACCTTAGGACCTTGATAAAATTTCCACTCTCCTTTTTAGTTTGGGCCTTAAACAACAAAAAATTATCAAAATCTTCAGAATTTTGTTGCAAAAAATAGGCCCACGTCTTGCAGCTATAATCATCAATGAAGGTCATAAAAAAACTACTTTTACCAATAGAAATGATTTGCATAGGGCCTACCAAATCCATGTGCACCAGCTCCAATGGTTCTCTTTCCCTTGTAGAGTTGCCTGATTTAAAGGGCTGGCTATATTGCTTGCCCAAAATGCAAGCCTCACACTTAACATTAGGCTCTAGTATTCTTGGCAAACCATCAATCATTTTTTTCTTGGAAAAAAGACTTAAACTAGCATAGCCTAAATTTCCATACCTAAGATGCCAAAGCTTGGAGGGGTCTTGAATGGTGCTCTTGAGGGCTACTTGTTGTACTGCTGCACATTTTCCATTCATGAGAGGTGCAACAACAGACTGAGATGAGAAACATGTCTCAATCTTTAAAGGAAACATCTAGTTCTTTGTCATTTGAACTATTGCAAACACCTTTGTCCTCTAATTCTTGTCATAAATAATGCATTGACCCTTCTCCATTAGCACTTTATATCCATTTTAGATCAGTTTTCCAACACTCATGAGGTTATTCTTTAACCTAGGAGCAAGAAATACATTTTGTATCTCTTTCTTCTCACCTTGCTTGGTGCATATCATGATAGATCCTCTTCCCACAACTGGAACTAATCCATTGTTCCCCATTCTAATCTTAGACTTAACATTTTTTTCAATGAAAGAAAAAAAACTTTCATTACCACTCATGTGGTTGCTACAACCGTTGTCCAAATATCAAACTTTGGGGCTGCATTCTTCACCAATGTTGCAAATGATGAAGGTTGTGGACTGATTTCCTTCACCCACATTTGCATTTTTTTTTACTGATCACGCTACTTTGTCCAGCATTCACTCTCATAATGGCCAAATTTATGACATTAGTATCATTCAACATTGCTCTTGCCATTCTTCTAGTTTGATATGTTGTTCTTCTTGCCTTGTTGGGAGCTGGTCTGAGAGTTTATCGCTCCCTCATGGCTGCTTGCTCATCTCGAGCTATCTCCTCCAGCATTTCCTTGTCTGGAGTTGCCACGAACTCTACCTCTTGAGCTTCTTCCTCCTTTGTTTCTTCTCCCCCTTCCTCTTGCATTTGACTGAGCTTTAAAATATTTCTCTTGGGAAGAAGTAGCAGACCTATTTAGGCATTCTTTGTGGGTTTGCAGAGAACCCATAAGCTCATCAATGAACAACATTGTGAGATCCTTTGCCTCTTTAATGGAAATCACCACTGCATCAAATTTTTTGGGTAAGCTCCTGAGGATTTTCTCCATGGTCCTCTGATCATCCATGACTTTAGCATTCACTCTCAATTGGTTTATCAAACCTGAGAGTCTTGTGTGGAAAAATAAGATGGACTCATTGTCCTTTATTTCAAGAGTCTCAAACTCTCTTCGAAGCATCCAAAGCTTCACCAATATGACCTTCTCAATCCCTTTGTAGTTGGTCTGGAGGATTTCCCAAGCTTCCTTTGCATAGTTAGCTGCTACTATTCTAGGAAAAATGGCCTCTATCAAGGCTTCTTCTATTAACTTCAATTCCTTAGCATCTTTCCTCCTCAACTCCTTCACCTGGGTCTTATGGTTGTTTGTGAGAACTGCATATGCTACAAGATTATTTACATCATTGAAGCCATTGATCACAAACTCCCAAAAATCATTTGCAACCATTATGGTCTTCATCTTATTTTCCCAAACATTATAATTCTATCCATCAAAGGATGGTGGCTACTCCCAACTCTTTCCTTCATCTCCAGCCATGTATCCAACAAGAAAACTAAATACCTAGAAGAAAAAATGCCCTAACTCATGAGGAAATGGGACCTATGGCTTTGATACCATGTCAAAATTTTCAAATAAAATGAAAGCACAGATTTGTTGCTCTATTTCCCAGCCAACTAGGAATACACAAAATGTGGAATAAACAAAACAAAGTAGAATGGAGACAACACAAAACTAGGCATGCAATATTTTCCTTTTTGTATTAACCACAAAAACTAACAAATTACAAAATTCTTTCCTAAAACTGGAAATTACAAACTATAGATTAAAAACTACTAAGAGCAGACTGGAGTTGCTCATACAAATTGACAGACATCTTCAGGAGCTCCTAGGAGCTCACTAGTAGGAGCTATTCAAAGCTCTTCAGGAGCAATCACTGCTCAATCACAAAACAAATAGTCATTGTTCATGAGCTTTTGGGAGCTCACATAAACTTCTCTGAATCACACAGAGAAAAAAAAAACTCCTCTATTCACAGACTACTGCTACACAGAAAAAAAAAAAATCTTCAACTTACTTTCAGTTGTCAACATTCATTCCTTTTTGTCTCTTCAACATTCCCTCTCAAAAAATTGAAATTACCTACTAGCATTAGTTGGGAATTCAAAAATATCTACCATATTTACTTCTGGAGTTGTCAAGAGTTGCATGGATGGAGATCCCAAAAATTACCATTGAAAATGGGGGCTCCTGAGGGGTAGGTGAAGTAATGGGCTGACGTGAGAGCAAGAGGCTTCAGGAGCAATTAATTTTCCAACATTGGATTCTTGGAAAATTTGACTAGGAGGAAAAGTGATCTTCACCTTTATATTGATGAGTTAGGACAAGCTTTATTTGGGGAGCTTGACTATAGATGTGAAGCTACAAATGCATCCAAGTTTCAAGAATTACATCCAAAATTTCCATTTGTTTTAGTGCCAAAGGTTTTTCATCACTTAACTAGAAATGGAGTTCTAATAATGGAATGGATGACTAGTGATAATCCTAAAGAATTACTTTACATATCCATAGGCTCAATTCCAAGTCATTGTATTTACTTAGAACAACAGTGCCTGAAAGTAAGGAATCAACTTTTGAGTCAGGTTAACAGGGGTGTAGAAGCATCGTTGGTCCAACTATTAGAGATAGGCTTGTTTCATGCAGATCCACATCGTGGGAATCTTGTCTACACACCAATAGGCCAGATTGGGTTTCTTGATTTTGGTTTGCTTTTTCAAATGGAGGAAAAACACCAATATGTAATGTTGGCCTCTATTGTACATATTGTAAATGTTGATTGGGCTTCTCTTGTAAATGACTTGGCTAATATGGACATTAAATAAGACCTAAAAATGACCTCAATCTTATTCAAATGGAGTTGCAAGATGCTTTAGGGGATGCAACAACAAATGATAGAATACGAGGGTGAGCTCAAGAGTATTAAAGGGACTCAATTCATCCCTAAATCATTCTAGTGTGTAAGTGATCAATTTAGGGCTTCCTAAAAGTTCTCTTCAAAGGAGCTCGAGAAATTTAAAGTTTTTGGATATACATGTCGATTATCAAAGGTTGATAAAATTCCTCACTAAGATGTCATCTTATGAAGTGAATGGAATTTATAAAAGATGTTGCACCACTTCCCATGACATTGGGCTAGTGTTGTTGAATGCATTGAATGATTGGATAAATAAAGAATGAGAACACTTCACAGGTCTATTTGTTGAATGGAGATTCTAGAGAAATAACAATATTGAATTTGTCCATACAACCATCTTTGGTCTAAGCGCTAATTATACAGGAAGACTTTAATTGTTGGAGAATTCATGAACTATGAAGGAAATCAAGAGATTTTGGGATTCTCTAAGAAATGGACACCAACAGGAATAGATATGAAGAGGTACTAAAAGCTATGAAGGAGTTAAAATATTTCTTTAAAGCAACAATTTCAAATCAAGAGTCAGTTACAAAATTTGAGGGGTCAAAGGAAAGGAGTTTTCTTCAAATTTAAAAAATAAGATTAAAAGAAACTTTCGAAGAGGAGGTTACAAGTATTGTGAAGGGGACATTTCTTTACTTTTAACTAATTTTCAAGAAGTTGTAACAGGAAAATGAAAGGGTTCATTTTGTGAATCTTTAAATAAGTAATTGTAGGCAATTAGGGGGGATCTTTTTGTTATGACACGAGTCTCTGTGAAGGCTGGGGTAACTTAGTTATTAGATATTTTTCCATTATTTTCCTAGAGAAGATAGGAGCAGTTTGGGTTTTCCTTAAACACACTTATTGTATAGGAGATATAGAGTTTGTGAGCTTATATTTTACATTACAGGAATAAAGAGACATTTTCAAATCTATGTGCTTTCCTATGTTTCTTTGATTCTATATTTCCTTTGTGTCTTTGTAATCATCCTTTAATGTAGTTTTTGTATGTCAAGTTGTGAATGCATTTTCTACCGAGTCATTTCTTGAGAGGATTTGTTGCTCATTTTTTTCTGGTTATCATTCATGGCTATAAAGTGGGTGATCTTTGTGTCATCTAATTTACATTCTATTCATTTTATGCTTTTTTTATCATATCTATATCATTTTTATGTGTAGATATTAGTTTCCTTTACTACTTTCTAGTTAAAATCACACTTTAGTTTTGTTTTTAGTTTCTCCAATTCATTGAAGATCATAAGAGGGAGTTGTACCTCTAAAATTCAAAGGAAGATTGCTAATTTAATAGTGATCTCTGAAGTTGTTAGTTTCATTGTGTCACTGCTCAGTTGGGCAATAAAGAGTCATTTATCACATCAAATCACAGTGACCAATCTATTTACTAACACTTTAGAATGATTCTTTTGCACATACTTAGGGGTCTTAGGGGTCTGTTTTGAAGCTTCTTCCTCTTCATTTTGCACTTCTTTTTCCTTAGATTCTTCTTCGCAAGCAGACTCATCTTACACATACCCATCTATATCAACTGAATTCTACAAATTTTCATCAACCTTAACATTTGCACTTTAAACAATATTTCTTAGCCTTTTGTTGTAACATTTGTAATCTTTTCTTTTAGTAGAATATCTAAGGAAGATACCTTCATCAAACCTTGCATCAAAATTTCCTAATTTTTCTTCATATCTTTTGATATAACACTTGCTTCCAAATACTCTAAAGTACTTGATAGTAGGAATCATTCCATACCACAACTCAAAGGGAGTCTTTGTGCTGTTAGCTTTGGCTTGAACTCTATTGAGTATGTAAACAATAGTATGAGTTGTTTCTCTCTAGTAGACTTCTGGTAGGTTAGTTTCCTTCATCATGGTCTGTAAGGCCATACTATTAGTGCAATAGATACAAATCTTGCATTTCCTATTGTAAGTTCTATTATTGTTGATTGGTCAAATTGAATTGATGAATTTTGCAAACTTGGTCTAATACAAACCATGTGATGTGTGTTCTATGTAGTTTTGCATGTAAGGTGTTTTGTGTGGGTCATACAAGTAAAATAGGAATCAAGCAAATGGATCTGATTGGTATTTTGATGTAGGGACTCAGTTGGGAGGATCATTGATTAGTATAATCTTAGTGCCTATTAATGTAGATGATGTGGCCATTTCATTCTAGTAGTTGTTATTCAATGTTTAGGAAAATGTTTCCACCAAAGTGTAATTTGGTGTACTTATTTGAGGAAATTAACATATACACAACAATGATGATATAAGAATTATGATGATAGTTGAAATAAAATCACATGTAGTTGAATTTTGGATTATTTATTATTATTTTTTTACATGAATAGGATTCTCTTATGATTTCATTAACCATCTCACCCTTATTGTTTCACACCATTTTAGATTATTTTGGATTCATTAAGGAAAATTTAGTACAATGAAATCCTAACAAAAATTTATGTGGTACATCTTGATATAAAGGTGTCTTAAGCATGATTGTATTGTGTCATAATTAAGTATTAACGAAACTATGCCACTAAACTATTAGTTATTATTTAACTAAATTACTAGTTAATAGTTGGAAGGAATCTTAACAAACCATATACAATCAATGTGGGAATTAAAAGAAGAGCATCCCTTTTATCTTTTTGTTCACATGCATGGTCTATACTCCCTCTTTGGCATGCATTAATAAGGGGTTTGTTAGCTCATAGTTAACATAAAATGTTTAACAACTCACACGAGTCAATAAAATACAATAAATGCTAACATTAATAATATGACAATAGTTTTGTGAGTCTTTAGTTAAAGTGGAGTCATGTGGAGTTTGGTTAAATGCTTGCAAAAAAGGTGAAGCCATGGAAGAGGGTTGACTAAGTTCAATATGGAAATATGGTGACATTGAAGGCTCATGAGGGGAATAATTAAATGCGAGCACAAATATGAACTATAGGAATTAAATGAGAAGTATGAGCGTCTGGAAGGAAAGGAGCAGGAGGGGACAACCCACATTAAGAAGAGAGGGCACTTCAATGCAATGGGGGGTTGTGTAGTAAATAAGGTATGGTTTCCCTTCTCCTGGGGCCGTCCAATTTGGAGGTCGGTGGTCAAACCTTTTATGATGGGCAATCTTTCATGAGGATGAAAAAAAACTTTTTAATGATACATCCGGTCATTATGGAGAGAGTGTCTCTAACGCCTGCACAGAGGGATCTCATTCACAAGTTTGGCGCTATCAAGAAAGAAAAATGTTCAAATATATTTTAAGAAGAGTGGCTCTGAGCAGCATGGATTCGTTAGAGTCCAAGATAGAGAATTAGTTAATAGTTTACAAAGTGAGGGGAGTTGGGATGTTTGTTCTATTATACAGACAATATGTTTTTCTTTTAACACAGTGAATATGGTTTATAGGAGATGAAAGATCTTTCTCAAAATGCATTACAACATCATCATTTTTTTACTGTTTTTCCCATTTCAAAGAACTTAGGAGGGTGTGTCCCATTATTTAAAGTTCAGTTGTGTGCCCTATTTTTTTTTAAGTGGAGAGAGGAGGAAAAATAAAAATAACGCATGGGAGGAGAGGAGTGTGGCATTGTATTCGACTCTATGATTAGACTCTGTGTAGGGCTAGATCATGGGATAGTGACGACACATGAGAGGGCTGCGTGGACTTGCCTTGTGCTCCCTCTGATCAATGATGCCTCTTATTATAGACTTATTTTTCATATGCAATTTATTATTTTTATCTTCACATCTACCAGTGGCAGCAGTAAACATTATCACTAGCAGATGTGCGCCCTGCCATAAGGATGGAATTTAAATAGTATTAAAATTGTGAGCATTAAATATTTACGGATTTGGGATTGGAAACATGGACTTGCAAACCATACTTAAATTCAATCCCCTCATATGTTGTTCATTTTTTTCAATGTTCTCATTTTGATTGCTGAGTGAAGGTTTTGCTTAGAATGCAACTCAGCTACAATCTTTTTTGGAAAATTATATTAAATTTCTATTAGCAATTTATTAAAATTTTAAAGATGATTTGAAATAGATTGTAGTCTTGACATTTTGGTTTCCATCTAGGTTCGGGTAGTCCTTGACAGGGATTATATTTATTTAGAGCTCCATGCAAATAGGAATGAGTACTTTATTGGATTGTATTAGAAAGATGTGGTTTTAAAAGTTCCTATTTTCCATTGAATTATATGTACTTTCATATATCTGTATATTATTCAATGTGTGTTGGATTATTATGTCCATATTGATATTTCGGAAGGGTATTTGCTGGAATAGGAAATATATTCTTTTTCTTGAATTTCATTTGAATATTTGTCAATATTTTTAGAGAATGATTCTTTTTTTTTTACTCTACAGTCCCCAACATCATTGTGAAGCTCAAGTCAATTCACCTTGATGTAATATAATGTGCTTTAAGCAATGGAATTGTAAAGGAAAAAAAAGGAAAAAAATTCAACATTAGTGAAATGCTTTTGAATGCTTGGAAGGTATGGTGCCCAATAAGGAAAGAAGCTAAAGGATGGCCTGGATGTAGATTGTCTATCATAATTATATATATTTGTTAATTTGTATCGTGGGTATTTTTGGAGATGTTTTCTTTTTTCTTTTGGGTTTTTAGGTAGATCATGTGGGTGTATATGAGCTAGTAGGAGAGTTTTGGTAATAGGAAGTTTAAATCTGATTTTTCTGTAGAAGCAAAATAATTTCTGATTTGTGGAAAGAGAACAAAGAGAAAAAAAAGAGAAAAAGAAAGAAAAAATAGAGCAGTGAAACTCTGCTGAAACTATTTCAAATTTTAAATAGACATATGTTGATAGTTATTGTCTAAATTTTGTTGTGCATTTTGTGTGTTGAGGCCAGCATTCTTATGCACTTTATTTTTCCATTTCATTACTACTGTATGCATATTTTAGATTGTTGTTTGCATTTTTATTTTTCTTCTCTAATCCTCTATCCCTTCCCTTCATTTCAGATATTCATGTGAGCGGAATGAATTATAAATATTTATGATATCCCATGTGACCATATGCCACACTTGCACTCTTCCCTCACCCACCTTTTTGTTTTGAATTCTTGTGGCAGTCTAACCACTCAAGCAATTCCTTAAATAAAAACAGTTACACAATTCTTTATTATTATAAATCATAGATGTATTTCTTTAAACTATAGATAATTTCTCACATTACACCCTACATATTGATATATCTATAAATTAATAATGATTATATTCCCTTTAAGGCTAGAAATTGCCATATTTAAAAGTTGTGGTCATTGTTGTTGGGAAAATGTAGGAATCATTGTCTCACATCATTCTATCCTACATTTTAAGCTCAAATATCTCTGTGGTCACATTAATAATACTCACAAGCTTACTTTTCCTCATTCTCGGATAACATTGTATTGAATTATAATGTATCTTCTATGGGTTTCCTTTCTACTAGTAATTTTGGTGCAGTTGTGGACTTAAACTACATAAATAAGTAATGGTTCCAATTCATAGCTATTTTTCAAGAACTTATAGGCCACTTTCTTTGAGAAAAGTAATCTTTTGTTTAGTTTTCAGGTAGTTTGCTATTTTTGACTTACAAAGAAAAAAAATCTTCGTTGGAATATTTTGTCTACTTGCTTATGTGCTTAATAATAAAGTGGCTTTATATTTATAATTTATTTTTGGTGTTTCTATTTTGTTGATCTTAAATTCAAGAAATGCGCTTTGGATCTCATATCATATTGCTTTTCTTGAAAATATTTATATGATTAATATGATTTTTGGTCAACCCAGTTGGCTCAAGCCCAATAAGTAGAACTATGGTTCCTTTATGAAATAAATATGTATGAAAGGCTGTTAGAGATGAGCCCTTGAGGAATTAGGTATGGCCCCTAGGATCATTCTCTTTTTATTACTTTGAGTTCATATTGATACATTGCATTTGCATAGTTTGTGACTTGATTGTTCCTTCTTATTATGAATGGGTTAGTAGGATTAATTAATTTTATCTCAATGATGTGAATTACATGCCTCCACTTGAAACCCTACAAGGATTTGTTAAACATCCAAAATACTGAGAGGGGGGGTGAATCAGTATTCTATAAAATCATTCACATAAAATCCATATTACCATTATCACAATTCTGACTGAATTAGCAAGAGAGAACATAGAAACAAATCAATGCAACCATACAGATGAACACTAGGATTTTTACATGGAAAACCCAAAGAAGGAAAAACCATGGTGAGGGTTAACTCACAATATATTATATATAGATACAAAATATTACAAGGCTTACTTCCAAGACTTACTGTCCTTAAAAAGGATGACTTCCTGAATACAAAAGATGGTTGATTTCCAAGATACAAAGATAATGGTTCACTGCCAAGAGATTGAATTGATAGGATACACCTTGAATGTGTAGGGTTCAATTCCAATGAAGTTCATAATATGAAGTACTGCCTCACACAAAAGTCACTCAAAAAACCTATACTGATCCACAACTGATAAAGAATTTAGGCTTGGACCTTTCTTCACACACCCTTTCCTTCCTCTTTGATCTTCTCTCTCTCTCTCTTCCACTCATTATGTCATCCTCTTAAAATCATCTCATATATATACAAGTATATCTTAATCCTCAATTAGGTCAGCCTAATTATATGAAAACAAAATAATCAAAAATCTCTTTGTTGGCACCATAAAATATTTTATTCATGTAATGCATTTTACCAAGTTGGCTAACATCCATAAAACACAACTAGTCCCCATAAAGTATTGCATACACTGAGTCAGCCAAGACTAGAATACAATTCTCCAAACCAACAAATAATCGATAAAAAAAACACCTCCTGAATCTGAGAAAACATTAATTTCCCATCATACCACTAGCATAAAGACTATCAACAAAACCACATCATAAGAATATTCACCTTAATAGAATGTGAAGTCTCCCACATAGTACGCCAAGCAAGGAACAATAGTAGAATATAGAGTTAAACTCTGTTAGAGATCATTTTTTCTCACAACCAAAAACATCTCAAGATCCAAGATATAGTTGTCTGAATGAGTCATGATAACATGGCTAAGAGATTAGAGTCATATAAGATCTTGTGGCAATTTTCAGACTTAAACACCAACACACCAATCCATCACAAAATGGCATTACCAATAGAGAACAACTTCCGGTAAACCAAGTAGACTTCTCATAGAGTCATCATCATGTAGATATCATCATGTTAACATCAATGCCAACATAGAAACAACCAACACAAACCATTCATACTTCATGCCCATGTTGCAAGCCCAATAGGATTGCCTAAGAAAATTTAGTTATCTAACTAAATATTATAATCTATAATCACCGTTTTATTCCAAGTTAGTAGTTTTCTAGGGTGACATCTTAGTGTAATGAATTAATGATATGTTATGTTATGTTAGACATGTTTTTATAATTGACAACAAAATAAATTAGAAGATGAAATTTGATTCTCATTTTTTCCCTCTTCTAGGAGTAGTATTTGCATGATATGATTCACAACTATGTTTGGGTAATAATAAACGTGATAATTTTGGTTATCCTATCTTCATGATGTAATGTCTATATTCCTATGTGGAATTAGCTTGATATATTGAAACTGTAGCTTTATCAAATTTAATTATTTTAGTTGTGATATAACAATGAAATGGTTAGTGTTGATATGTTCTATTCAAAGAAGTGTTTATTTTTTAAAAAAATTGTACATAACTCAAATAACTATGATCAGTATCAGCAAAATTTTGTAAGTTATCAAATGCATGTGGTTGAAATTTGGAAATTTGAGTCATTTACATATCTAAGTTTGTAGTTGATTATGTTGGTCATGGAAAATATTAAAATTATTGATTGAAATGTGATCTAGTTTAAATGTTAGAAAATTATGTAATTTTGAGTATAAATTGTTATTTTAATCAAATCTATCAGAGCTAATGTGAGATTAGATAAAATTTATTAATTGAATCATTTAATTCTTTGTATGTGAAGCATTCTATAATGGTTTGTTGGATTAAATAATCATCCTCAGTGAAACTCTCATCCAATCAAAGTGTTGATTCCAAATGATTGACTAGTAACTATTAATTGTAAGAAGAATGAAAATATTTCATAATAACTAATTTTCCATAATATTATATTTTACAAGGCATATATGAACTAGTTGGGTATTTAGTCCAACTTTAAATATAATAATTAATTTAAGTTTAGCATACCTCTTATAAATGAAATTGTTGAGGCTATTAACTTTTAAATAACCATGCTTAATTAATTAATAGAGTAACAATCCCTTAGGGTGGTTAATAAGGGGGATCAATTTAAAAGTAGCATCGAGATATTTTGGAAAACAAAATAAAATATTAAAAAGGTTATATCTAAGTATTTTGGTATAATCAAGATTCTTAAGCTTAACCCACAAGGATATCGACATAATTATAGTAGCCGATTACTCTATGGTTAAATAAAATTGACCAAACCAAGATAATATAGAATCTTAAGAAAATGTGAATTCATGGGCTCAAGTCAAATAATAAGCCGGTTGAAGGTAACTTCATTGATAGCACTATCTCATCAACAAATTGATACGAAATTAAAATTACACACCCATAAATCTTGACTAAAGGATTCGATCAATAGGAACTTGTAGTTAATCAAGTGATGAGTCATTCCTTGTTCATTATAATATTACCAAATAATATTAGACCTTAGTAGTTGAGATGCATAATGGTTGTTTGTTGGGAGTGTGTTAGGTTGTGAACCTATGTTTAAACAAAAAATAGATGTGACATTTGTGTTATCTCCACATTAAAATGTGGGCATGACATTTGGTATCAAAGCCTAGGTTGCAACACTGGGTACTATAGTAATAATTTGGTTCCTAGGTATTGTGTATGTGGCAACATGTGAACCCCTTGTAATAGTTAATTTTCAAATTTGAAAAGGTAGATTAGCAACTCTTGTGAAATTACCTTACATTGAAATATTGGAATCGAAGTGCCATTAACCATCTTACTTTGGAAATTTTAAGGACATTATCAGTCAAAATTTATTCTTAAGGGGTGAGTAGCTAGTAATAATTAATTACTGTTGGTTAAGTAGAAGAAACAAAATCTTACAAAGACCAGACTAACAAGCGCATCATGTTCATAGAGGAAATGTGAATAATGGTAAAAGATGATAGTTCAATTAATAGGAGTAATAAGGGAAAAAGCTCTAATCGTTTGACACTCCCCATATCAAACCTTGGGAAAAGAAAGTGATGAGGTTAAATATGATTAACAGGAGCCTCATGAGCTAGGGGAATAATGTAAATTGTCTTATTATCTATGATTGGAGAACCCTAAAAAATTTCCACAATTGTGAGCTTAGTTGTTGGAAGTGCATTGTTTGAATTTATAGAAAACTTGATTTATTTCAGTTATTGGGAATGATGAAGTATAACCTAGAATAAGTAAAGAAATTACTGTTGATTGTATAGTTGAACATTTAGAAAATTTAAATGATTTCCATAATGTTAGGAAACATAGCGAATGGTTCAAAGCTTATTTAACAATTCCTCCTAGTGAACCTTAACGAAGGTTTAAATTGAAACTCATAGTTAAATTAACAAAAAAAATGCTAATGGGTTTAATGTTTAAATTGGAGGCAACATAATTAAGAAATATTAAATCTGGCTAAGAATTTAAATTAGAGAATATTACTTGCACCCTTCTTGTATACAACCAGAGATGAAAGAACTTGTTAGAGACAAATAAGAAATGATATATGTTAGCTATAAATTACTAACATATGCATGTAGGTGTTGTCCTTAAAGGATGTCAATGTCTTTAGAGTGAATCAATAAATTGGTTATTGTAAGGGAGTAATGTCTTGTGTGTCATTATGGTAAACTAAGTGATTAGAAAAATTAAACTATATTTATAAGATACACTAAAATTGACATGTAAAACTTCCAGTTAATGTGTGTGCTTTTATGCCTTTGGATAGTACTCAATTAAGAAAAAACACACATATATATAAGTGGACAATGGACAAAACTTAGAGAAAATTAAAACATCTAGGAGTTATTGAAATTTGTATGTTCTTTTACTTAATAATGTTTATAAGGAACTATGAAAATGATGATTATAACATGTGTCTAGAGGATTCAACCGTAGCTAATAAATTGCAAGATTCATAAATATACTTAAATATTAATGAGTTGCAAGGGTTATTATCCAAAAAATTTCATATATTGTCTGTATTATGTGGGTTTTCTTTTCCTATATGATAATTTTCCAAAAGAAAATGGTTGAAAATATCTTTTAATAAGTAGAAAACCTTCTTAGCACATTGTGAGACTTATAGCGGAATTACCCGAATTAGAAGAATAAAAAGTGTGATGTACTAGGTATTGTTTTTGATAGATGGGGAAAAAAGGTTTTGAATGGACCCAAAACCATGTACAAAAGGTTTTGAATGGACCCAAAACCATTAGGACTTACAGGGGTCCCAAACCCACACCAAGACGAACAAGTTGCACAAAGGATAAACTAAAATACAACCAGCAGCAAACCAGGGACATAGCAAGATAGCAACCAGCCAAAAGCCAGCATGTTGCCAAGAAGAGCATAAGAAATCACTTGAATCTTGACTTCATTGGTTTTGATGGGCCCAACAACCCACTACACTCCATTGTTATAGACAAGATCATCAGCCCATAACATAAGGTTTTGACAGGGACCTTAAACCCAATACAACTTTTCACAGTACAAATCATGATCAAAGCTCCACCAATAGAAGTAGCAGAGTCCAGCAAAGCACCCCTTCCCAAATTATAGGAAAGGTAAACACAAAAGCATAAAGCTCCAATAGTATCCTTCAAAAGTCGTTTGTTCTTTCCACCTCTCTAGAAAAGAAAACCTAGCTTCTCGTAGCTGCAACTGTCAATGATCATGGGGTTGAAAGTCTCAAAGATCTACTTCCAAATCAATATCTCCACCTCCATAGAAGATAAATAAAACAACGCAGCATGTAGGTTCCCATCAAAACCCAAACCACCATAAAACAGGGCTTCAAAAGCCCCCCAACAGCTTTTCCAAGCACAACAAGCCGCATCCCACTCCACCTCTATAGGAGAACAGTCACTTCCAGCCACATCCATCTCCCCCTCAATAGAAGATAGGACCACCTCCATAGGAAAGACCAGAATAACCCAAGGATACACCAAAAGCGGCTTGAAAAGAAAAGCCATGGAACCAAGAAGGCGAGGGACAGATAAACCCCCACTGCAACAAAACCCAGAGGTCAGAAGAAATAAACAAAGACACACAGACCCCATCCTAAAAAGGAAAGCACCCCAAAGAGGCCCTGAAGGACTCCATGGCAGAAGCACCTCTCCCAATAAAACAAATAGCACTTCAAGGAAAAAGGAGAGACAAGAAACAATGAAACCAACATTTTCCTGCCAAAGGGACAGAGCTGAAGCTCAAGCAAAAAAAGAAACCCTTAGATAAACAAACAAAGAGCTCTCCCAGTCAGGGTTGAAACAGCCACTAGATATCCCAATAGAAAAAACACAAACAACGAAACCCCCAAGCAGTAAAAGGAAACCAGATGAGAACAGGGACCAAGAAGGGGCTGATAAACTACCAAAAATCTATGAAACGGACTGAGAACAAGCAAGGCAACAGAAGCCCTAAAATACACAGTTATGAAGCTCATCCTATCAGGGAAAAGCCATTTGCCACACAGTCCCACAGAAAAATAGGAAGCCTCCAACCACCAAGGTAAAAATAGAAAATCATAAGAAGGTAGGGGCCCAAGATAAGAAAAGAAGTCAACCCAACCTGAAATTGCCTTCACCAACAAAGGAGGAAGGTCCACCCACCAAAGGGGAGAAAGAGGCCACCCCTCGAAAGAAGGAGCATGACCCTCCATAAGAATACTATCACCAGGCACAAATCTGGCCTCAACCAAAGACCAAACCCCCCATGTACGCACAACCAACCCTAGGAAGAAAGAAGGGCATCCAAAGACAGCCAAATCCTCCCACCAACCACCAACAAACCCTAATACCAGTCCACCACAAACAGGGCAGACCCCAAAACCGTGAGTCCACCCGCCACCATCATCTTCTTCATCTGATTCTTCATCTCCCACTTGCGTAGAATTTGAAATGCCTCCCCCACGTACTGTCCTGCCCGAGCACTCCATTTTAATTATATGTAAGAAGATGAAGTATTACCTAGGTATTGTTAATTGTAAGAAGATGAAGTATTACCTAGATGACAATTGTGAATTATATGTAAATTTATTTTACTTGTGTAATGAATAAATGTTAACACTTGAGGCATAAACAAAGTAAACATTGTGTAAAGCAAGAAAAGTATGTGTGGGTGTATCGACATTTGTGTTGTGGTGTGGTGAACTACACAAAGTGTATTGTGTTGTAACATGTCATGAGATCTGTAAATATGTTATGCCCCAAGTTTGAGATACAAGTTATCTAAATTGGGATAAGGGTGAATGGACATCAAGCATGATCCCTTATATACCCTTTGTGATTATCTTGTGTATAATTTAGCTAGATTTGGAATGATGTGAACATGTTATGTATGGATTTGTGTCTACTATGTGAGTTATGATGTTTCCTTATATAAGTTTTTTTTTATGTTAAATGTGTACCCCTAGTGCATGGCTCCCATATGGAATTGAGATCCTTCTAGCATAAATAGGGGTTGAGGAGCAAGAGAGCCTCCAATGGGAACTCCATGGTTCTGCTTGGACGTGTTCCTAGCCTACTCCCCCACACATTAGAACCAAACTTGTTGATTCATAGTGCAAACCTATTCCTTGGTGTTAGAACCCATAGGTGGAGGATGGAATTCTACAAACCATATTGATGGAGATTTTGATCCTACTTATGAATAAAAATACTAGATACTTTAGTGATGTGGACTATTGGGCACCATGACATTCATATATATGTAGTTTGAGACCACCTAGATATAACATGCTATTATATTTTATGGTTTTAGACCACCATTCCCCTCCTCCCCTCAGGTGGCTTAGATAAGACACATAGTGAATGTAATGTGCAATTTATGGTAAGTGTAACTTATTTTCTATTTATATTTTATGCCAATAGTGTTGAACTTTTATTTTAATTTCTTAGGCTAGTTAGCCATTTAAATTTGTAATTTCTCTTTTTCCTTAGAGACTTGTTTAGTTTTTGGGATAATCAAATGTTTATATTGATGTTGTTTCAAGTATGTGTTGCAAGTTTTGGTGCTTTTTCCTTCAACGCCCAATCCTAAGGAAAAATGTAATGCCTAAACCAAGGGATAAAGAGGTTAATACAAAGGTATTTCACTATCAACAAATCAAGGACAAGAAAGGCCAATGAACAAGGCTATAATTAGCCTTCTGCACATTGATCTCTACAAAACTCAAGAGGTTGTTCCTATTCAAAAATCTGCACATTTAATGAAACTTGCACTAAACAACACCTTGTAGATTTCTAACATGTGGATGGTTTTCAAATAAATGTATAAAGGATGTTATACATTTCATTACATTAAGACATAATCCCTTTGCACCTTCAATCAACACTTAGAATAGATAAATTAAGAGACATTTTCACTTCAAATACACAAAGAAGTTACAAGAGAATCACTCTCAATCATAACCCATGTGTTCTTTAATCTCCATGAAGATAGATAAAACCTAATAAATTAGACTTGAAAATGGAAAAGATTCATTAAGTTTTTAAATGGTGATTCCTTCCAGGGTTTGCACAAAAGAAACACACTAGACCAATGCCTTATCCATAATGAAGTCAAGATGAAATAACCCATGTGGTAATAGCCCAAACACAAAATGAGTGACCATTAAGCCATTATTTCCTTACAATAATGACGTCTCTTTAGGACATATCTACAACATTCTTACTGATCCTGAATGCAATATAATATATTGAGTATTTAATTGAGAGAAAAAATAACCCATTATTTGAACATGAGCCAACAATCTAAACACCTATTACAACAAATGTGCAACAAAAACCATCATAATCCTTGATTATTTTGATTAAAAATATAATGCATACATTCTAGAGACATTATAGTATGACATGGTTCTTCTAAAAGCTGCAAACTGATTTTATTGCCATTACAAAATGAATTACAAGATTAAACCTTGAAATTTGAAGAAATCCTAATCTAGAGACAACCCTATGCAAAAATTACCATATCTTCTCAACCTAGAAATTATGGAACCCCCCATAAATGAGAACAATTTCTCATTTTAGAGAAAATAGAAGAGAAGAGAAAAGAACTAAACGAATCCACCATTGACACATGACATCACTCAACTTGTTGATTCTGCAACAAAATGGCATTTAGAAAATGCCTCTTTACTCTCCACTTTCACTATTCTTTTATTTTCCTTCATTCTTGCAATTGAAAAGTTCTTTTGTCACTTTGATATTTTCATTCCCATGTATTATTTTTACTTGCATCTAAAAAGTCATTTACAATAGTATTTTTAGCTAGCAAGCGCAACTTTTCACTACTGGGTAAAAACCCATTTACCCAATTTCCATTTTTCTCTATAGGTAAAATCTTCACCCATATACTATTAACTTCATGGCTGGATTTTAAATATATGATTTGTAATCATACATTTTTACATTCCAAACTTTTCAATTTAAAATCACCACCCAAAGGCTTCACCTTCCCTCCCCGCTTCCCTGCTACCTTATGTTGGCATTAGCAAGAGCTTCCAGAGGTTAGTGGGGAGAGTAATTTATTAAATTTTTAACTTTATAAACTTTGGAAAATAATTAACCTCGCCCTAATTTCCCTCAATTCATGTGCATGATCATTTTAAGTATTTTAAAATATGTAAAATATTTTAAAACTTAGCATTTGCAACATTAGAAAATATTCCAAATTTTAATTTCATCTACTGCCCAAAGAGTAGTGATTTCTTGTGAGTGATCATAAACAATTATTTAAAACATGGGTTTATAATTGGAATTTTCCTAGCCATTAGAATTTAGGTACCTCCTTTGTAAATTGACTCGTAGGACATGTTTGCTACAACCGAAAACCATTAAAATAATGCTTCATATGACATCCATTTTTTATGAAAAAATAGCTGGAGATGTTTTAGATCAAAATGAGAAATGGGTTTCCTTTAGAAATCCAAAATTTTAAACTTTTCACAACACCTATTTTAGCCCAGTCACGATCAGAAAATGATTAAAAAACCCATAAAATCTCATCCTGGGGCCTGAAACTAAGCAGGTGTGTTACCATTGTGAGATAAGAGAGATTTGATGCACACGGGTATCTTCATTCTCAAGAGATCACCAGGGAAAAAACTACCCTTATCTGCCTTAGCATAAACAGAATGAAGAAATTGCAAAGGAAATGAATACACGTTAACTTTCAAAGAAAAATACTTTAGATCCCAAGATAGTGAAACTTCTAGATTTTTTCCTTCAATAGAGGAGCTCTCAGCCAAAGGATGAAAGTGGGGATTCAGAATGTCAGTGTGGCATGCTGTCATCCAACTGGTACACTAACATCCTAAGCAACATAAAGCTTAGGAACTTAGATGAGTAGAATAAGGCCTCACTTCTTAACTTGAATCTAAGGTCTATTAAACAAAATGGATGAATGAAGAATAGAAACTATGAGAAAAACATAAGGAGAACTTGGAGAAAACTTACCTTCAACTGGATGTTTGAGTCTTCACTCCAAGCTTTGCTTTGCAACCTACACACAAAAGAATGAGGGGAAAGTGTTGGAGTTGTATGGGGGCATGCCTCAGTTAGATCCTCGTTTTGGTGTTCCCATCTCCACAGATAGCTAGATAGGAAGATAGTGTAATGGAAATGGACAAAGCATGTGGTAAAGGAAAAACTTGCTTCAGGAGTAGAACTTGCACCAATAAGTATCAAATGAACAAATAAGTAGAAAAGAGTGAGAGAGAGTGTTACCCACGGGCTTAGGCCCTCTTCAGAGCACACAGATGCATCGTTGAATGCTTGCTAGAGAGTTGTAGCTGTTGGAGGGACCTTAGTCCAGTAGAGCTTCACTCGTAGAAGTGTAGGATGAGAGAAATTTGAGAATAAAGTTGAAGAGAGAGCTTGAATGAATGAATTGGACCCCCAAAATGAGAGAAAATGAGGTTTTTGTTGCATGCAAGGGTGGAAAAGAGTCGTTACACCTAAAATCCTAACTACTAAGACAGGTTTCGAGAGTCAAGATTCAAGATTTTGTGTTTCAAACTTGGAAAATCAATAGGACACTAGCACACCATGCAAACATCTATGCATCACACAGGCATCGAAGACATCAATTTTTGGGAAACATGGCATTAGGCTACTATTGCTTCACCACTAGTCCACGTGGAGCTAGAATTGTGAAATTTTGACCCATGGGATTACCACCATTAATGTTCTTAGGCATCATAAATCCTAGGCAAAGTGATAAAATGTGGAATTGCCCCTAGATGCAATTCTATGAAATTACATTTTTCCCCCACTTTAGTGGCCTTGATTTTGGGAAAAATCAGCCACACTAAAGTAGAGAAGAAAAAAATTTACCTTAATTTGAAGTTTTACGGATTTTTGTGCCAAGAAAGGGGTGCCTAAGAGGTCAATGAGGTCAAGCTAGCTGGTATCAAAGGTGCCCCCCAGCAACTGAGCTCGACAAGTAGCATGAAATTGTAATTTGTAAAACTCAAATTTAAGTCAGTTTCAAAAATTAGAAGAAGCTACAATGGCGAGAAGAATGGTCAAGAAAAAAATGATGATTTGGAAGAAAAATATGGTAAAGAGGTGACTATATCCCCACTCCTAATTTTTCCCCCACTCAAGTGGGGTAAATTTAGGAGAAACCAGAGGCCACAAACTCTAGGAAAAATTAGGCCCCAGGGGGCTTATATATACCTAGGTGGGCCCCAAGAAGGGTCATTTTCACTATTCACTATAAGGAAATTGTTAACTTTTGTGAGAGAAAAGTTAGAAAAATGTCGAGCAGGAGGGAGTATGAGGCACCAAGGTTGGAGAATTATAGAGAGGACACCACCGAGGGTTGCGAGGCAGAGAAGGTAGGTCTCAAAACCTCATTTATTGTACATTTTAGCATGTTTTTAGGCATTTTTTTCTTTTCGAGCTGCGTATACATCTTTTTTTTGCTCTATAATTTGAAAAAGGCAATAGCATCCTATTTTCACTCTATCATCCTGAGTATGCACAGGTGTCCTTAGGGCTTCAATGGTGGAACAAGACATATGCATTGCACGTAGACATCTGTGTGGTGCACAAAAGTCCAAAGTAATTTTTTGCTTTCAAATTTTTTAAAGTTCCATGTTCTCACTAAAACATTTTTTCACTTTTTGTAGGACTATCCTGAGATTTGGGAGCATCCTGGTGGGTGAGCATACCGATTAGTTCATGAGTAGAGGGACTGCCTTAGGAGGAGGAGGTTACACACCTACAATAGGTTGGTCTTTGGCATGCGTTCACCATGCTAGAGATGCGATACCATGAGTGGATATTGATGGCCTTGATGGAGCAATGGGATGCCACCACATCAACTTTCTAGTTACCCAATAGAGGGATGACTATCTAATTAGAGGATGTGTATCAGATTCTCAAAATCCCCATCCGTGGATGATGGGTGATGATAGATGACAACTCGTCAGCATGGGAGCAATCAAAGGGTGTCCTTTACTGCTCAAGGTGGACCGACGATGGTGACAACACAGGTCACATCTACACACATTGGTATGATCAGGCGCAGACCACTTCACTCTTGCTGCATCGTGTGACTGTTGTGACTATGGCCTTTTAGGTCACTATAGATGGGTGAGGCTCTCACCTACATGGGGGCCTCATCCATACCATATGTGAGATGGTTAAGCACAAGAAAATCTTTTCCCGGGGGCACAACATGGGTATGTGCAGGATCATGATGCGCCAAAAAGTGGCAATATGATGGGTATGTGTAGGGTATGTGGCTAATGACTTTTTTTACCCAAAATTGATGAAATCGAAAGGGTTTTTAAGGAGATTCTCAGCTCTCCACCAATATAAATTATTCTTTACTTTAAATTTAATAAATAATTATTATTCATTTTCTATTTGAATTACGACTAAAGTCATGATTAATAGGTTGATTGAAAAACATCTATAGCTTTCAAATAGTATCACATTTTTTGAATCTGAAACATGTGTCACATTCTAAACTTCGTATACTATAGGATTAAAAAAAAAAAATTCATGAAGTTTTGACCAAGTTAAGTTGGTCAGACATACGAGTTTTCATATTTTCTAAAAGTTGTAATAAAAATTCATAATTAATTATTTACTTGGAAAAAATTACAAAAGTATGCATCACATCGGGACATGAGTCCTCTACTTATATCTAGAATCTTATAAAAAATATTATCATTTTATTGTGGTTAGGGTGGTCGAAGACACCTACTTCTTTTTTCCTTGAAATTTAAGTACTATTGAAAATTCAAATTTTCACCAAAAAGATTTTTTTTTTATAAATAAACCTAGTAGTTTAGAAACTAAATTCAACTTTCTACAAATTCTATTCTTACATATTTTTGAAATAATATAGATAACTTATTCAAATTTTTACATCAAGTTGCCTAACTCTGATTTTTTTGAATTTTTTGCCACTTAAGGGCCTATTTTTTCCATGATGATCCTGCACATACCCACATGCTAGCACACCTATACCAAGAGCTAGGGCATTATGTGCATTATGAGTACTGCAACCTCACATAAAGCACATTGCTATAGGTGTGGGATTTTTCCCACATCATTTCCATGAGGCCAATCCGGTTCCCATGGAGGCAATCATACCATGTCACCATGTCCCATTGGTATGAGGTGATAGGGCAGTGGAGACACAGTGACCTATAGTTTTGGAAATTATAGTTCGATACCCTTGTTCCTGATTAGGTTAGACGGAGACCCTACCATTTTTCTAGGTGGGTAGATGACAGTAGGTACCTTAGGAACCTGTAGCAGGACCATTTTCTCATAGGTCGTAGTGACCATATTATTATGCCTTACTATTGAATCTAGGTCATACGACAACATTGCCATGTACAAACTATCCCTCCTGTAGTGCCCACAAATACACGAGCATTCAAGAGTGTTGCGAGACCAGGGGATATTCCTCACCACTCTATCACTGATTTTGTTCCCTCAAATGATGATGAGCTCGGTCAAGATCTTCCACCAATAGCCATGGCAGATAATGTCAAGATTGCTGCAGATTTCATAGTGTGGTGGGACAGGCACCGTCTTGTTGATGGTCAAAGTAACACAACTTTAAAAAAAAATTCTACTCTATTTCTCTTGAAAAAGATAAATAATCTAAAACCACCTATCTTCCAAGGTCTCTATAGTTGGTTCTCAACTTTTATATCATCATTTAGTAGCTTATGCAACTATAATGTTCAAGGGGCCTACTGGTAAAAGAGTACAAACTGAATAGTATGAACTAATCTAACATTTGGGGAGTGTAAATAAATGGCAAAAGATGGAACAAGGCTTAGGAAAACAACACATGAACACAGATTTATTTTAATCCAAACACATAAATTTTGTAATGAGTGTTTTCTTAACCAACTAAAACCATAGAACAACATAATCTGTAGAATAATCCATACCCTTGCATCTATTCATAGTGTGTATTTAAAGCATACAACCATTCATCATCACTCTTTCTAAACCTTCTTTTCAAATAGAAAAATATCAGAAGCTCATTAGCAAAATTAATAGATAAACAAATAAAAAGAAAAATCATCCACACATAATCCAACGAAATGGTCTTAGATTCAAGATCTTCTATTGAATTTCATCAAATAATAAATATTTATGCACAACAAATCTCACTGGCATACAAATGACCATTGTTCATTTACATTATTAGTAAACCGATAAACTTGTTGTAAAAAGTGTTGAGTATCTCTGTATAAAAAGTTGTAAAAATAGTAAACTATATCTAATCTTTCTTTCAGGAAGCTAATCTGATTTCCATTATCTAACATTTGCAATAAGGAGATAATTTTAAAATATAGACAAATTTAGCATCAATTTCTCCTATCAAAAAATAAGATCCATAATCTAGGGCCCAGATCCACAATTATAGGGATGCCCAGTTAACTCCAAGTGTTTGTCTCAGCTGAAATTGTTGAAGTTGAAAAGGCATGCCATCTGCTTCTTCAATCAAAATTTAGACTGCAAGTTTCAACTCAGTCCTCTACTAATCACCACATGTTATCTCTTATTTTCCAATCCTAATCCACAGTCATCCACTTGCTCCAAAACTGCCCTGAAAGTACCACTATCAAAATAATAATTGAAAAAAATGCTTCACTTGTCACCCTCACGAGAAGCCCCATGATACTCATCATAATTGGAGAAAACTTTCTTCAGCATATCATCATTAGGTCCATCGACCCAGTCAACTTTAAATTTTGATTCTTCAAATTTCCTCTCTATTACAGCAACAATTTCTCTCAACTCACTAATGTCCCTGACTTCCCACCGCATGTCACATCTAATATTGAGCAACCTGGCCATGAGTGTTGACTCCATAGTATCTCCTTCTTTCAAAATTTTATCAAGTCTTTCCTCCCAAGCATCTTTTATTTCTCCCAATGATTCAAGTCTCTTATCTGGGACTAAAGCTTTATCAATAAGTTTTGAAATAATCTCCTCAAATATACCTATATGTTCCCATATCTCATGAATGCTTTTAAGAATGGCTAGTCTTTGTTTAAGATGATTCTATGTTTTGAAAAAAGATATATTAATAGATTTTGAAATAAAATTAGGGCCTTCATCACCCAAAATCTATGATTGGACCAATTCTTTATTAGAAATTTTGGGAATCACCTTCAGTTTACCCAAGTATTGCTTGAGCTTCTCTTCTTCTTCCCATCATTCTCTTATAGATTCTTCTATTGTTCTAGCCAATTTAAAGCCTCTAAAATAATGTTTAAAAACTTCATCCAAATTCTTTTCTATGTCAGATTGAAAAGCATTAAACCAATTATCAAACCATGTGGCCTTCTTTTTCATTCAATTAAGGCCTTCCACCTCTTTTCTAATCATCAAGATAGGGACCTCCAATGGTGTAGGATTTTAAGGAATAGATGAAATTAACTCCTTTAGAAAATTCTTCATTTTTCCTACTTCTACCTTAAGCTCATCTTTGGGTTGCTTATCCTTAATCAACCTTGACTTGGTGGTGGTGACAGCAATATCTACTAGACTTAGTTGCTAATTCCTGGTATGCTTCCCTAGATTAATAGTACTTATCTAATAATCTTCAGGCTGCAATTGCAATACCCCTCATGTTGTTGATACTCTTTGATACTCTTTGTTACGATTATGTGTTGGTTTGATACTTGGTTTGTGATGGTGATTAGTTCACTAACTTGGTTGTGTGTGGATTCATAGTTTGGTTTGTTTGTTGCACTTGACATTACTATGATGTTTGATAATACATTATGTGGCAGTTATATTATTTGGTTATGCTATGGTTTTCCTTAATATTATATGTGACGATGTTGTGATTCTATGTTGCTATGTTTTTTGATGTGTTTGCTAGTGAGTCTTGGTGAAAGGATGGAGTAGCATCACTCGCTTGCAAGCGCCCTACTACCCCGCGATTTCCTTTCACGGTGTGTCCCCTATGGAGATTTACACACTACTTGACATTTTTTTGTATGTAGGAATTGCAGGAATAAAGTCTCGATTCCACCTGCTTCGATAGGACAGGGCGAGCATTAAATTAACCCAATGGGTACGATGTTGAAAAAGGGAGTTGATAAGGAAGTGTCCCTATCCCAAGTTCGTCACTACATTGTGAGTCTTGTTGTGTCATGGTTTTGGCTTTTTTCTTGTCTCTGTATTGGTTGTTGTTATTTATTTATTTAATTATGGTTAGTTGTTATTTAATTTATTCTATATGGAATAAATTAATGATATTTTGTGGATATGATTAGTTGTGAGTAATTATAATTTTGGAGTTAAATTTTGTAAATTAAAATTTATTTAATTAATTAAAAGTTGTAAGTAATTAATTTAAATAAATAATGTTAGTGATAATTATAAATTATCTTTTTCAAGATATTAAAATTAGAAAATCAGAAGAGAATATCTTGTGAGGATAATATCATGTGAAAATAGTGAATTTTTAATTTAAATTTGTGAGATAAGTTTGAGCTTTTAAAGCAAGAAAAAGAACCAATGGATGGGTTTGACTTTTGATTAAAAAAAAAAATATAGCTTTATTTATTTTTCTTTATTTTATTGTTAGAGAAGGAAGCTTTATACACACACACGAAAAGGGTTTTTGGTTTTGGTCTGAACAAAAAAAAAAAAGATAAGTTTTTTTGCATTTCTCTGGAGAAATTGTTCTGTAAGAAAAGAATCGCAAATTGATTTAGAAGTTAGCTGAAAGGAATTTGAGAAGGATCTATAGAGGAAGTTCATTTTCGAAAGAGGAAGAAGGGTTATCATGTTTCAATTCGTCATCAAACGAAGGACTCCAAATTCTTTTCGATTAATTAATTATTTTGTTTCCTTTTGATTGTTCTATAAGGGAAAATGAAAAATCATTTTTGCCATATTTGAAACTCAATTTCTTTATTTTTGAAAAAGGGTTTTGTTTTAGAAAAAATGTTGTGTTCAATCTTTGAATCTTTTGTAGAAAACTATTATGAAATCTTCTGAATTTCTTCAATAAATCTAGTTGTGAAATTCTTGTTGGAAATAGAAAAATCAATTTATTATGGGGTTGAATTTATAAACCCTAATTTATTTTGTTTCTGATAAAGAAAACTTGATTGTTCATATATATTTATACAATATATATATATATATATATATTATATTCTCTCTTTTAAAAAAAGAAAAAAAAAAACCTACATATTTTGCAGAGTCTGTGTACTACAAATTTTATAGAATAAAATATATTTGTAACTATATATTTTGGATTTCGTGTTTTGTGTTATAAAATAAAATATATATATATATAAATGTTTATTTTTCGGGTTCTGTAAGAACAAAATATAATAAAAATATATACTAAAGAAAAAAAGAAAAAAGTATATTATATGGGGAGGAGTGGTCGGTGGTGGCCATACCACCCCCGACCCTGTGGTACTATGCAGTAGCCACAGGTTGTACATGGTAGCCGATGGCTATTGTACACAGCCTATGGGGGCTATGGCCTCCCCTATGAGAGGTACGCAGTACACACTACGTAGCTATTCTTTGAAAAAGGGTTTTAAATTCATTTTTTATTTAATTTTAAATGCTATTTCATTTATCTGTTATTAAATTCAATTTGTATTATATATATATATATATATATATATATATATATATATATATATATATATATATATATATATTATATACAAACATATATGTATATATGTGTGTGTGTGTATATGTATATATATAAATAAATATATATCTGGGTAAATTTGTGAATTATTCTGTTAATTTTTATAATATGGATTAAATGGGTATGTGCAAGATCATCATGGAAAAAGCAGGCCCTTAAGTGGCAAAAGAATTAGAAAAATCAAAGGCAACTTGATGTAAAAAATTGAATAATTTATCTATATTATTTTAAAAATATGTAAGAATAGAATCTGTAGCAAATTGAATGTAGTTTCTAAACTACTAGGTTTGTTTAAAAAAAAAAACTAGTTGGTGAAAATTTGAAATTTCAATGCAGTAGTACTTAAATTTCAGGGAAAAATAAGAAGTAGGTGTCTGTCGACCACTCTAACCACAATAAAATGATAATATTTTTATAATATTTTAGATATAAGTAGAGGACTCATGTACCAATGTGATGCATATTTTTTTGGCATATTTTTTGTAATATTTTTCAAGTAAATAATTAATTATGAATTTTTATTACAAATTTAAAAAATAAAACTCATATGTCTTACCACCTTAACTTGGTCAAATCTTCATGAAATTCAATTTTTCCTTTTTAATCCTATAGTATGTGAAGCATATAATGTGACACATGTTTTGGATTCAAAAATGTGATACCGATTTAAAAGCTATAGATGTTTTTCAATCAGTCTATCAATCGGGACTTTAGTCATAATTTGAATAGAAAATGAATAATAATTACTTATTAAATTCAAAGTAAAGCATAATTTATATTGGTAAAGCTTAGAATGTCCTTTAAAACCATTTTTGTTTCATCAATTTTGGGTAAAAAAAAAAATCGCCACATACCCATCATATTGACTTTTTGGCGCATCATGATCCTGCACATACCCAAATGCATGATTTTAATATATATATTTTATTTGTATGTATATATGTATATACGCGAAAAAACTTATATATATGTATATGTATATATATGTAAATAAAGATGGTTGTTTATGCTATGATTGTGGAATAACTAGATAATGTTAAATTTGCAATGTTATAGTGTAATCAAGTAAATTGAAAATAAATCGGTGATTTAAATTAAGTTGAATATTCTCGAGTAAATTTTATTTATTTCTTAGTGATATTATTGTGTGTCGAAATATGTTACATGGTGTTGATTTACGTATTTGCTTACTCTTGAAATTTTCATTGAGTTAATTGTGGTTTTCTCTTTATTAGATTTGTGTCATGTGGGAAAGCCCTTGAGTTAGTTTATCCTTTTATAGGAGCTGAAGTTGTTGGTTAGGGACTTCCAGATGTGGGAAATCGATGTATATATTTGATCTTGTAATTTGATATTTGGTTCTATGTTTTTGGTTATTGTTGAGACTTGATTTTACACATGGGTTGTACCATTTTTATGGATGTTGTTTCATATGGTTTTGGTAAGATGGTTTTTCCTCACGAATGTTCCATTTGTTGGTTCAGTGTTCTTGTGGTACAACTCCTTGGTGTTGGATTTTATGTTTAAGGTTCTAAGGAGAGTGGCTCTACGTGGGGGTTGACACACAAAGGGGTTGTCAGGGTAACCCATGTTAGAGTTAGAGTAATAAATGATAACCTAAGTAATTAATTAGGGGGTGGGTAGTTACACATTAATAAGATATTTATGGATGCCTCATTTTCTTGTTAGTGCTATCATAGAATAAAGGTGCACTAAGAAGGCCGTGGTTGGCATGATCGTTGCCTCGTCCTCACAAGAGGTTAACGATTTTGCATGAGTAACCCTATGGAGTGGCACCTTGAGATAGGCTGTCAGGATAACCATAGATGGAGGCGACACCTTGTGATAGGTTGTCTAGATAATCCATGTAAGGCCATGCGATGACACTCTCCTCTAGCATTCCCTTTTGAGTTGTTTTATTGAAATCCTCTGGAAGTGGTCTATTGTTATGTTTTGGAAATTTATTGTCGTTATGAGATATTTCTTTGTGTTCTCTTGTTTTTCGTGTCTGGAGTTTAGTCTTGTCTTACTTTTTGGATGTGCTTGGTTGGGGATCCTTCCTTGTTTACTCCTAGCACGAGGGTGGTTGGGTGGAACATGCTACATAGCCCATTGGGTCCTCTTGGATACAGTTGTACCATTTAGTGCAGAGTTTTGCAGATGCAGTTGATCCAGGATTCATATGTTACTAGATGTATAATTGTACTCTAGATGTATTTTATATATTGATGTATCGCTCCTACATGCATTGGGAAGACTTATCATGTAATTTTGTATATGTGTTCGTTGAGATGTACTATCAGACTGATGTATTGTATTATCATACCATGTAAATCATTCTTGAATTACCATTTGTTAATACTGTTGATGTTATGTTGTATCTGTGGAAATATGTACTTAATATCTTCATGATTAATTTATTGTATTTGCATGTATGGTTTTATATGGATTATTCTTATTAATTTGGTTATCGTTAATGGATGTTTTTAAATGGTGATATGTGAATGAATGGATACGTAATTAGTAATTTAATGTTTCATCTGTTAACTTTGTTATGGGATAGTTTAGGTAATGTCACCTCATGTACCCCAAGGGACTTAGATGTACAACTTGAAACATTGGTTATGTTGGAATACTTAAAGTGCATTCCTTATGTTTAAAATTTTTTTTTGCACTTTTTAGTTGTTCCTTTGGGGTTTGCGCGATGGGGTGTTATAACAATTCTCTATCATCTTTATCAGCAATAGGGGTAGCAATTTCTGCTAGCAGATCTCCTTCATTGGTCAACTTGGTTGAATGAACAACATGAGGCTTTTTACTTGACTTTACTTTATCTATTTTTGATCTCATCTCATCCCATGTCACTAGAAGATCTTGTACTTTCTACCTACTATCTAAATTCAATTTAAGAAAATTGGGTGTAGCTACCTGAGTGGTTAGTTGTCAAACATTGGGAGGTGTCGAGGATGGATGTGTAGAAGAAATTTCCCCAACAGTTTGCTGAGAAGCAACCTTTTGTAGATCTTCATATTCCTTTTTAATCTTTCCTGCTCCACTCTCTCATTATGAGCTCTTATTTCTTCTATCTTTTTTATTTCTTCTTCTTTTCTTGTAGCCTCTTCCTTATCTTTCAACCTCTACTACTCTAACTCTTTAGCCTAAAGCTCTTCTTCAACCTTTTCTTGCATAGCTTTCAATTCTCGTTTGAGGGCTTCTTCTTCTATTTTCCTCAATGCCTCAGCTACTTCCTTCTCTCGGGCTAGCTCTTCAGTTTTTCTTTTTTGTTCTACTTCTTCTTGAGTAGCCTGTTTAGCAACTAATTTCTAGGAACTTTCCATCAATTCTTCCTGCTCTTTTCTAGTCAACACTTCATTTAGCTCTAATTCTTCACTATACAAGCTACCAACTTCAAACTTAGTTTCCTCTTCTCCTAGTTCCTCTTCAACCTTCTTCAAATATTCTTCCAATTTAGATCCTTCTCCTTGGACTAAGATGGAGTTCCTTTAGAGTCTAATGAAATATCTGCAACATCAATCACAGGAGGTCTTTCCTTTTCAACAGTTGTAGTTCCCAAAGTTGATGGCATGGTAGTAGTCGTTTCCTCAGTTCGTGGAGGAATAGTAGCATGTTCTTCTTCAAAAATTTATTCACCAGGATGAACAACAATTAAGGGTGTAGAAACAAAACTTGAAGTAACCCCAGTAGTAGCTGCCTCATAAGTAAAATTTTCTTTTTGCAAAGCACCATCAATATGTTGTAATGTGATATCTTCTTCTATTTGACAAGGCTCTTTTGTGGCTTCTTCCACCGTTGCAACACCTTTCTTCAAACTTTTATATTGTTTAGTCTCCTTGGAGGATGTAGGTTCACTGCTAGAACCTCTTTTCTTTAACACCCCAACTCTTGGTTTCTTTAACCAGAGTTCAATCCATTTCAAACTCCTGCTGACCACTTCCCATGATATGGGTATGTGCAGGATCATCATGGAAAAAATAGGCCCTTAAGTGGGGAAAAATTCAAAAAAAATAGAGTTTGGCAACTTGACATAAAATTTTGAATAAGTTATCTATATTATTTCAAAAATATGTAAGAATAGAATCTGTAGAAAATTGAATGTAGTTTCTAAACTACTAGGTTTTTTTTTTTTTTTTAAATCTATTAGGTGAAAATTTGAAATTTCAATTCAATAGTACTTAAATTTCAGGAAAAAAATAAGAAGTAGGTGTCTATCTAACCACCCTAACCACAATAAAATAATAATTATTTTTTATAAGATTTTATATATAAGTAGAGGAATCATGTTCCGATGTGATGCATATTTTTTTGTAATTTTTTTCCAAGTAAATAATTAATTATGAATTTTTATTACAACTTTTAAAAAATATAAAAACTTGTATGTGTAACCAACTTAACTTGGTCAAACTTCATGAAATTCATTTTTTTTCTAATCCTATTGTATGTGAAGCATAGAATGTGACACATATTTCATATTCAAAAAATGTGATACCATTTGAAAGCTATAGATTTTTTTCAATCAGCCTATCAATAAGGAATTTAGTAGTAATTCAAATAGAAAATGAATAATAATTATTTATTAAATTCAAAGTAAAGCATAACTTATATTGGTGAAAAGCCAAGAATCTCCTTTAAAAACCCTTTTCGTTTCATCAATTTTGGGTAAAAAGAAGGTCATCAGCCACATACCCTACACATACCCATCATATCGCCACTTTTTGGCCCATTGTGATCCTGCACATACCCATACTTTTCGGATATTAGTTTCTTCTATTTCTACCAAATTGATTGGCTCCAAACCTTTTGTGGCCACTTTTTCCATACCATACCTAGGATCAAGTGTGATCCAATCATCCATAGTACCTTCATGAATATATGTTTTAACATCAAAATTCCTCATCTCGTGAATTTTCAATCTCTCATACCCTCTTTTTCTTACTTCAAACTGATCATGAAGGTTGGCCAAAAAATCCTAAACAAGTGGATGATGAAGAGGAAACTGAGAATGGTATAGTGCATACATTTTTCTCTTAGGATAATTTGTTTTTCTATAAGTGTGTTGCTGTCAATTTAGAGCCTGAAATTCCTTTGTCGCTGACTTAGCCATTACTAAAGAAGAACAATAATAGAATCCCAATTTCAAGGGAAAAGAATGAGAAAAAGTCTTATGTTGCAAGGAGAATATAGCATTTACTTCCACAACTTGTTGAGCAAACTCCATTATAACCCACCTATCACAACAAAATCTTGGCAACTTAAAAGGATGACCATCAAAACCAAATAATCTGAAATACGTAGTTCTGGGATATTGAATAAACCAATACCCCCATTCCTGAATGAACTCCATAGCTTCTCGTGACAATCTGGAACTAATGTCACCTGTGAGCTAATTTATAACAACATATAGAAAGGAATCATTGACTCTTTTAAAGTGCTTCTCTGATTCCTTAAGCTCAAGTTGGTCATAATATTCTCAAACCTTTTTTTGATTTGGGCAATTATCCATTGACCCCTTAGTGTTCAATCTAGGAAACCATCCAATCCTTGCTGCACAGTACATGACATAAGAAGACATATAAAAACATGAGAATTTGGTTTACCAAACACTCTAGCCAGTAGTGTGATCATATCCCCTATATCTTTAGAAAAGTCTAACCTCTTGGGATTAGGTAGCACTTTCTTCACTGAATTCTTTTCTTTCTTTAACCACCATTTTTTGATAAGCTATTTGTTTCAATCCACGTCCCTTTCCCATAGTTCAATTTCTTTAGTCTCAGTCATAATATTAAGATTAGGTTAAGGAGGAGCATCAAAAACGTGTCTAATCATTGTCAAGGTTAAATCAATGATAACATTACCTTGAGCATCAATGCATTACCTCTGAGTAGGATTGTACATTTGTGGAACAGTTAGAATAAATTCAAGACATTGTATAGCAATAGCAAAACTAGCTACATGAGCTAGTGTTGACTCTGTAATTCTCCTTACTCTTGGGGTAGCATCCTCTCAAAAGGTATGTGTGTAGAGCTACTCCAAATCCATATGTCCCACCAATGTGTTCGCAATTTTCATGACCTTGGAGTAAAATTTAGATGCAACTGGGCTCCCCTGGAACTTATACTTCTTAGGGTATGTGCAGGATCATGATGGGCCAAAAAATGGTGATATGATGGGTATGTGTAGGGTATGTGGTTGATGACCTTTTTTTACCTAAAATTGATGAAACTAAAATGGTTTTTAAAGGAGATTCTTAGCTTTCCACCAATATAAATTTTGTTTTACTTTGAATTTAATAAATTATTATTATTCATTTTCTATTTGAATTACGACTAAAGTCCTGATTGATAAGTTGATTGAAAAACATCTATAGATTTCAAACGGTATCACATTTTTTGAATCCAAAACATGTGTCACATTCTATACTTTGCATACTATAGTATTAAAAAAAAGAGTTGAATTTCATGAAGTTTGACCAAGTTAAGGTGGTCAGACATACAAGTTTTTATATATTTTAAAAGTTGTAATAAAAAATTCATAATTAATTATTTACATGGAAAAAAATTACAAAAAAATATGCATCACATTGGGACATGAGTCTTCTACTTATAACTAAAATCCTATAAAAAAATATTATCATTTTATTGTGGTTAGGGTGGTTAGACAAACACCTACTTATTTTTTCCCTAAAATTTAAGTACTACTGCATTGAAATTTCAAATTTTCACCAAATAGATTTTTTTTTTTAAATAAACCTAATAGTTTAGACACTACATTCAATTTTCTACAAATTATATTCATACATATTTTTGAAATGATATAGATAACTTATTCAAATTTTTATGTCAAGTTGCCTAACTCTAATTTTTCTGAATTTTTTGCCACTTAAGGGCCTGTTTTTTCCATGATGATCCTACACATACCCCTTAGTGAGAGGCACTTTTTCTTGTTTTTATCTCTTATCTCTTGCTCTCTTTGATGTTCCTTCAGATGTTCCCTCAACAGGGACTTCCTCAGTAGGTACTTCCCCAGTAGGTGCTTCCCCTTCGGAGTCATACATTTGTTAGTTATCCTACAATGTTGTCTCTTATTAGGAAAAAAAGGAAAGACATATGAGGAGTAATTTAAACACAAGTATTCATATGACATCAACATAAATTTGAGCTAAAATATAATTCAATAAGTTAGTTCATCATCTTCAGGTTTCAGGTTTATAAAAAACCAAAAAATTAACCATTTTAAAAATAAAGTCAATTATGTCGGGAGTCGAGATCAGGTCATGACTAGGTACCATACCTATGTTAACAAAGAAGTTGAGTGCAATTCCATAGTACAACCTCGTAATTTTGGGAAGTCAGGATCAGGTTCAGGTCTTGATCAAGAACCTACATGTATGCTAGTAAATAAGTTGAGTATCAATCCATAGTCTAATCCCACAATGTTGTTGGGAGTCAGGATTAGGTCATAGCTAGGAAATGGTAGTTAGCAAACATAATCGATGAAGGGGGTCTTGTAGAGTTTTGATCTCGATGTTCGAATCAGAGGTCAAGATCGGGTCATCACTCGAAACCAAACCCATTCATAATGGACAAGTGGTAGTAGCTTTCGAAGTTTCGATCCCAATAGGATATCGAGAATTAGGGTCGGGACTCCATCATGAACTAGACCTTAAATAAGCATATTGGGAATAGTTCAACTCTGAGTTCCAATCCTGATAGGATATTAGGAGTCAAGATTGGGTTGTCACCACGTCAATGCATGTATCGATGTGTTAATGATTCAGTGTCGAACTAACTTTCGATCCCAATAGGATATGCAAGGATCCTAAGTGGGACTTGGAATAACACTTAGTCAAAATTTTATAAAATACTCATTGTGTTAGTCCAACTCTTGATCTCAATAGTAATGTAGGAATTGGGCAAGTGAAGGAACCTAGATTAAGTAGTGCAAACCCTCTAAGTGAAGTTTTGATTCCTAACCCCGGAAGACATGCATGAATCAAGAATCATAGGGTGAGAATAATGAAGGAAACAATAAATATAACAATATCTTAGAATGTTCCTTTGATACCGTGCTAAGTGTTAGGATCAAGAAATTTTGATTTGAAATGGTCATAACTTCAAATTTGGAAATTCAAACCACTCCAACCCAAACTTAGAACCTTAGAAAGCTAGGTCACAACGAAATGGACAATATTGTGAACCAAAAGCACACCAAAAACAATGCAAGAAAAAAAAAACAATGTGCAACAAACCCAAAAGGATTTGAGAATGAAAGAAAATGCACCAAAGGGTGCGATGGAAAACACAGACAGACGAGACAAAGAAAAGAAGATAAAACAAAAAAAAGAACAAAAAAAATGACAAGAAATGCAAGGAAGAACACCTACCTTCAAATGCAAACAAGAATTTTGGAAGCACGTCCACAAATTGCAACGAATTTCCCAAACCCTAGCCAAATTCATCAAAGCAAAATGGACAAAAATCGAGGAGCGACAAGATAAAAACCCATTCGCGTATGTGAACGGTTATGACATTAATTGTGGGTGTCTTGGGCCTTGGGATTCAAGTGGATACCATAAATATGAGGTTACAAGAATGAAGACAAGTGGGAGTTGGGATCAAGGTGTCGACTGAGACCAAGCTTTCAAAGAGTACAAAGTCCAGTCAATGGCCCGCAGTCCTAAACTAGATGAAAAAACAAAAAACACATGGGAGTTAGTTTTAGGTCGAGAGATGAACCTAGAACTTTGAAAAGTTATAAGTGCAAGTCATAGTCTGAAGTCTAATCTTGAAGCAAACAAACAAAGTGGGAACTGGGATCAAGACTTAAAATGAAACTAGAACTTTCAAAAGGTCCAAAGTTCAAGTCATAGTTTGAAGTTCGATCCCAAAGTAAGCAAGGAATGACAAAAAAGGAGTTGGACATTAGGATTGGGCCAGAAATAGGAACAAGAACTTTGAAAAGTTCTTGGTTTTAGTTCTGATCTGAAACCTGACTCTGACACAAGAAAAATGCACAAGGAAGCAAGCAGATATTAGGATCAGATCAAAAGTAGGAACTTGCACCCTGAAGGGTGCAATGTAGTGGTTCCAATCCAAAACCTGACTCTGACACACAAAGAAAATGAAAAAAAGACAAAACATAGCACCAGGACCGAGATTGGGACATGCACAGAAACTTATACTTCGCAAAAGACATGAACAAGACAAATGGAAAAAGACGAGGTCAAGATAGGGACATGAACAGGGACTTGAACTTTTGAAAAGTAACAAGTGCATGTTCCTTCCTGAAACCCAGACCCAAAAAACATAGAAAAAAAAACTCAAGATAAAAAGAACAACTACTAAGACCCAAACAAGAACACCAAGGAAAAAAATAGAGGGGGGACCCATTTTGACCAAAAAAATGAGGTGGTTATGCAAGGTGTAACAATTGGTAACTCGACTGGGAAAATGGTTTACCCATTTTCAAGATACTGAAGAATTCAGTCACTGAGAACCTCTGGTTCATGAACATTTTAACTTAAGAATGATCAGTCATGGAAAACAAGTTTGAACTGGAATCTCAAACGTAAATCAACAATAAAAACTTTGAATCTGAGTGTGTGCATGTATGGTGCATCTCTTTCCCTAAAGGCCCTACCTATCCTTGAACAACTATATTAAGATTCAAGCTACGTGAGTTGAGCCCTTTTAACTATCGTGCAATGATATCTTGGGAACTTCTCCAGTATCAGCTAGGAATCTATAGCCTTGACGTAGATACCTCTAATTCTCTCAAAGCATTGCTCTGATACTAGCCAGGTGTTGATAGCCCTTGTAGAGATACTTGAATTACCCTTCTCATATTGAGTTTTCCATCATTTATGCTTCTCTTTTTTTTTCTTTTGAATATGTTACATTCCTTACATTGAGACTATGAATTTGGTTATCTATATTTCAATGCAAAGTTAGTTGCAAGTAACTATTTGCATGTGAATTTGAAATGGAGAATAGAATACATTTTTAATTTATCATAACTATAAAGTTAACCATCTTTTATTGCAAGTGAATTTCTTGTTCACGTGAAATTAAATTAATGTTTAAATGGATACTAATATAGCCACGTTGTGAACATTATAACCATAATACCCGTTAGTGGATGTAGAACTGATGACACCACGATGGAAAAGGAGATGTGATCAGGGAGAGGTAGTGGTAAACAGAGGATCAAAAATTGTCATCTCGCCTTGAGCTGGTGTAAGACAAGGAATCGAAATTGTAACTTGGCCATTAATAATTTAATATAACTATTAATTAAATAAGTCAATTGTCCTACCTTTAATTTTGTATTCTCTACTAGTGTTAAATGTTATATGCATTTAGGATTATTATTGATGCATTTGTGATTGTAGGTTATACTTAAGATTGTCAACTTAATAAAAGAACATCGGTTGCTGGTGAGAGAAAGTAGCAAAAGATGGGCCACATCAATGGCATGAGAAAGTAGAAAAAGATAGGCCACATCACCATTGTAGGACCTTCAATCAATCTACTTATAGCATGCATGAAGGTGATAATAGATTTTGTCAAAAGGTGTATGTCTAACATTATTTAGTTATTGGTCTTTTAATGATTTTTATGTGAGTCCATGTCTGAAATTGTTAGGATTTTGTAGGTTTTTTGTGGACCAAATTCCAATGAGAGTACACAACCACAGAGAGGCTAGTACCTAGTTGTTTCCAAGGGAGCAGGGGATGTACATGTTTTGAAGCATTTTGGAATGCAAATAACTGGGCCACCTAAGGTGGATTAGAGAAAACGAACTGGGCAACAACTCCTTTTGTTTCTTCTTCTAAAATTTATTTCATGATCTAGGCTACAAATGGGATGATTATTTCCCTGCATGTATTGCTACAAGTATTGAGAAATGGGAGGATTTTCAATATGTTCTTCCATCACTATTGTAATATTTGTTATTGACTTAGTGTATTTTTTGATATACAAAAATTATGAGAAATTAATACATGCAAATGTGTGTTCCTTAATATATGCCTCAATTAAATGTGTATATTACATTTAAAGTTAGTTGTAATGGTTTATGCTTTACATTTAAAATTTTCTTGAGGGAAAAGCATGTGTATTTATGACAAAATCTAAAACAATGTCTTATATTGTACAAAGGCATATTTTCTTGCTCTTCTATAAACCCTACAACTCCTTCCCTCATTATGAGGTATATGTTTCCCCTACCCTGTAAACCCTATCGAATTGGAAAATTAGTGATCTTGGCAAGCTAGTGAGCTCACTAGCTTGCCAATTCGGTAGGGTTGACAAGGTAGGGGTAGCATATGCCTCATAGAAATGGGTCTCATGGTGATTTACATCACTGTGAGACCATGTTTCTATGAGGCATACGTTATTGTAGGGGCAGCATATGCCTCATATAAATGGGGTCTCACAATGATTTACATTACCATGAGGCCCCATTTCTGTGAGGCATACGTTGCCACTACCTTGTCAACCCTACCAAATTGGAAAGCTAGTGAGCTTGGCAAGCTAGTGAGATCACTAGCTTTCCAATTTAGTAGGGTTGAAAAGGTAGGGGCAGTGTGGGTAAGTGCACCAAGATGGTTCCCAAAAAGGGGGCTTAAGTGGCCACTTTTTTTTTGAAATCAGGAAACGCTGACCTTGGACGTGAAATTGAGGATAGTTACACTCAAAATTTTGAGATGGAACAAAAACAAGGATCGAAGTGCTTCGAGTCTACTTTCTAAACTACTAATTTATTTTGAAAATGGTTGAGATTAAGGGGTTAAAAAGAGGGATGTACAGAAATTGGTGTTGTTTTTGTGAGAAAAACATAACATAGCAACTCTTGTACGACCTGCGCACGGTGAACTTTTTTGTAGTATTTTTAAAATCGCTACAATCAGAAGTTATCTAATAGCATCTAGTTGGTGCACAATTTTTCTGATAATTTTTTAATGAATATTTGATTTTTTACTAATTTTCTAAGTGGGTACTTCTGAAAAGCGAATTTTGGCCGTGCTACCCTTTTTTGAAAATAATTGATTTATTTTTCTTTTCTTTTTAATTTGTAGAATGGAGTCTAGTTTCTAAAAATGTAATTTATTTGAAATTTTGATGAACGGTTAATTTATAACAAAAAAAAACACTAAACACTACTTTTTTCCAAAAAATAGACATACAAACAAAATAAATTATGGATGAAAGGCTTAACATTGTTGAAAAGTGAAAAAAATTACATCATTGGATAGCTAAGAGAGAACCTAACATTACCCATGTTTTTTATTTTGTCAATATTGAACTAGATGCAATCTTGATGGTGAGCACGGACCCGATTATGTGAAAAATTGTAGAATTTGTAAAAACACGTCTCTAACCTTGTTGGGAATGCCCTCCAAGCCTTTGGGTTAGTATTCCAAGCTAAATAATTTCACTTTTTTCTTTTTTTTTAACGTGATATAATGCGCACATGTGCTCGTGTTATAACGCGAGCACGTTTTTTAAAAAAAATTCATAAGTGGCTAGAAAATTGGTATCCAACTTCATGCACCTGCTCGTGTATGCCTCATAGATATGGGGTCTCACAATTATTTACATTAGTGTGAGACCCCATTTATATGAGGTATACGTTGCCCCTACTTTTTTAACCCTAACAAGTTGGCAAGCTAGTGAGATAAATCACCGTGAGACCCCATATCTATGAGGCATACGCTACCCCTACCTTGTCAACCCTACCGAATTAGCAAGCTAGTAGGTACTCTATTCTCATAGATCTTTTACAATATCACTCATACATTTGAGATTCTCTTATAATTTCTACATCACCATGAGATCTGATTTCTATGAGGCATATGCTTCCCCTACCTTGTCAACCATATTGAATTGGTAAGCTAGTGAGCTCACTGTCTTTTCAATTCGGTAGGGTTGAAAAGGTAGGGGAAGCGTATGCCTCATAGAAATGGGGTCTCATAGTGATGTAGACATTTTAAGAGAATATTTAATGTATGAATGACATTATAAAAGATCTGTGAGAATGAAGTACCTAAGGTATTGTGCCTACAAGTACAAGAACTTGGGTTTCAGAATGGTGTATGAAGCATATTAGACAATCGTAGCACAAACAAAAGAATTAGGACAACCAAATAAATCTCATTTTATTGTAAACATAATATTATTAATATAGTGATTGTAATAACCATTGATGGTTACTAATCATTCTTTTTCTTTTATTCTCTCCCTATTATAACTAGCACCAATTGAATAAGTTATTATAAAAACTTCATTTATCAAAATGAATCAACCTAGTCATTATATATTAATATCAATATAGCATAAAATCTATTCAAATAAACACTTTTAATGAGATTTACTCAATTTTTGAAGTTTATTGCTTCCCTCAAACATTTGTAATTCATACAAAGCAATCCCTTAACAGTCCAGATTACAAAATGGAAGCAATCTTTGATAGCCTATTACCTAGATACCATGTCAGTTATGGGCATTTTTCCTAAGGCATCAAGATTATGTAGGGAACCTTTACAATAACCTCTCTCAGTTTTTGTTATCTCGAAGTCATTTTTCCATGGTGTCCAATTTTGGCTTGATAGAAAAAGTGTCAATTGCAAGCAATGTAAAGTTGCAAAGTGGTGCAACTTTTGTGACCAAACAGACTATTCCAACACATCTAGATGGGTATGTTTACACTAGGAATGGTCCTCTTTTGCACCCAAATGTGATGAATTGCTCTGAGCTATGTTCAACCAACTCAATCCCTTAAGGGTCCAAAGTGTAAAAGGGAAGAAATCTTTGACGGGCTATTACTTGGAAACCATGATGCTTACGAACTCTTTGTTTGAGTATATGGGATCATGTTGGGACCCTCTACAATAAAATATCTTATTTTTTGTTATCTCAAAGTTATTTTTTTGTGGTGTCCAATTTTCAGTTGATGAAAAAAGTATCAAATGCAAGCAATGTAAAGATGCAAAGTTGTGCAACTTTCATTATGCAACTTGTGTGACCAAAAAAAATGTTCCAATATGTCTAGATAGGTATGTTTATGCTAGGAATGGTCCTCTTTCACACCCAAACATGTCGAATCACTATGAGCTACATTCAACCGTTGAATCCCTTATGAGTCTAAAGTGCAAAATGGTTTCAATCTTCAACATACTATTACTCAGACACCATGATGCTTAGAAACTTCTTGTCTAAGCCTATGGGATTTTTTTGGGTCCCTCTACAATAACCTCTCTTAGTTTTCACTATCATAGAGGAATTTTCCCGTGGTGGAAAATTTTTACTTTGGGAAAAAATTGTCAAATGCAAGTAGTTGAAAGTTGCAAAGTGGTGCAACTTTAGTTCTGTAACTCGTGACCAAACAAACTGTTCTGATGCATCCAGGTGGGTATGTTTACACTAAGCATGGTCCTTTTTTGTACCCAAACATGTTGAATCACTTTGAGCTACATTCAACCTATATAATCCCTTAAGAGTCCAAAGTGCAAAATGGTTGAAAACTTCAACATGATGTTACTCAGATACCATGATGCTTAAAAAATTCTCATCTTAACCTATGCGATCGCATTGGGCCCCTCTATAGTAACCTCTATGTTGGCAGCACAAGGGCAGACAACTAAGAGGGGGGTTGAATTAGTTGTCACATAAATTAAACTTATTAAACTTATTCTCAGATTTGATATATAAGCATGAAAACATAAATGATCGACACCTCAGAAACACACATAACACCAAGATTTTTTATGTGGAAACCCTATTAAGGGAAAAACCATGATGGAAGTTAGTCCACAAGATTATACCCTATTAAAAGTATAAAGAAAAAAATGGGGAATGCATATGCATTCAAGCACATTGCCTAGAGCTCACTGCTCAAATACAATAAGGCTTACTACCCAAAGGAAGAAACACTGTCTTACAAAAATATTTGGATTACATCCACAAGATTTTGAATTAAGAAAATAGTATATGTTAATGCCTGATTATAGTTCCAATTAAGCACATAAACTCCTACTCACTCTTCTTCACACTTTGCCTCTACCTTCGAAAGATTAGAACATTATTCGTGCACACCGTGCATTCAAATGGTATAAACAATCGAACATATATATCTGCAACTAAGAATAACATCATCTCCATGTTGGCTCAATCCATAAAAAATTTTCAATACGAACCAAAAAATGTTGGCCACAACAAAGTGAAGACCTAAAACAATGTCCTCGAACATGAAACACTTTAAACAATTATGCCTCGAAGATCCACAACACACTACAATCACCCTGTCGGCCATGAACATGAAAAAACATGAACACACAAAATAAAATAACCAATCATGAGCACAACAATCAATGTGAATCAACAAAATGGATAGAGCATGATCTACAAATATCCACAAGCATCATGAATCACCACAAAAGCATCTGCAACAACTGAACTTACTAGAATCACATTATCTTCTTTCAGGAACACTAGTTGAAACAATAGAAAAACTATCAGAGCATAGATACTCATAACTCGATCAAATATTCATGTGGATCTCTAAAAATTAACATGGATAAACCAAATATACTCGAAAAAAAACCCTTTAATCCACAACCACTGATCATCAATAAACTAAGCTATCCAACATACCGAACTTCACTACATCACTAGCAACATGCAACTTATTTTATTACATTTTTCTCAATATCCTCAACATATACAACCTTAAAGACATTAATGCCAATAGTGCTGGAATCAATGACAACCACATGGGCATGTGTAGGATCATCATGGAAAAAATAGGCCCTTAAGTGGCAAAATTTTTAGAAAAATCATAGATAGGAAACTTGACGTAAAAATTTGAATAAGTTATCTATATTATTTCAAAAATATGTAAGAATAGAATCTGTAACAAATTGAATGTAGTTTCTAAACTACTAGGTTTGTTTAAAAAAAAATTCTATTTGATGAAAATTTGAAATTTCAATGCAATAGTACTTAAATTTTAGGGAAAAAATAAGAAGTAGGTGTCTGTGTAACCACCCTAACCACAATAAAATCATAATATTTTTTTATAATATTTAAGATATAAGTAGAGGGCTCATGTCTTGATGTGATGCATATTTTTTTGTAATTTTTTTCCAAGTAAATAATTAATTATGAATTTTTTATTACAACTTTTAAAAAGTATAAAAACTTGTATGTCTGACCACCTTAACTTAGTCAAAACTTCATGAAATTTTTTTTTTTTTTTAATCCTATAGTATGTGAAGCATAGAATGTGTCACATGTTTTGGATTCAAAATATGTGATACCGTTTGAAAGTTATAGATGTTTTTCAATCAACCTATCAATTAGGACTTTAGTCGTAATTCAAATAGAAAATGAATAATAATTACTTATAAAATTAAAAGTAGAGCATAATTTATATTGGTGGAAAGATGGGAATCTCCTTTAAAAACCCTTTTCATTTCATCAATTTTGGGTAAAAAAAAGTCATCAGCCACATACCCATCATATTGCCACTTTTTGGCCCATCATGATCCCGCACATACCCACATATTAGCAACATGCAACAATCTCCCCCTTTGGCATTGATGGCAAAACATGATGTGAAAAACACCATCAACACAACTTCTCTTAGCACTTTCCCCCCCTTAGATTTTGACTCTTTTCTCCTCAACTCTTTCACATGACTCTTCTCCCCACTAAGTTTTTCACATGACTCTTCTCCCCCTTTTACATCAATGAAAAAGATACACATTATCTTTCTCCACACAAGCTCTGAACCACATTTTTTAACATCTGACTCCTCACCCTAAGTAGAAGCCACCACAACATCAATCTGGATCAAGATATGACTATGAAATGCACAGACTGATGCAAGTTAATGCATCTTAGTTTTGATTAGGAGGGGTAATCACCCCTAGCTTCCCTCTGAGATACTCAAAAGTATCCTTAAGTAGGGGCTTAGTAAAGATATTTGCAATTTGTTCCTTAGTGGTAACATACTCCAATTTTACTTTCTTTTCACTCACCTTCTCTCTTAAATGTGAAACTTGATAGATATATGCTTGGTCTTTGAATGCAACACCAGATTCTTAGAAATGTTAATTTCACTTGAATTATCACAAAATATAGCAATAGGTTCATCATACACAAGTATGATATCTCTCAACATCTGCTTCATCCACAATACTTGAGTACAATTGTTAGCAGTAGCAATGTATTCTGCCTCTGTAGTAGATAAATAAATGGCATTCTACTTCTTATTTAACCATGAAATCTTCTTCTAGGTATGTGTAGGATCATGATGGGCAAAAAAGTGGTGATATGATGGGTGTGTGTAGGGTAAGTGGCTGACGACTTTTTTCTTACCCAAAATTGATGAAACGAAAAGGGTTTTTAAAGAATATTATCAGCTTTCCACCAATATAAATTATGTTTTACTTTAATAAATAATTGTTATTCATTTTCTATTTGAATTACGACTAAAATTTTGATTGATAGGTTGATTGAAAAACATCTATAGCTTTCAAATGGTATCACATATTTTTGGATCCAAAACATGTGTCACATTCTATGCTTTGTATACTATAGGATTAAAAAAAAATATATTGAATTTCATGAAGTTTTGACTATGTTAAGGTGGTCAAACAGACAAGTTTTTATATTTTTTAAAATTTGTAATAAATAATTCATAATTAATTATTTACTTGGAAAAAAATTACAAAAAAATATGCATCACATCAGGACATGAGTCCTCTACTTATATCTAAAATATTATAAAAAAATATTATAATTTTATTGTGGTTAGGGTGGTCAACAGACACCTACTTCTTATTTTTTCCTAAAATTTAATTACTACTACATTGAAATTTCAAATTTTCACAAAATAGATTTTAAACAAAAAAAAAAAAACCTAGTAGTTTAGAAACTACATTAAATTTGCTACAGATTCTATTCTTACACATTTTTGGAATAATATAGATAACTTATTCATATTTTTACGTCAAGTTTCCTAACTCTAATTTTTCTGAATTTTTCGCCACTTAAGGGCCTATTTTTTCCATGATGATCCTGCCCATACCCTTCTTTCCCAAAAAAATGCACCACCACTAGTACTTTTTTTTGTCATTCACATCTCCTACCCAATTAGCATTAGTAAAAGCACTCAATGTATGGTCATCATCTTTAGGATACCGTAGGAGAAAACCAGCCATGCCCTTCAAATATCTAAAAACCCTTTTCACAGCTGTCACATAGATTCCTTAGGATCAGCTTGAAATCTTGCAACAATGCATACAACATTCATGATATCAAGTCTATTTTGAGTCAAATAGAGAAATCCACCAATCATGGATCTATATCTAGTCTAATTTTCTTTAGTTGAATCATCATCTTGTATCAACTTACATCCGGTCACCATAGGTGTACTAGCTAGATTTGAATCTTCCATACCGAACTTGTTTAGCAATTCTTTCACATACTTGGACTGAGATATAAAGATCCCTTTATATAGCTGAGTAATTTGCAATCCCAAAAATAATTTCATTTCTCCAATCATAGACATCTCAAACTCACTTTGCATCTCATTCACAAACTTCATGCACAAACTATCATCTCCTCCAAAAATGATATAATCAACAAAGACTTCAACAATCAAATCTTTATCATGATCAATCTTGAAATACACATTACTATCAACAATTCCTTTATTAAATCCAAGCTTCAACAAATACTTGTCTAATCTAGCATACCATGCTCTTGGGGCTTGCTTGAGTCCATACAATGCTTTCTTCAACTGACAAACCATATCTCCTTGATCAGTCAATTGAAATCCATTAGGTTGCTCAACATACACTTCTTCTTCTAGTTCACCATTTAGAAATGTTGACTTGACATCCATCTAATAAGCCTTGTAGTTTTTGTAAGCAGCATAAGCAAGAAATAGTCTCATAGCTTCAATCCTAGAAACAAGGGAAAAAGTTTCTTCAAATTTAATTCCTTCCATCTGAGAATATCCTTTATGCACAATTCTTGCACTGTTTCTACCAACTTCACCTTGCTCATTCAATTTGTTTCTAAAGACCCATTTAGTTCCAATTACATTTTTGTCCTTAGGTCTAGGAACAAGAATCCATGTATCATTCTTCTCAATCTATAGTAGTTCTTCTTTCATTTCTTCAACCCAATGTTTATCTTTGTATGCTTCATTGACACTATTAGGCTCAGTCTTCGAGATCAAACAATATTCTTCTTCTAGTTTGAACTCCTTTCTACTTATCACCTATAATATGATCTTCTGAATGATTTAGTCTTACATACTTTGGATTTTTAGGATGTTCTTGAACTTTAGGCTCTTGTGATCTCACTTTTTCACTTTCACTAGTTCCTTCCTCTTGATTTTCAGAATGATTTGAACTTGAGTCTGAACTTTCTTTCCTTTATTTGGGTTGTCATTCTGATCATCTGAATCATATCCACAAGTTATGGATGGTCTAACTATGTCTTCATGAACCTTGGCATTAGAACTTTCAACTACTTTCCTCAATCTCTTATTGTAGCACTAGTAGGCCTTGCTTTTAGTAGAATAACCAAGAAACATTCCTTCATCACTCCTAGTATCAAACTTTCCTATATCTTCATCTCTTTTGATAAATAATTTACTCCCAAAGATTTTGAAGTATCTGATAGTAGGTTTATGACCATACCATAGGTCATAAGGATTCTTACTAGTATCACCTTTGACCTATACCTAGTTGAGAGTGTAAACAATAGTACTCATAGCTTCTCTCCAGTAGATACGAGGAATATTTCCTTCCAGCATCATAGTCCTAGTAGCTTCTTCAATTATCATGTTCTTCCTTTCCACAACTCCATTTTGCTAAGGGGTCTACGAGGCAGATAATTGTCCTTTTATCCCATGCTCTTCACAAAAAGAATCAAATTCACTAGAAGTGAATTCACCACCTCTATCCGATCTCAAAACTTTAATCTTCAAACCTGTCTCTATCTCAGCCATAGCCTTAAAAATCTTGAATTTCTCCACAGCTTCATATTTTTCCCTTAAGAAAGTAACCCACATCATTCTAGAATAATCATTAATGAGTAACATGAAATACATGTAACCTTGTAAACTTCTGATTGTAGGACCACATAATTCAATATGCACAAGCTCCAACACTTCATTTGAACAATGTTGTTTGCTCTAAAATGAAATTCTAGTTTGCTTCCCTAACTGACATTCCTTGTAGATAGCATTAGTAGGTTTTATCAACTTTGGAAGATCTCTCACAACCTGAGTAGAACTTATCTTGATAATATTATCAAATTTTACATGACACATTCTCCTATGCCACAACCAACTTTCATCAACTTGAGCAATCAGACAACTTTTACTAGCAACATTTAGGTGAAAGATATTACTTTTTTTTTGTACCAGATGCAATCACATTTCTAGAACTCCCCAATATTCTACACTTTCCATCCTTGGATTGAAGATTGTATCCCTTGTCAACCATTTGTCCAACACTTAAGAGATTATGCTTCAAACCTTCCACATATAGAACATCATCAGTATTATGCTTACCATCAAGAGAAATGGATCATTTGCCACAGATTGCACCAGCTTTATCATCACCAAATCTTACAACACCGCCATCATACTTTTCCAAGCTCACAAACTTAATTTTATCACATATCATGTGATGAGAGTATCCACTGTCAAACACCCATTCATCTTTTTCTTCAACTCTGGCCACTAGGGATTTCTCCACATTTGTGGAAGTAGAAGATTCAAAAGGTATTGAATCATTTTCCCTGATAGCAATAAATACCCATTCGTCCTCAATTGCGTTCCCTTTATCAGATTCATCATCTATCACACCTTCATCAGTAGCATAATAACACTTTCTTTGAAATCTAGGCTTGTTAGGTCTTGGCTTAGGAACTCTTTCTGGACACCTTGAGGCAAAATGACCCATCTTATTGCAAGAAAAACATTTAATAGGAAATTTCCCTTTATAATTACCTTCTCCTTTGGATTCCCTCTTGACAATAAGTGCTTCAAGCTCATCTAGTTTTCTCTCTTCTTCTTCAATATCTCTCATTTCCTCCTCATACTTGAACATTTTTCTAGAACTTTCTCTCGGATCATATATCTACTGGTCCTTTCTAGAGATAGTAGCTTTGAATGCAGATTTTGTCTTAGGAAGAGCATCACCAAATTCACTCAACTCAAAAGTAGTAAGCTTACTAATCAACATGTCTTTGGTTACATTTTTCATAGTCTAGATCTCCTCAATAGTAGTAGCTTTGGCTTTGTATGTAGTAGGCAAGGATTTGAGCACTTTAGCAACAATCTCTGGTTCTTCCAATATTCCACTAGCACATCTGATACTACACACAAGTTCATTCACTCTTTGCATAAAATAAGTAATGTTCTCATCATCACCCATTCTCAACATTTCATATTTCCCTTTCAGAATTTGCAGCTTAGCAATCTTCACATGTGCATCACCTTCATACAAGGTTTCCAAATTTTTCCAGATAGATCATAAGCAATTTTCAACTCCATAAAATTTGTCATCTCAGAATCAGTCAGAGCACTCAACAATGCTTCCTTAGCCCTAATATTGTACTTGACATCCTTAATCTCAACAATAGTAGAAGGACCATTTTGTGGGATGATATACCTATTCTTTGTAATGTTCCAGTAGGTTTCACCAATGCATCTCAAATGCCACTCCATTTGAGTCTTCCACATAAAATAATTTGTTCCATAAAATCTCGAACTATCCTTCTTATATGTCGCCATCCCGGATCACCTCAAGCTATTAAAATTCTTCTAAGGAACCTACTCTGATACCAATTTTTGGAAACATAAGGGTAAACAACTGAGAGGGGGGGTGAATCCGTTGTCACAAAAATTAAAATTATTAAACTTGTTCTCAGATTTGATATATAAGCATGAAAGAATAAATGATCAACACATCAGAAACACACATAACACAAAGATATTTTACGTGGAAACCCTGTTAAGGGAAAAACCACAGTGGAGGTTAGTCCACAAGATTATACTCTCTTAAAAGTATAAAGAATAGAATGGAGAAGCATTCAGGCACACTGCCTAGAGCTCACTTCTCAAATACAACAAAGCTTATTGCCCAAAGGAAGACACGCTGTCTTATAGAAACATTCGGATTACATCCACAAGATTTTGAACTAAGAAAATAGTATCTGTTAATGCCTGATTACAGTTCCAATTAAGCAAATAAACTCATGCTCACTCTTCTTCACACTCTGCCTCTACCTTCGAAAGATTAGAACATTATTTGCGCACACCATGCATTAAAATGGTATAAACAATCAAACATATATATTTGCAACTAAGAATAACATCATCTCCATGTTGGCTTCAACAAAATATAAAATGTGTACAAACTATCAACTCAATCCATAAACAATTTTCAATGTGAACCAAACAATGTCAGCCACAACATAGTGAAGACACAAAACAACATCCTCAAACATGAAACACTTTAAACAATTATGCCTCAAAGATCCACAACATGCTACAATCACCCTGTTGGCCATGAACATGAAAAAACATGAACATGCAAAATAAAATCACCAATCGCGAGCACAACGATCAATGCAGATCAACAACATGAATAGAGCATGATCTATAAACATCCACAAGCATAATGAATCACTATAGAAGCATTTGCAACAACTGAACTTACTAGAATCACATTATATTCTTTCAGGAACACCAACTGAAGCAATAGAAAAACTGTCAGAACACAGATACTCATAACTCGATCAAATCTTCATGCAGATCTCTAAAAATTAACATGGATAAACTAGATATACTCAAAAAAAAACCCTTTAATCCACAACCACTAATCATCAATATACTGAGCTAGCCAACATATTGAACTTCACTGCATCACTGACAACCTACAAGTTATTTTATTACAATTTTCTCAATATCCTCGACATATACAACCTTAAAGAAATTAATGCCAATAGTGTTGGCATCAATGACAACCATATATCAACAACATCCAACACTCTCTTGGTTTTCTCTATCTCAAAGGCCTTTTCCCATGGTGGTGAATTTTCACTTCGGGAAAAAGTTGTCAAATGCTAGTTGAAAGTTGCAAAGTGGTGCAACTTTAGTTCTGTAACTCATGTGACTAAAAAAACTATTTCAATACATCCAAGTGGGTACATATACAATAGGTGTGGTCCTTTTTCACACCCAAACACATTGAATCGCTATGAGCTACATTCAACCTACAAAACCCCTTAAGAGTCCAAAGTACAAAATGGATGAAAACTTAAATATGTTGTTACTCAAATACTATGACACTTAGAAACTTCTCATCTTAGCCTATGGGATCGTGTTGGGTCCCTCTATAATAACCGCTCTCAATTTTCACTATCTCGAAGGCCTTTTCCCATGTTGGTGAATTTTCACTTGGGGAAAAAGTTGTCAAATGCAAGTAGTTGAAAGTCACAAAGTGGTGCAACTTTTGTTCTACAACTCATGTGACCAAACAAACTATTTCAAAGCATAAAAGTGGGTACGTTTATGCTAGGCATAGTCCTCTTTTGCACGCAAGCACACTAAATCACTCTGAACTGCATTCAATTGATAGAATTCCTTAAGAGTCCAATGTACAAAATGGATGCAAACTTGAAAATGTTACTCAGATATTGTGACACTTAGAAACTTCTTGTCTGAGCCTATGGGATTGTTGATGATGATTTTACTTGAAGCAAACAGGGTGAATAAATTCTTCCTAGACAAACCCCAAAGATCATATCCTTCTTGAAATATATGGAACAAAGATAATCTAAAAGGGGACTCTACTTTAATAGGAAAATATTGGCTTTCATTCAATCCCAAGTTTTCGATAACTAGGTCATGATTGCAATAGGGTCACTCTGAGGTATGATGTGATATTGTTGTTAATCTCAAAGGGACTATGGTTATTTCTAGTTTTGTTAAGAATCATAAGCATTTCACATGAAATTTCCACTTCATTCATAAAATAACATCATGAAATTGAAATATTTGAAACAATATTTCATGAATATCAACAATTCTTTCCTATCACTTAAGTAGATTTAGCATTAAGGATTTAGCAATTTCATAGAAAACAAAATATTTTTAATAAAATTTCAACCATTCTTTTAATTTTGGAATGTTTTCAAGAATTTAAACATCTACTCTAAAATAAAGTATAAAAATATTGAAATATAAATTTTTCTCCTAGTTATTCTCCATACATGCCCCAAAGAATCAACTAAAATAGAGCAAACTATTTTATACTTCAACAGATTGCTCCACAGCTACATATAAAATGGTGCAAGCTTTTAAAGAGAGGGGGTTTTAGTCTAGACATTGAAAAGGTTATGTATGCACCCTTAAATGACGTAGCATACAGTCTTGTTTGGTTGAACTAACAAAACTAGCTACAAAAGATTCATGAGATAGGTAGCTATCTAATTGGAAATTATATTAATCAATGTCTATGTGCATACAAAGTTTTATGCCGGAATGATTCAAAAATAGGAAAAAAGAACAAAACTTGAAAAAGTTTTATGCTCTTCTGACATCCACAAATTCTGAATTTAAAATGAAAATAAAGTAGGAAATGACCTATATAGGAACAAGGCCCCAAGAGTTCAATTTAAACTCTATCCAGAGAATCAGAAATAAAAAATTAAAATGTAGCATGTGGCATACACAAATTATCATCAAAATATTTTAGATAAAGTCAAATCCTTGACTTCATCAACAACTCTTTTCACTTCATACTCCAACATGAAATACTTTGTATATATTGAGGCTATCAATTTATTTTAGAATACCAGAATGGGGAATATCTATCAGGACCACGATCAACCTACAAACTAAAAATTGAAAACACAAAAAAACAAAAACCTATGCCACACCTCTGGTGTCTAGTATTTGGTTCTTTGTCTCGTCACTCAAGGCTTGGGCTCCAAGATTTTTTCTTTGCCTTTATTCAATTGGTACTCTCAGAAAGTGTTCAATATTTGATATAGATGTTCCTTTGAAATCCCTTGTACTTCCTTCCAAGTGAGTTTGAGCCTAGTGTATTCTTCAGATACCTAGAGTATAATACCATTCCTCTGCACTTTATCTTCTTCATATTTATGTATAATTTCATCAATCACCTCTTCCATTAATAGTTGAACAAGATATCTGTTTATTCTTTGAATCCATTCCTTGAAGGCTTTAGCTTATTTACCCTTGTGTCCTAATGTATGGGGATCACAACCTTGACATGCTAGCATTTCAATAAACTATTTATCTTCATCAATCAATTTTCTACATTCCATGGTGACCTTTTCAAATCCTTCAATCCATTTCATTAGCATGTCACCTTCCCATTTCAATTGTTTCTTCCAATTTTCTAGCAATGGAAGTCCTTTTTTTGAGATTACTTTTCCCTATATTAATTCTTGGATATCTATTTTCATGAGAATTTTAATATCTCACCTTTCTTCAATAACTTGCTCCTAGCAAAATCTGCATTCACTTTCAAATATTTTAGATTTCTTTGACCAATGGTATGCTTCCTAGTCCTTCCCTATTACATCTATATTGAATTCTTCCCCCTGCTTTACCCAATACTCAATCCATTCTTCAAATATATTCTTTTTTTTGCAAACTGTTGTGATCGCATCCACCTATTCTTGTGACATCAATACAATATGTTGAGGAAATTCAGCTTGTGTTTGACCAGATAGGGTTTGTGACTTTATAAAATTCTCCAAGGTAGCAACCTGTTCTTTTAATTCTCTTTTCTTCTTTTTATATTTCTACACTCTAGAAATAGTAGCATCCAAATTCACTTTTATTTATTCTAACTCTTGCCTCCAAGATGATTGTCCAAGATTAATACTTGTTATCTTATACTCCTTAGGAATTATTTCATGTTTTTCTGTGTTAGCTTTCAGAGTAGCTATATGGATGGTTTTGTCACCATCTGCATTTCTTTGCATGACATGCTTTTCTTTTTTCTCTATGCCTAGACTTATGAGTATCTTCTTCTTGTATAAAACTGTTAAGATTCAGAGGCAATACTTCTACTTCCATTGGGGAATCCAATTCCCTGATCAACCAATCAGGTGCATTGTTACCTTGCTCTAGCTCTAAAACGTTTCTTTGTTCCTAGTTTCCACTTGATTTAGGAACTTCTTCTTTCACGTCCACTGAAATGAGAATTTCCTCAATAATTTCTAGCATAGATTCAGGATTACTAGGGCTTGGCACTGTCTCCTCTATTTGAATACTTACATTTTATTGTCTACCTAGATGCTCAACATTATCACTCTAGACATTACTTTCTTTATTCTCTACTACATCAAGGTTTTCCTCATTTTCAATTCCATCACCTGAAAACTGTGTAGCTTCTTCCTTTTCAATTTTAATTTCAGCTTCAACATGGCCTTTCTCTAATTCTTCAATTACCTATGACTATTCATTATCATTTGGAACATTTCTGAGTGAGGGATGGGAATCAAAACTATCTTCAATAATTATTTCATCAATAGGGCTCTACTCTACAGTCTCCCCTGTTTCCATCTCAAGGATACTAGGGTTCCCCACTTCTGAGGCAAGTGTTCCTTGTATAAATTTTTCTTCTTCAACATTTATAGGATTAGACCCTATATCCTAAATCTCTTCGATCATTGGTTGTACTATAGGCTTATCTTTAGACTTTTTTTATTTTACTTTTTCCCACATGGCACCCCATCTATCCATCTATTCTTTGATTCTTGCTTCATCCTCAAAAATTTCATCACGAACCATAGGAGTTCTTCCTAGAATTTGTTTCATACTATCCATGTTAATAGAAGGAGGATGAGTAAATAGTGTTGCAACCCTTTGAGATATAGACTTGGTTTGTGTGCCAACATTTTTGATTGCTTCTGCTTCTTCATCAATAACTAGTTTAGTTCTTGGTTTTGTTGTAGAGGAAGATGCACCTTTGGGTCTTACTTTTGATTTATCTTTACTTGTTTTGGCATCTTTTTGCTTATCAAATGGCTTTATCAGAATTTCTTGTTTAGAAATTTTAGGGGTTCTTTCTTCAATTCTTATACTAGGAGTCGCTTTACTAGTTTTCATTTTCTTTCTAGGGGGTTCCCCACTCTCAAATGCTATTTCATTTCTTTGTTTTCTCCTTTTTTCTTTTGAGAATGTGGGTTTGATTCCTCTTTCTCTCAAAGCTTTATGAAAATCATTAATCCAATGTTGAGTGTACAACATAACTAGTCTAGATAACTCATTAATCAATGTCATTTCTTCACCGTCATAATCTGGGTCTGGGATGGGTTCATCATATACTCTATCTTCATTATAGGCTTTATTAAACACTTGTCCATCATCCTCTTCTAACTGATTTGGAATGTCATGAAGCATAAGAATCAAGTAGATTTTAGAGACAATCTTTGATATTTTCTTATTCTTACTCTGTGCTTATCTCCACAATTAAGCCAATAATATTCTAAGTGTTGGACATGATCATGATAACTAGCTATATTCTTGGAAATATTTCCCTCAATGTCATAATATATTCTCTTAAGTGGGAAATCCTCAAAATTATATGTTCTCAATTCTTCTTCACACAAGTCAGCCACTTTGATTGCATTAGACTTATAATTTCCTATCACAATGGGGAATTTGAAAGTAGGCTTCTTGCAAGCATGACTATAAAGAGCTTGAGATGGTTTCAACTGTCTCACCAATTCTAATAAAAAAAATTGTTTGTTGGGTACCTAGGCAGCATGAATATATGTCCATCAAATGGGTATGTGCAGGATCATCATGGAAAAAATAGGCCCTTAAGTGGCAAAAAAATTAGAAAAAATTAGAGTTAGGCAACTTGACGTAAAAATTTGAATAAGTTATCTATATTATTTCAAAAATATGCAAGAATAGAATCTATAGAAAATTGAATGTATTTTTTAAAAACTAGTTTATTTTAAAAAAAATGAAATCTATGGTGAAAATTTGTGGTACTTAAGGGAAAATAAGTAGGTGTCTGTCTGACCACCCTAACCATAATAAAATGATAATATTTTTTATAATATTTTAGATAAAAGTAGAGGAATCATGCCCCGATGTGATGCATATATTTTTGTAATTTTTTTCCAAGTAAATAATTAATTATGAATTTTTTAATTATAACTTTTTAAAAATATAAAAACTCGTATGTCTGACCACCTTAACTTGGTCAAAACTTCATGAAATTCAATATGTTTTTTTTAATCCTATAGTATGCAAAACATAGAATGTTACACATGTTTTAGATTCAAAAAATGTGATACCATTTGAAAGCTATAGATGTTTTTCAATCATCCTATCAATCAGTACTTTAGCTGTAATTCAAATAGAAAATGAATAATAATTATTTATTAAATTCAAAGTAAAGCATAATTTATATTGGTGGAAAGCTGAGAATCTCATTTAAAAACCTTTTTCGTTTCATCAATTTTGGGTAAAAAAAAGTCATCAGCCATATACCCTACACATACCCATCATATTGCCACTTTTTGGCCCATCATGATCCTGCACATACCCAAATCCATCCATCCTAATGTAGGAGTAAGTGGGGAACTGAATGTAATAACCTCCCATTGGTCGAACGACACTTTGTGCCTCTAGGGACAATCATTTGTCTTTATCACCTTCCATCGTTCTGACCAATTTCATGGAGAATAGATCATTGACTCTCCTGTAATTATCTTTATATCCAGGGAAGGTGATATGGGGTAAATGAGCATATATCAAGCTATTTTCTACCTTCGTGCCCAAAGTACAAATCTATTTCAACCTTTGCTTACTGGCTCTCATCGTACATGAGTAAATCACATATGAAGACATATAAAAGAACCTATTTTTGGGAAATGTCATTATTTGTTCATATAATTTGTCACTTATGAACTTTCCCAAATGCATTTGCATGGTATTTTCCATCAAACTGGCTATTATTACAAACATCCAGGGTTCAAATTTACTTGCATCTCTTAAACCAGCTATCATGCCCAACAGAGTTCTAATATCTTGAATTTCTTGGTTGTACATAGACCTCTGAATTAATTTGGTCTATAATGTCTTTGGTTCTTGGTACCATTACGTACTCATAATTTCTTTGTTACGAGATTCAACATTCTGATATGTTTTCCCCTTTGCTTTCATCTCAACATTATACATTTTTGTGTAGATAGGGAACCCAAATGTGTATGTAATTCCTTTCTGTGAGAGATTTGCATAAATTCTCCCTTCTTTCTCAATGACTCTTTTGTATGGGTTGTAATAATTCATACATTACGTAACCAATTCAGGGGCCTCCATTGCTGGCAAAACCCCTCCTGCTAAAAGTAACCCATTTGCCACAAAAAATTTTGTACATTGAGGGGAATTTTCTTGTAGTGCCCTTGTGTGAATTTCAATATCAGAAGACCATCCCATATGAGTTCCTGTAACTACCAGATTGATTGGTATGGTTTGTGAATTGTAGTATTTGAATTCATCTTCTTCCCTTGAGTTAGAAGTACTCTTTTTCTCTGTTGTGTTCTGCATTTTTCAAAATGTGTGTCTTTTGTGTGAGGTAGGGTTAAATTTAACCAAATTTTATAATTTATAAAATTTTCGGTTCATCTTTTAGTTAAATTCAAAATCAAAGAATAATCAACATTTTAATTTCTAATGGGAAATGCCATCTTTCAATATTTTTGAGCATGAAAATAACTAACAAAATATTAGTTATCCAAAACATACCAAGTTCTAGTCAACGATGATAATCTTTCATAATGTAACTTCAAAACCCTTGGTAGCTATATTCTCAGTTTCTTGAAATTTAACCCCCCTTGCATGCCAGTATTATTTCATTCTTTCATGTCCTTTGCAAGTTTGTAACATGATGCAAAGTGGAGTGTTACAAAAGCAACTGCATGCTTGAGGTGGTGCAAAGTACATAGGTAGTTCACCACCTTCATTAATTACCTATTATAACATATTAATTCCTTGAATAAAGGTTTAATCATTATGGATTGGGGTTCAAATCATGAACATCTAGATTTATGCATAGGCTCGCTACTAGAGGAGAAAGACGACATGATGATCATACGTGGAAATCAGATGTCACACTGATTCTCTATGAGGTATAGGTCATTAACGATATTTGATCAATTTTTGATCACTGAAATTAAGAATTTCTGGCATTGAATTTAAAAATAAACATCTAGATCTAGCAATTTACCTCCAAGCTTTAGAAAGAGAAGACCAAAAGAAAAGAAAAGATCGAGAACTGGGTTCAAGAGAGATTAACAAATTTCAAAATAGAATCTCTGGTTTTTGATTTCTAAATAAGGAAAGGAAAAATAAATAAAATTAAAATACTGGACTTTGATAAAAAAATTATATTACCAGGATTGACGACTCTGGTCATTGAATTACCGGATGGAGCTAGGACCAAGTGAAGATACAATTCAATTTGATGCAAATGCAAGACTCTGGGATTCCAGTTTCTAGTAATATATTAAACTTTTATGAAAAGAACAAAACACTAAATCCAGAAAAGAAAAAGGAATAAAACAAAGACCAACTGAAATTGAAAATGAGACCAGTAACTAACCAAACTATAGAATGATGCCAAAGCAAAAAAAAGTGAAAGGGAATAGAAGGAAAAAGAAAGAAAGGGGGTCCACATTTTGCCAAGGGGAAAAATGGGCATGTTGTGAGACCACACAACAACTAGCAACCAACAAAACTAAACAAAATAATAGAAAGTCAATTCTAGATCTAACATCAATGTATCAACTTTCTTTAATATTCTAATTATAAATCATTGAATCCTTATTTTGACATTCAAATTTCACTTTGGTTAGAATGCAAGATTAAGCATTACTGAGCTCATATGTATGTAATTGATTATTTATGCCATAGTAAACTTATAAATAGCAACTATTTGCATTAACCTAAATAATATGGAAATTCCTTTTAAGCTAACCAGGGATAGAACCTTGCTTCCAATCAAGCGTCCATAGCCCCAACAAGGTTATCTCTATCATTCCCCCAAACATAGCTCTACTGCTAGCCAAGCATCTATAGCCCTCGTAGAGTTATTTGGATAGCCTAAAGAGTTGATTTTTTTTAGATATAGCAATGATAGCTCATTTTTCTCTTTTGATATTTCAATGATAGCTCTTTTATCAACTTGCAAGAAATGAAGCCCGCTATTAGGGTGGAATTATAGTGGTAGCAAAGGTAGTCTTTTGATTTTTCAATTAATGCAAACAACTGCTATCCCAAATTTTACTAGAATGATTTAAATGTATTCGTTTTTAGCTCAATATCAACTGAATGATTCATGCTAACCAGAGTATAAAGAATTGAATAATTCTTGAACAATTTATAAATAAAGGACTATTTTTGGTCAAGACATAGATCAAATTTCTAGAGTTGACTTTCTATTAACCTGTTCACCTTCAAAAGTTGCTAATAATTTTAAATTCAAATGATACAACACCCAAAAAGAAAAAGAAAAGAAAAAGAAAACTATTTACAAAACAATAACAACATGCTATTTACAAAAGAAAACTATTTACTTATGACTAGAAATAATGCTTTAGGAACTACTCATTGAAAGGAAATGGGATATATTCACCAATCAAAGACTTCAACCTATAAGTGCTATCACCCAAGATTTCAAACTTTTGATATGGACTTGTCCATAACTTGTCAAATTTACCATGCTCGCCTTTTTGTTCATGAGCTTTATTCCAATACAGGACCAAGTAAGCTATTCTAAAATTCTTTAATCTAGCTCTTTTATCAAACCATATTTTAACCATAGATTGATGCCTAGAAAAATGATCTATAGATTGAGTATGTTTTTCATCTAAATGCATTAGTTCCAACATTTAGACTTTTGTTTGATCATCTAATCCAATACATTCCTATGCAAACTGCCAAGTAGGGATTTTTAAATTTATCGGTAGTATAGGATCTACCTCATACACTAAATGATAAGGAGAATTCCCTAATGCAACTTTCATCCTAGTACAATCTACCCAAAGGGAGAATTTTAGCAAAGAATTCCAGTCCCTAGGATTCTTTTCAATCAATTTCTTAATTATATCCAACAAATTTTTATTTGATGATTCAGCTAATCCATTTCCCTATGGATAATAATTAGATGAGAATTTTAATGTTATACCATATTCAAATGCCCAGTTAAAAAATTTCAATGAAGAAAAGGTAGGGCCATTATCACATACCAATGCAAATGGTACTCCAAACTTGGTGAATCTCTTCCAAAAAAATTGATTACCACTTTTGTAGTGCATTGTTTACTAGGACACACCTCTGTCCATCTAGTACAATAATCTATAGAAGTTAATATAAATCTATGGCCTATGGATGATGGAGGATTAATCATTACAATAAAATCTAGTACCCATTGTGAAAAGGGACGCATCTCCATCACTGGTTGTAGTGGTTGAGCATTGAATCTTCCTTTATCCGATGTAGTTTGACATCTATAGCAGTGTTTCACATGTACATATGTATCTTTAAAAATAGTTGTCCAATAGTAAATGTCTCTCAAAATAAGGTGTATAGTAGCTAAAGGTGTTCCATGAGCTATTCCAAACATATCATCTAGTTCCTACAACACTTTGTTTGCTTTTGTTCTATTTAAGCATCTTAAATACATTCCTTCATGGTTTCTTTTAAATAGAGCTCCCCCTTTGATCATGTAACTTTGTGATTTTATCTTAAGGGATATTCTTTGATTTCTTTGCATATGATTAAGGAAAGTATGGCTAACCAGATAATTCCATATATCTGAATACTAGTCTTCTTGGTCTTCTACATCCAAAGTGTATTTTGACTTGAAATTTGCGGATCTATTTCTGCAATAGATCCGACTAAAGCTTGTCCCCAAACCAATCTCGTGGGTATGATCTCTAGATCAAATTCCTTTAGGATTGACCCATTTGGCTCTTTTTTCTCTGAGTTCACTCTATGTTAACAACATTTTGACTGCAGAATCTAGGACAATAGCTTTGACTATACTCCTGAGGATGTAATGTCTAAACTTATGTACCACTTTGACTAAAGCAAAGGCTTTCTTTTCAATATTTGTATATCTCAACTCTGCTTCTTTGAATGGAGCACTCATAAAATAAATTGGTTTCTCTTCTTTATTCTCGCCCTTCTGTGTAAATATTGGTGCACAAATGTGACTAGAAGCAAAAGAGTAAATATAAAAAAGGTTTAACATAATCTAGACTTACCAATACCAGAGCTTCTATGATTGCAACCTTTATAGTCTTGAAGGCAATCATAGCTTCAATTTTCCACTCTATCTTGGAATCTTTCTTTAACATATCATTGAGTTGTTTCACTATTTCAGCGAATCCAGTAATAATTTTTTTTTTTAAATCAATCTTACCAAAATATGACTTTAATTATTTTCTACTTCCTGTGGGCTATAGCTTGAGTAGTGCACTCACTCTATATGGGTCTATCAAAATACCATGCTCAAAAATTATGTGTCCCAGTAACATACCTTCAGTTACCCTGAAAATACACTTTTTAGGATTTAATGAAACTCTGTAAGTTTCACACTTCTATAATGTCACTCTGAGATCTCGAACATGATCTCTTCTATCTTTCAAAAATACTGTAATTTTGTCCATGTAGATAATAATGCATTTTCCTATCAACTCATGAAAAGCATAGTCCATGGCTCTCTGGAATGTAGCTCCAAAATTTATCAATCCAAACGACATCCTTCTATAAGAAAAAGTTCCCCACTTCATGGTGAAAGTTGTTTTCATCTGATCTTCCCTTGCGAACATTACTTGGTTGTATCTAGAGAAACCGTCCAAAAATGACATTATTTGTGAACTATTGACTATTTGTAGCACTTCTTTGAGTGAGGGTAGTTGATAATTTTATTTATTAGATGCCTTTTTGAGATTCCAAAAATCTACACAGTCGTATATCTCCATTTTTCTTTCTTACAGGGACCAAGTTTTCCACCCAAGTAGAATGTATGATAGGAAAAATTATTTTAGCTGATAAAATTTTTTGGACTTCCTTTTGAATTAGAGGTTCTAAGAGTGCATTTACTGGCTGCTTTTTCTGCCAGAAAGGCTTTACATCAGGCTTTAATGGTATCATATGATTAATGATGGAAGTTTCTTAAGTCTTCAAATCTTCCTATGTCCAAGCTATAACCTTCCAGTAATATTTAATTTCTTGATCAATATTTATTTTCTCTTCTTCAGTACAAACCTTTCATATGAGCACATTCTTAGGATCTTCTTTAGTATGCAAATTGTATAATTCAGACTGTCCTCCGTCACTTTGAGGAAAATATTTCTGTCTGACTATTTGATCAATGTCGAGTAATTTTTCTAACTCAATTATTCCTTTTAGAATACTATTATCTCTGGATTGAGCTAATTCTTCATCTTGAAGTTCACCATCAGGGTGATCTATCTCTATGATTACTTGTGCTTCAAAAATACTAGAATTAGTGATGAATTCCAATATATGTCGGTCATCTTCAAATACCTACAAATTAGTAACATTATCAGGAACCAAAGGTAGCTGCACCAGCTCGACAGTAAATATTTTCAAAATCAGAGGCATTTAGAGGCTCTAGAGTAATGACAACAATAGCAAAAGCATTGGTTCTTTGATTAAATATTCCTGGGATATGATTAATGTTGAATGCATCAAAATATTCTATTAAATACCATACTCTGTGTCGCTAATTGGACAATTTCTTGTAGTGGAAGATATATTGCATTCAAACTTGTCTAACCACTAATTTTGAATCACCGAACACTTTAAGGATTTTGAATTTCTTCTTAATTGCGAGGATCAGGCTATGCATAAGGGCTTCATATTCTTCCACATTGTTGGTACATTGAAATTGCAATCAATATAAGGTGAGAAAAGATTTAACTTGTGGGTTGATAAGTTCAACTCTGATTCCAATCCCTTGTTTTGATTTGGATCCATCAAATTTAAGAATCCATGCTTGATCATTTGTATCTTGTACTTTACCATTCTTTGGTATCATTGAATTAATATTTTAAGTCTGTATGACCTGAGCTCTATCTTTATGCATTCCTTATTCAAATCCTTTGACCTTATCATGTTGTAGACAGTGCTAGTTCTCGATTCTACGAATTATCTGCAAACACATCATACAGTTTTTTTCTGAGTGTGCAACATTATGTAACCTACACCAATCCTGCAATAACAAACTTTTTAGTGAAATTTTTGTTTTATCACTCTCTTGAGCTTTTGCAATAATATTCTTCTAAAATTTATCATAAGGACTATTCTCTTCTTCAAAAGAATCACAATCTAATTCAATTAGAAAATCTATTCCAAGAGTCAATTGATTAGGTTTCTTAGCATCACACATAAATACTTATTCTATTTTAACTCCTGAACTTCATATTTTGTAAACTCATAGTTCTACATCAATGTATAGAACTTCATTTCTCTGATTATAATCAATGACCATGTATTTCATGTGTAGTTCTCTTTCAACTCTGATTTGGTTAGGAAATCACATCCATGGTAATCACATATGTGAGAAATCAGTAACCATATATCCATACACGGTTTTAGACCAATCTCTGCTCAAAAGCATACCATAAGTATCAGGTATCTCAACAACTTAAATGTCTATATAAAATTGGATTCAAGGGTCTAAGGACAATTGAATGTGAATATTAGTCAACTCTTTGACTACATTTACTTTTGTTTTATCAAGTTAAGTTACCTTCTTTAAAGAACTTGGAGTTAACCCTAGTGTTTGACATATGGATAAAGGCATCACATTAGTAGACGTTCCAAAGTCTACTAAACAATTATGAATATTTTTACCGAATATTCTCAAAGTGAGTAAAAATGGTAGAGCCTCCAATTTTCTTTTGTAAAAGGCTACTTACACATCTACTATGGGAATAATGTTCTTATCTTTTGTTTTAGCTTTACTATGTTTCACTTGAGTGTCCTTAAACTTTCCTTCTTTTGGAAACTATTGTAGAGTATTTAAGAAAGATTTCTTGATCATAGGTGTTTTGAGCAATTCTAATAGAGAGAGACTAATCTTTATCTTTTTTATTTCCTCTGCTAAATAATTAATCAAATTTTTTTGGTCAGCAGAATCTATCTTTTCACCTTTTGAAGAATTTGATGAATTGTAATGAGAGGTTACCTTGGGTAACCTTGGGTTATTGCTTGATTTATCATTAGGTGGATTATTAAAGTTATTAGGCAGGATAGACGTTGTTAATGGCCCATTGAATTTACCTCCACTATTGGCATTATTCCTCATGTTGTAACTATGTCCTTTCTGATATTGTTGAAAGGAAGAATTTTTTCAATTTCTTTTTGAGGTTTATTTTCATCTTGAGAGGGAAAAGTATATGTTTCCAGAGTCATAGTTGAATTATCTCCCTCATATTCATGAGTGTGACTTGTGATGACAACAGGTGGTTTGAAGCATTCATAACTTTCAAGGACTAAAGCAGAGTCATATCCTACCAAGACTAACTCATTTCCCTTAGGAGGATGAGAGTCATAATGTTCATTATAATGTGTACCAGCTAGAAAAATGTTTGAAGCAATTTTGAACTATGAACAGTCTACTTCAGCATGAACATTTGTATTATGAATTCTACACCAATTATTCAGTACAAGATAAAATAAATTCACTTTTGATGTGGACCTATCATTAGTAGGTTCAGTATTATCTAAAGGTGTTGACACTCCTCCATTATTAGGTTGTGTATTCCAAGGTCTAGGTGGCCTACGAGCATTATACATCCGATTTTGCAAATTTTGGTTGTTATTTTGAGCATAAAAAGTTTTATTTTTTAATAGTGTAACCTTTGTGGTTAATATTTTGATTTGAGTTGTAACTTCTTTCATGTCTTCCTTTTCCTCTAAAAATTTGATATTTTGATTTTCTTGAGTTTGTGAGAAAAAATTATTTCTGTTAGGACGCAGCTCTGTGCTAGTTTAACCAGGGTGAGGGACTTAAGCTTGACTATTTCCTGGTTGAAAGAAATTATTATGAGGAAATGTCCCATTCTAGACCACTGAAGGATAAACATTAGGAGCTATAGGATGACCTATAGGGACTCTATTTGCATTCTAGGTAGGGTAATTATTCAATTTGTTTCCACCATTTGTGGACAATCCATTTTTGAGATGTTTCATTTCTAAATTTACACTCATGGCTTCAACATAGGCTTCTAGTAAAGTAGTAGGAGGATTTTCTCTTCACTTCAAAAACATAGCAGTTAAAGGATCTACTACTATATAATAAATTGTGATAGCAGAAAAATTATTTACTATGTAAGGTGCTTGCAACCTAGAATAATCTTTTTGAAACCTATCATTAAAAGCAGTTATAGGTTCTCCTTTGAACCTCTTGATTTGAGAAAATTGATGATATAACAAAGCAGTGTTATTCGGTGTTCTAAATCTGGCTAAGAATTGAGTTTCCATGTCCTACCATGATCTAATAGAATTATGAGGTAGGTTGATATACCATTGGTCAACTTCATTGCTTAAGGTGTATGGGATAAACCTAAATACACCATATTCATGTTAAATCCTCACTCTAAAGCATGTATCCTTAAAGATACTAATATGTTCTTCTACATCTTTATGGAAATAATATTTAGGACACAACTTGTCAGGATTTTTGGGTAAATCGTTGTACATAACAAATTGAATCGGTGAATCTACGTTAAAAAATTCCATCACTATGGGGGGTGGTGGTACAACAACAATCAGATTCTTCAAACTTGCAATTAAAATTCCACACTTTTGAGGTCTAGATAATGTTCGACCACTAAGCTCAACTAATGTCACACGAGGGTAACTAGATTGAGATCTAGTGACTCTATGTAAATTTATTTTAGAACTTAACAAATCCAAAAATGAAAACAATAGCCCTCCTTCTAGCACCAGTTCCTATTTAAAACTTAACAAAGCCAAATAAGGCAACAATACCCCTCCTTCTAGCACCAACTCCCGTTGATGATGATTTTACTTGTAGCAAATAGGGCCAATAAATTCTTCATAGGAAAACCACAAAGAGCCTATCCTTCTTGAAAGATATGGAACAAATACAATCTAAAAGGGGATTCTGCTTTAACAGGAAAAAATTGGCTTCAGTTCAATCCCAAGTCTCTGATAACCAGGTCATGATTGCACTAGGGTCGCTCTTGGGTATGTTGTGATATTGTTATTAATCTCAAAGGGGCTACAATTATTTCTAGTTTTGTTAAGAATAATAAGCATTTCACAAGGATTTTCCACTTCATTCATAAAATAATGTCATGAAATCAAAAGATTTGAAACAATATTTCATGTATATCAACAATTATTTGCTATCACTTAAGAAGATTTAGCATTAAGAGTTCAATAATTTCATAGAAAACAAAATATTTTCAATAAAATTTCATCCATTCATTTAATTTTGGAACATTTTCAAGAATTTAAACATCTACTCTAAAATAAAGCATAAAAATACTAAAAATTAAAATTTTATCTCGGTTATTCTCCATGCATGCCCCAAAGAATCAACTAAAATAGAGAAACTGCTTTAAACTTCACCAAATTGCTTCACAAATACATATAAAATGGTGTGATTTTTTAAAGAGAGGGGGTTTTATTCTGGAAACTGAGTAGGTTTTGTATGCACCCTTAAATGGTGCAACATATAGTCTTGTTCAGCTGGAACTAACAAAAAAAGCTACAAAATATTCATGAGATAGGTAGCTATCTAATTGGATTTGATATTAATCAGTGTCTACATGCATACAAACTTTTATGCTGAAATGATTTAGAAAATAGGAAAAGAGAACAAAACTTGAAAAAAATGTATGCTCTTTTGACATCCACAAATTTTGAACTTAAAATGAAAATAAAGTAGGAAACGACCTTTATAGGAACAAGGCCCCAAGATTTCAAATTAAAATCTATCCAGAGAATCAGAAATAACAAATTAAAATGTAGCACGTGGCATACACCAACTATCATCAGAATATCCTAGATAAAGTCAAAGCTTTAACTTCAGCAATAGCAATAATTTTCACTTCATACTCAAGCACACAATACTTCACATATATCGAGGCTATCAACTTCTTTCAGAGTATCAGAATGGGGAATATCTATCAGGACTAGGATCAACCTGCAAACTCAAAATTGCAAATAGAAAAAACAAAAACCTCTGCCACACCTCCGATGTTTGGTATTCGGTTCTTTGTCTCATCACTCAGGGCTCGAGCTCCGAGATTTTTTCTTTTCCTTTCTTCAACTAGTACTCTCGAAAAGCACTCAATATTTGATATAGATGTTCCTTTCAAATCCATTGTACTGCCTTTCAAGTGAGTTTGATCCTAGTGTATTCTTCATATACGTGGAGTATAATACCATTCTTCTGCACTTTATTTGCTTCATATTTAGCTACAGTGTTCCTTCACTGTATAATTTCATCAATGACCTCTCACATTAATAGCTGAAAAGGATCTCTATTTATTCTTTCAATCCATTCCTTGAAGGATTTAGCTTCTTTACCCTCTTTTCCTAATGTCTGGGAATCACAACCTTGAAATCCTAGCATTTCAATATACTCTTGATTTTCATCAATCAATTTTCTACATTCCATGGCGACCTTTTCAAATCCTTCAATACATTTCATTAGCATGTCACCTTCCCATTTCAATTGTTTCTTCCATTTTTATGGAAATGGAAGTTCTTGGTCTGAGATTACATTTCCCTGTATTAATTCTTGGATATCTACTTGCATGAGAATTTCAATATCTCTCCTTTCTTCAATAACTTGCTCTTGGTGAAATTTGCATTCACTTTCAAATCTTTTAGATTTCTCTAATTGGTGGTATGCTTCTTGGTACTTCCCTATTACATCTATAATGAATTATTCCCCTTGCTTTAGGGTATGTGTAGGATCATGATGGGCCAAAAAGTGGCAATATGATGGGTATGTGGCTAACAACTTTTTTTTTTACCCAAAATTGATGAAATGAAAAGGGTTTTTAAAGGAGATTCTCAGCTTTCCACCAATACAAATTATGCTTTACTTTGAATTTAATAAGTAATTATTATTCATTTTCTATTCAAATTATGACTAAAGTCCTGATTGATAGACTGATTGAAAAACATCTATAGCTTTCAAACGATATCACATTTTTTGAATCCAAAACATGCTTCACATACTATAGGATTAAAAAGAGAAAAATTGAATTTCATGAAGTTTTGACCAAGTTAAGGTGGAAATATGAGTTTTTATATTTTTAAAAAGTTTTAATAAAAATTCATAATTAATTGTTTATTTGGAAAAAATTATAAAAAATATGCATCACATTGGGACATGAGTCCTCTATTTATATCTAAAATCTTATTAAAAATATTATCATTTTATTGTGGTTAGGGTGGTTAGAAAGACACCTACTTATTTTTTCCTTGAAATTTAAGTACTACTACATTAAAATTTCAAATTTTCACCAAATAGATTTTTTTTTTAAACAAACCTAGTAGTTTAGAAACTACATTCAATTTGATACAGATTCTATTCTTACATATTTTGCAATAATATATATAACTTATTCAAATTTTTATGTCAAGTTTCCTAACTTTGATTTTTCTGATTTTTTTGCCACTTAAGGTCTTGTTTTTTCCATTATGATCTTGCACATACCCTTTACCCAGTACTCAATCCATTCTTTAAATATATTCATTTTGTGGTGAATAGTTGCAATCGCATCCACCTGTTCTTGTGACATCAATACTGGATGTTGGGGCAATTCAGCTTGCGTTTGACCAGATAGGGTTAGTGACTTTATAAAATGCTCCAAGGTAGCAACCTATTCTTTTAATTCTCTTTTCTTCTTTTTATATGTCCGCACTTTGGCAATAGTAGCTTCCAAATTCACTTTATTTCTTCTAACTCTTTCCTCCAAGATGAGTTTCCAAGATTAATACTTGTTATCTTATACTCCTTAGGTGTTATTTCATATATATCTTTGTCAGTTGTCAGAGTAGCTATGTGGATTTTTCTATCACCATCTACATTTATTTGCATGATATGTTTTGCTTTTGCTCTGTGCCTAGGATTAGGAGTATCTACTTCTTGTATAAAACTGTTAAGATTCAGAGGCAATACTTCTACTTCCATTGGGGAAGCCAATTCCCCGATCAACCAATCAGGTGCATCATCACCTTTCTCTACCTCTATAATGTTTCTTTGTTCCTGGTTTCCACTTGATTCAAGAACTTCTTCTCTTACTTCTTCATTAATTTTATCTGTCATGTCCTCTAAAATGATAATTTCTTTAGTAATTTCTAGCATAAATTCACAATTACTAGGGTTTGGCACCATCTCCTTTGTTTGAAGACATACATTTTCCTATCTACCCAGATGCTCAACATCATCTCTCTGGACATTACTTTCTTTATTCTATGCTACATTAGATTTTTCCTCATTTTCAATTACATCACCTGAAAACTTTGTGGCTTCTTCCTTTTCAATTTTAATTTCAACTTCAACATGACCTTTCTCTAATTCTTCAAAGACCTGCGACTGTTCATTATCATTTGGAAGATTCCTGAGTGAGGGATGGGAATCAAAAGTATCTTCAATAATTATTTCATCAATAGGGCTTTGCTTTGTAGTCTCCCCTATTTCCATCTCAAGGACATTAGGGTTCCCCACTTCTGAAGTGAGTGTTCCTTATATAAATTCTTCTTCTTCAACATTTATAGGATTAGACCTTGTATCCTTAATCTCTTCTATCACTAGTTGTACCATAGGTTTATCTTTAAAGTTATTTTCCTTTACTTTTTCCCACATGGCACCCCATTTATCCATCTCTTCTTTGATTTTGGCTTCATCCTTAGAAATTTCATCAAGAACCATACGAGTTCCTCCTAGCGCTTGTTTAATACTAGCCATATTAACAAAAGAAGTAAATAGTGTTGAAACCCCTTTGGGATGTAGACCTGGTTTGTGTGCCAACATTTTCTATCACTCCTGCTCCTTCATCAATAACCAGTTTAGTTCTTGGTTTTGTTGTAGAGGAAGATGCACCTTTGGGTCTTACTTTTGATTTATCTTTACTTGTTTCGACATCTTTTTTCTTATTAGATGGCTTTATAAGAATTTCTTGTTTTGAAATTTTAGGGGTTCATTCTTCAATTCTTATACCAGGAGCTGCCTTACTAGTTTTCCTTTTCTTTCTAGTAGGTTCCCCACTCTCAAATGTTGTTTCATTTCTTTATTTTCTTCTTTTTTCTTCTGAGAATGTGGGTTTGATTCCTCTTTCTCTCAAATCTTTGTAAAAGTCATTAATCTAGTGCTGAGTGTATAATAGAATTGGTCTAAAGAACTCATCAATCGATGTCTTTTCTTCACCTTCATAATCTAGGTCTGGGATGGGTTCATCATATACTCTATCTTTTTTATAGGCTTAATTCAACACTTGTCCATCATCCTCTTCCAATTGATCTAGAATGTCATGAAGCATAAGAATTCGGGTAGATTTTAGAGACAATCTTTGACATTCTCTTATTCTTACTTTGTGCTAATCTTAAGAATTAAGCCAATAATCTTCTAAGTGATTGACATGACCACGATAACCAACTATATTCTTGGCAATATTTCCCTCAATTTTATAATATATTCTCTAAAGTGGGAAATTCTCAAAATTATATGTTCTCAATTCTTCTTCACACAAGTTAGCCACTCTGATGACATTACACTTATAATTTCCTATCACAATGGGGAATTTGAAAGAGGCCTTCTTGTGAGCATGACTATAAAGAGCCTGAGACGGTTTCAACTGTCTCACCAATTCTAGTAAAACAATTTTGTTTATCGGGTACCTGCGAAACATGAATGGATGTCCATCAAATCTTTCCATCCTAATGTAGGAGTAAGTGGGGAACTGAATGTACCAGCCTCCCATTGGTCAAATGACATTTTGTGCCTCTAGAAACAATCTTTTGGCTTTATCACCTTCCATTGTACTGACTAGTTTCATGGAGAACATATCATTGACTCTCCTGCAATTCTCTTTATATCCATGGATGGTGATCTAGGGTAAATGAGCATTTATCAAGCTCTTTACTACCTTCATGCCCAGAGTACCAATCTGTATCAACCCTTTCTTACTGGATTTCATGGCACAGGAGTACGTCACATATGAAGAGATATAAAAGCACCTAGTTTTGGGAAATGCCATTATTTTTTCATATAATCTACCACTTATAAACTTCCCCAATGCATTTGCATAGGATTTTCCATCAAGCTGGATATTATTACAAACATCTAGGGTTCAAATTTACTTGGATATCTTAAACCAGCTATCTTGCACAACAAAGTTATAATATCTTGAATTTCTTCGTTGAACATAGACCTCTAAATTAATTTTGTATGTAATGTAATCCGTTCTTGGCACCATTAAGTACTCATAATTTCTTTGTTCTTGGCTTCAACGTCCTAATACATTTTTCCCTTTGATTTCATATCAACATTATACATTTGTGTGTAATTCCTTTCTATGAGATGTTTACATAAATTCTCCCTTCTTTCTCAATGACTCTTTTGGTTGGGTTGTAATAATTCATACATTGCATAACCAATTCAAGGGCCTCCATTGTTGGTGGAAACCCTTTGGCTAAAAGTAACCCATTTTTCATAGCATTTTTGGTACATTGAGAGGCATTTTCTTATAGTGCCCGTGTGCAAATTTTAATATCAGAAGACCATCCCATATGAGTGTCTGTAACTACCACAATGATTGGTATGGCTTGCGAATTACAGTATTTGAATTTATCTTTTGTCCTTGCATCAGAAGAACTCTTTTTCTCTGGTGTGTTTTGTATTCTTCAAAAGTGTGTCTTGTGTGTTAGGGTTAAATTTTACCAAATTTTACAATTTATAAAACTTTCAATTAATCTTTCAGTTAAATTCAAAATCAAAGAATAATCAACATTTCAATTTCTAAAGGGAAATACCATCTTTCGATATTTTCATGCATGAAAATAACTAACAAAATATCAGTTATCCAAAACATACCTAGTTCTGGTCGATGATTATAATCTTTTAGAATATAACTTCAAAACCCTTGGTAGTTGTGTTCTCAGCTTCTCAAAGTTTACCTCTACTTGCGTGCTAGTATTATTTCATTCTTTCAATGTCCTTTCCAAATTTGTAGCATGACATGAAGTGGAGTGTTACAAAAGCAACTGCATGCTTGAGGTGGTTCCAAGTACATAGGTAGTTTACCACCTTCATTAATTATCTGTTAGATCACATTAATTCCTCGAATAAAGGTGCAATCATTATGGATTAGGGTTTAAATCATGAACACCTAGATTTTTGTGCGAGCTCACTACTAAAGGATAAAGATGACATGATGATTGTATGTGGCAATCAGATGTCATGTTGATTCTCTATGAGGTATAGGTAATTAAAGATACGTGATCAATTTGTGATCACTGAGATTAAGAATTTCTGGTATTGACTTAAAAAGGAAACAAAGGGATCTAAGAATTTACCTCCAAGCTTTAGAAAGAGAAAGCCAGAACAAAAGAAAAGACTTGGAAAAAAGTTCAAGAGAGATTAACAAATTTAGAAAAAAACTCTCTAGTTTTTTATTTCTAAATAAGGAAAAGGAAATAAAATTAAAATACTGAAATCAGATAAAAAAAGATATTACCAGGATTGATGACTTCTGTCACTAAATTACCGGGTGGAGCTATGACCAAGTGAAGATACAATTTGCTTTGATCCAAATGCAAGACTCTGGGATTCCAGATTTTGGTAATATATTAAACTTTTATGAAAATACTGAAACACCAAATCTGGTAAAGAAAAATGAATAAAACAAAGACCAAGCAAAATTGAAAATGAGACCAACAACCAGCCAAACCACAGAACGACGCCAAAGCAAACAAAAGTGAAAGGGAACAAAAGGACAAAAAAAGGTGGTCCACATTTTTCCAAGGGGAAAACTAGGGCATGTTGTGAGACCACACAACAAGGATTGTGTTGGGCCCCTCTACAATACCCTATCTCAATTTTCGCTATCTTAGAGGCCTTTTCTCGTGGTGGAGAATTTTCACTTCAAGAAAAAGTTGCCAAATGCAAGTAGTTGAAAGTTGAAAAGTGGAACAACTTTCATTCTACAACTTGTGTGATAAAAATAGTTCTGATGGATCTGAGTGAATATGTTTATGCTAGGTATGGTCCTCTTTTAGACCCAAACATGCTTAATCGCTCTGAGCTACATTCAACCAACAAAATCCTTTAAGAGTCCAAAGTGCAAAATGACTGTAAAGTTAAAAATGTTATTACTCAGATACTATTATCCTTAGAAACTTCTTATCTAAGCCTATGGGATTGCACTGGGCCCCTCTACAATAACCTCTCTCGGTTTTGGCTATCTCGAAGGCCTTTTCTTGTGGTGACAAATTTTCAGTTGGGGAAAAAGTTGTCAAATGTAAGTAGTTGAAAGTTGCAAAGTGGTGCAACTTTCATTATGCAACTCATGTGACCAAAATAATTGTTTTGATGCATCTGAGTGGGTACATTTATGCTATTCATGGTCCTCGTTTGCACCCAAACACGATGAATCACTCTGAGCTACATTCAACTGGCTGAATCCCTTAAGAGTCCAAAGTGCAAAATGACTACAAACTTTAGCATGTTGTTACTCAGATATTGCGATTCTTAGAAACTTATCATTTGAGACTATGGGATTGTGTTGGGCCCCTCCATAATAACCTTTCTCATTTTTTGCTATCTCAGAGGCCTTTTCTTGTGGTGGTGAAATTTCACTTGGGAAAAAAGTTGTCAAATGCAAGTAATTGAAAGTTGCAAAGTGGTGCAACTTTTATTTCGCAACTTGTGTGACCAAATGAACTGCTCCAACATGTCTAAATGGGTACATTTATGCTAGGAATGGTCCTCTTTTTCACCCAAACATGTTGAATTGTTCTGAACTACATTCAACAAGAAGAATCCCTTAAGAGTCCAAAGTGCAAAATGGATACAAACTTCAACATATTGTTACTTAGATACCATGACACTTAGAAAATTCTTGTCAGAGCCTATGGGTTCAAGTTGGTCCCCTCTATAATAAAATCTCTCATTTTTCTCTATCTTAGAGGCATTTTCCCATGGTGGTGACTTTTCGCTTGAGGAAAAAGTTATCAAATGCAAGTAGTACAAAGTTGCAAAGAGGTGCAACTTTCATTTTGCAACTCATATGACCAAATGAACTATTCTAACATGTCTAGGTGGGTATGTTTATGCTATACATGGTCTTATTTTTCACCCAAACATGTTGAATCACGTTGAGCTACATTCAATTGACTGAATCCCTTAAGAGTCAAAAGTGAAAAATGGCTACAAACATTACTCAGATACCATGACTCTTATAAACTTCTTTTCTAAGCCTATAGGATCAAACTAGGCCCCTCTACAATAACCTCTCTTAGTTTTTGCTAGATCTCGGAGGCCTTTTCGCATGGTGGCAAATTTTCACTTGGAAAAAAAGTTGTCAAATGCAAGTAGTTGAAAGTGGCAATGTGGTGCAACTTTCGTTCTACAACTCATGTGACCAAACGAACTATTCCAAAACATATGGGTGGGTATTTTTTATGCTAGGAATGGTCCTCATTCACACCCAAACATGATGAATCACTCTGAACTACATTCAACCAACATAATCCCTTAAGAGTACAAAGTGGAAAATGGCTGCAAACTTCAGCATGTTACTTGGATACCATGATGCTTATAAAATTCTCATCTAAGTCTATGGGTTCATGTTGGGCCCCTCTATAATAACCTCTCTCATTTTTTGCTATCTTGGTGGTGCTTTCCTGTGGTGGCGACTTTTTGCTTGGGGAAAAAGGAGTCAAATGCAAGTACTGCGAAGTTGCAAAGTGGTGCACCTTTCATTTTGAAACTTGTGTGACCAAAAAGATTGTTTCAACACATTCAGGTGGGTACATTTACACTAGGCATCATCCTCTTTTTTACCCAAACATGTTGAATCACTTCGAGCTACATTCAACTGGCTAAATCCCTTAAGAGTCTAAACTGCAGTTGTTGTCACCGAATAGTGCACCCTTGTTGAGATGCAAAACTCAACTTACTAGTGAAACATTGGATCTAAATATTCAAAATCTAGGACATATGTTTTTTCATGCTCTAGAGTTATAAAATGTGATGTGGCAGTAGTTATAGGAACATGTTTCTCAATGATTTGTCATGTTATTTCACACATAGAAAATAGAAGGAGGTTTTTAAACTTATTTAAATGATGAGTATGGGAGAAATATGATAACTACATGTGGGTGATGCATCTAAACATCAAGCTTATATTGTTTTTCATACACATCTAATATTAGAATATCATTAAAACTAACCTCTATATTGATTTCATTTAATGAGATGTCAAGTGTTGTGATATTAGCAGATGCAAATAAATTTTGTTGGTTGGATCAACAACTATCATGTGTTTTGATACATGTTCATACAAGTTCATAGAGGTTGTTGGTGTAATTAAATGTGTTGTACCTTGTTCTAGGTCATAATTACACCTTAGTTAAGTTTACTTAGGGACCACATAGGAGGTTGTTGTAGAATTTCCACTTTTGGTGGACTTGACATGTCATTACCTCATCACTTCCACCTTTTGTGGACACATCATGTGATTATCTCTCCACCTTAAGTGGAGTGATAGGTTTTCATTGTTGTCTCATGTCATAAGATTACGACACTTGTCATAATCTTATGCCCATCTATGTTCTCACCTTGGCTATATAACCAAGGGCTCTCTCTCATTGTAAACAATCATAATCATATCATATCAATGACATTGAATACAGTTTATTCTTGTCATATTCTCTCTTTCTTTTTTTGTGCTTTCCATTTGGTCCATAGATCTTGGCAGCCATAGCCAATTCTAACATGGTATCAGAGCGGGTTGGGTGTCATTGGAGAGTCTTATTCTAAAGAGAGATTCCAAATCTGAGGAGGTTTCATTTGTGGCTCTTTGTTGCAGGTTCATATCCGAGCTTTCTGGTGCAAATCTGAGCTCACCATTGCATCTGAAAGGCTCGAGATAGTCGATTTTTCCTTTTGTTTCGTCCAAATCAGACATACAAGGCCAAATCTATGAGGGTTTGAAGCTGAAGAGTGGTTGTCAGATCCATAAGGTAGCTACAATTTTGGAGCATTTTGGGTTAAATCCGACCCTGCCATCGTGTCCAGAAGGGCCAAAAACCCTAAGATCGACTGTCAAATCATCTGATTCAGAGCAGTTGTTCGGTGAAGCAAAAAAAAATTTTTTGCCCAAGAGTCGTACGGCCCCCAGGCTTCATAATTACCCGGTATGATTTTTCAGAAAAATTATATAAAAAAATTCGATTGAAATTTTTTTTAGAAAAATTGAATTTGTGCCGGTAAAAATAATTGTAAAAGTTTTTATTAAATTTCATAGTAGATTTTTATTGAAAAATTAAAAAAAAAATACAAAAGGTTTTTTGCGGACTTTTTCCGCATAGTACCTATATAGGACAGGGTACTTTCCACCTCCACAGATATCGCATGGCCTTATGGCCATGGCCCCCACATACCGATGGTCTGCAAATTTTGAAAATTTTGGCGTGCTTCTGCATTCATCGACTGTCGTTCATAGAACTGGCGGACAATCTTCAAATATTCTGGCCGGCATAAAATAAAAACTAGTCAACACAAATACCAGTGAACATTGAATATTCCAGAAACTGTGATTACAACAGACGGGCGGTGAAAGATTCCAGCAGGTACAGAGAATATTCCAGATTCCGCCCACTCCCGCGACGTGCATGAAGACGTCAATTTTATGCTCGTTTCTAGAGAATATTTGGTAGAGAATATGATTTTTTGATGGGCCCAAAGACGTCAAATTAACACAGTGCATTGCTGACGTTAGCAATACGTCAACACAGTTTTGAAAATTTTCTACCCCTCACCATTGAGCTTTTTGTTTTTGCAGTCTAACTTTGAAGGCTAATATCTCAATCATTTTGGCTCCTTTTTTCGAGCAATTTTTTTTTATTTGGGCTAGAATTTTGTGCTCTACACACTGGTGCAATAATTTTTTGGTTTTGGTGCCTGGTTTTTCCATAATTTTTAGATTCTCATAGGTGTTGCTGCTTCGTCCTCATTTTGGGAACTTCGGGAGCTCATATCTTGCTCCTACGGTAACATTTTTGTGTGTAATTTTTTTTAAAAGTGCATGATTTTTCCTATACTTCTCAGTAGTATGATCAGATTGATCTCATTTTGTACCAAAAATTTTACTTGATACTATGGCCTATTTTGGCATTTGTAAGCACTAAGATCAAAGTCTAGTTTGCTATTTTTTGGCATCTAGCAACTGTAAACACACTAAATATAAAGTGGCAAATCAGATATTGCTTGGGGGGTTTCTTGATTGAGTGATTTGGGGGGGGGTCTCTTGGTGCATTGTCTTTGATCTGTTTTCTTTTGCTCTCTCATTCTCATGGATCATTCTAATGTTCCTTTGCTCACATCATATAATTATTCAACATGGCATCAAAATGCATGGAATATTCTAATGACAGAAGGTCACTCTCTATATGTTGAAAATAAGGTACCTGAACCTACAGATGATGAGAAAAAGTTAAAATGGATGATCAAACATGCCAAAGCTCTTGGGTGTCTTCGTAGACTAGTTTCTCAAGATTTGTTGTTCTAGATTGAATCATGTAAAAATTCTCATGAAGCTTGGGAAAAATTGAAAACATTGTATGGCACTATAGATGAAGTAAGAGGCTATCAAATTGATAATGATTTGATGAATCTTGATCCTAAGAACTTTGATAACATCCAAGACTACATCACTAAGGTTAATGATCTAAAAGAGCAATGTAAAGCATGTGGAATTGATAAGAAGGACATCTAGTTGGTGTACAATACAATGAACAAACTTGGTCCTGATTATGCTTCTTTTGTTTCTAGCTTTCATACTCATAGATGGACTACGGGGTTTGCATATACTACACCTTCATTTGCATCATTTTCTGAGATGTTGATGCATGAGCAACAAAACTTATCTCAATGGGTCTCATCAAGACTTCTAAATCTCAGGCATTGGTGGTTAGTCAAGTGAAAGAATCAGAATCAAATAAGAAACAAAAGAAAGCAAAGAATAGTCAACATATAGATCAAGTAAATCCACATTCAGATCAATCAAAGAAAAAATCTTCTTCAAAAGGAGAATCATCTAAGAAGGAGAGGCCTTTTTGTGCATATTGCAAGAAGGATGGACATGAAGAACATTGTTGTTATAAGAAGGATATTGATGAGTTGAAAAATCTTCTCAAAAAGAATCACATTGATTTTCCTTCTAGAATGTCTGAATCATCTTCTTCTCCTTCTACTTCAAAACAGTCTAAAAAGGAGAAAGGTCAAACATCAGGATATAAAGGACAAGCTCTTTGTGCTCATTCAAGTCTAGGATTAGGTAGATGGCTTCTAGATTCAGGAGCATCACATCATATGGCATCTTCACAGACTATGTTCTCTTGATTTCAGCCTTGTTCTATGTCTCCTATCTTGATGGGAAACAATACATATATGAGTGTAACGGGGAAGGGATCTATTAGCATTGGGGAGAACACTTTTTAGGATGTCTTGTGTGTTCCTCATTTGACGAAAAATTTGCTTTCCATATATCAGATTACAGATGGTGGCGATGGTAGAACTGTGGAGTTCACTCTTGATTTTGTTATCATTCGAGATTTGGAGAGTCGAGAGATCATTGCTACTGGGGTGGTTGATCATTCATCTTGGTTGTATTCCTTTGCACAGTTTTCTTCTGATGATGATGATGTTCCTTCGACTATTGATCACATACATCATGATTCAAAGGAGACATTTGGCTTTTTGAACTTGGGAATACTCACATCAGAACCAGTCCTTAAGCCATGCATTTCATTTCATCCATCTACTGTTGTACTTGATGATACTTGTGTCACTACAATTTTGGCTCCTAGTGATTTAGTGCAGCAGGATCCTGATTATCTTCCAGATATGGCTACTTTGGATGATTTCCTTACAGGTATTTCAGACTTGTTTGTGGAGTCACATCTTGTATATTTGGAGGACACCATCGATAGTATTCATCTTCTCTTTGATGAAGATGCACCTTCTTCAGTTGTTGTGGGGGAACACTTTGACCCTCTTGTTCATTCTCTACATGATCATTCTTCTCAGATTGGCATGAGTGTGGATACTTTTGGACAACATTTAGAGGAGGCTTCTTTGTCTTCAGAGGGGATATTTTTGTCTTTGGATAGTGCTCTACATTCTTCTCTACTAGATGTTTGGTTTTCCTCTTCAGTAGTGTGGCCTAGAATGCCTGATTGGAGTGTTTCAGCTTTCTGCATCGACATGGAGACATTTGAGCATGCTTCAGAGACACCATCATACATCATCCATCATCTTGATAACTTGCATACATCCTTGGTTTTGTTTCTTCCTAAGGGGAGGAACGTTGTTTGGCAAGATTGGATCATCTTCAGCATTCAATGTCGAGCTTCTACCATCATTGTAGGAGACTCAACATTGAGGGGGGGCTACCTTTTCTCTCTTCTACTTCTCTCTTATGGGGGGGTCTTTTTCCTCACATGGGGTTTTTACCTTCTCATTCTGCATTGAGAGTATTTCTATTTTGTATTTCATCTCTCTTTTGGGGAGGAGTTTTGTCCCACTGGGTTTTCTCCTTTTCTTCGTTTGTGAGAGATTGCATTGATTGCATTGTGTGTGTACATGGGTACCTAACATGGCCTAGTATCCGGGACCCATATTTGCATCTTTGTGTCATTCGCATAATAATTCGCTACTCCCTAATTTGCACTTAAGGGGGGGTGTTGGTGTAATTAAATGTGTTGTACCTTGTCCTAGGTCATAATTACACCTTAGTTAAGTTTACTTAGGGACCACATAGGAGGTTGTTGGATAATTTCCACTTTTGGTGGACACATCATGTGATTATCTCTCCACCTTAAGTGGAGTGATAGGTTTTCATTGTTGTCTCATGTCATAAGATTATGACACTTGTCATAATATTATGCCCTTCTATGTTCTCACCTTGGCTATATAACCAAGGGGTCTCTCTCATTGTAAACAATCATAATCATATCATATCAATTACATTGAATACAGTTTATTCTTGTCATATTCTCTCTCTTTTTTTGTGCTTTCCATTTGGTCCATAGATCTTGGCAGCCATAGCCAATTCTAACAGAGGTATATATATATTTCCATGAGGTTTGAAACATCCACTTGTTCTATAGATGAAAATGTAATGTTTTCTAAGCTTTAGAATCAAAACCATTAGTTGTTTGATGCTAGCCTCAGCCATGAATCAAAAGTAGTACATTTTTCTATGATATTTTTTTATGGGAAGGAGCTCTTATAGTTCATTTGAAACCTTTTAGTTTTAAATTCCTTGCCACTAGACAACAATAGAACTCAAGAAGCATGGAGAATACACACAAATACATAAAGTACACACATGAATCATGAAGAATACACATGAACACATGAATTATACATTGGAAGCATGAAGCATACACATGAATAAATGCAATATACATGATTTATACACGTGAATAAGTGAAGCATACATATGAATAAGTGAAGCATAAATAATTGAAGAATTGCAAAGGATACAAACCACTAGGAATGGAGCTTATTTACACAATACACATTAGATGGAGCTTATTGAGAAATCAACAGTAATTAATTAAGCATTAAATGTAAAAAAAATCTATGCCTACAACATTCAAGTATACAATTTACACAATACACATGATAACATCATTCAAGAATAGAAGTAGCAAAATAAAATTTTATTTAATCAAAAAGTCAGAAGGCTATATAATGATATATATTGATAAAAGTATATACAATATATCCAAAAAAGTCATACAGGCTTAGTACAAAAGAGCCATATGGACATAAAATGTCACGTATATATCGATAGAACAAAACATATGTTCCAAAATGTCACATAGGTATACAACAACCCTAATACATAGTCATTTCCCTCTAGGGGAAGGAAAAAGATCTCATCCTTCCTTTGAAATTCAACTAGATGGACTGCATGCTAGTTCTCTTGTCTTTCAAACATGCTCACTAGTCCTCCTCTCTTCATTTTGGACCTTCAACTGATACAATAAAAAGTAATGATGTTAATACATAGAAATTGAATTGTGGAATGACATCTAAAAAAATATAATCACTTACTGCATACATATAGTCATCACACACATTTACAAAATTACCACATCCATGATCTGGAGTGACAACCACCTATAGCAATAATCAAGATATAAATTAAACTACATAAAAGTATCATGAAAATTTTCTATAATAGACCATAAAAGAGAGAATATAATGTCATACCGAATAATCCATTGCATACCTCTCTCAATGGATCAAAATTGGCTATTGTTGCAGCAACTCCATGGTCCATCCTGCCACCAACATCACCAGGGTTGTCTGATGTCAACAACTACAAATGAAACAACATATCTAATAGTAAAATATTAATTAGAGAACATATGCAAGTGATGTTAGTAACATAAGTCAAGTTCACTAACACATGAACAATAACATACATAATTTTCATTATGTTTCACTACATAAGAAAAACAAAAATTGTTGGCAAAGCAAGGACATACAACTGAGAGGTGGGGTGAATCAATTGTCACAAATTATTTAAAATTTTCAAGCTTAACTTAATCTCAGATCTAATTTATGATTAATAAACCATAAACAATCAACACATCAAAAACATAGAGAACACCAAGATTTTTATGTGGAAACCCTGTTAGGGGAAAAACCATGGTGGATGTTAGTCCACAATATTATACCCTGTTAAAAGTATAATGAAGAATAATGGGAATGCACATGCATTCAGGAACATTTCCTAGAGCTCACTACTCAATTACAAGAGGGATCACTACCCAAAGAAGACACACTATCTTACAACAATTTGGATTAGATCCATAGGGTATGAACTAAGAAAATAGCTTCTACAAAATCCTGATTACAGTTCTGGTTAAGCACAAAAACACTCCTTCACACTTAGCTCAAACTTCTTCACACTCTGCTTTGAAATCAAATGATTAGATCATTATTCGCACACTCACACTTTCTATGGCTCTTCCTCACTTCACACACACACACTAATTTTGCACAAACAACCACTCTTATATATCCACAACATGGATTTACATCAACAACTTCGTCGGAAAAAATATTAAACATATTTACAATGTCGGCCCAAATTTACAAATAAAATTTCAATGTGAATCAAACACCATCAGCTAAAACATAATGAAGACTTAAAAAAATATCCTCGAGTGTGCCAAACATTCAAATTTTAATCTCTAGGGATCTGCAACATGTTACAACCACCATGTTGGCCAAGAACATGAAAACCTGAACACACAAGAGGAAAATCATCCACCACGAACACACCGATCAACGCAAACATGCAACAAGGATAAATAATGATCTAGAAGCATCCATGAACATTAAGAATCAATAGAGAAGCATCTACAGCAACTAAAAATACTAGAATCACATCAACTTCACTCAGAAACACAAAATGAAACCACAGAAAAACTGTCATAACATAACTATTCATAACACAATAAAATCTTCACGCAGACCTCTGAAAATTCCGGTGGATAAACTAGATACTCTCTATAATAAACCCTTTAGATCATAATTACCAACCATCAATGTACTAAGAAAGACACCTAAACATGACCTTCATTGTTCCACTGTCAACCTGCAACTCTTTCTTCAACAATTTTCTCAATATCCTCGACATATACAACCTTCAATACAACAATGCTAATAGTGTTGACATCAATGACAACCACATATCAGCAATACAACCATAGCATCCAACATAAACAATTCTTAGCTTCCAAAGTTATTTTAGCTTTATGGTATTGTGTTTCTCTTGCCTAGGTGTCAATTGCATAAAGTGTGTAGGTGTTGATTGCGTAAAGCTTCCAAACACAAAAGTATCTTTCAAGTAAATTGTTAAAGTAAAAAAATAAAATGAAACAACTTATCCAATTGAAAAAAATTCAAGCTATATTAATTAACGTTACAAACATCCACTAACTAAACACTCAAAATATTCAAATTACTTAATTTCCATTACATTTTTTGTATAATTAAAAAACAATACTTAACCTGTAATGAGTTAATTATATTGTACTGAATCCTCACAACCATCTTAAAGTGAACATGATGATCAAACAATTCCATTCTCACATGAAATATCCTTATCTTATGGCATAAATGCACCATCATTAATGGGCCCTAAATCTACAAATAAATTAATACCATAGTTTTCATGATCGTCACCTTCAGCTATAGGTAAATGAAAATGAATAAATTCATCATCTTCATGGACTCGATGCCCATGTGCTTTCTCATATCCTTCAGACACTTTAGTAAACTCGTCATAATATTTATCTTTGTCATACACATAATTGTCAATAAATTTTTCATCATCTCCATCTTGGCCATCTATGTCTTTAAGGGGGACTTCTGCATCTTCAATTAAATCATGGTCTTCTACATCTTGAACAAATGTTAGTCTCCGTCCTCTTGGATCATAATCAATCATGAATAACCAACCGAGTTGTTCTCAATTTGAAATGAGAAATATCTAGTCACATTGATTTGAAAATACATAAGGTTCAAAATTTCCTTCAAACCTAGATGTATTGATCATATGGAATCCATTCTTGTGCAACAATATAGTTTTTTCTTCACCCACTTTGATAAGCTTGTACCATTTAACACAAATAAATAACTTTCTTGAAAGATATAAAATCAAGCTCTATAATATCCGCCAACACTCCATCATAGTGAAGTGTGCTTGTGATCGGTTGTCTATCATTTGCATATGAATGAATTTCCACCTCAAATGATGATGAAATTCCACAATGATAAGTTTTTCTCTTGTCATCAACATTATCTTCAAATACCCGAGCCATTCATACTTTTCTTTTTTGAACAAGTCAGCAATATCTCCTTCAAACCTCTTGTTACCATTTGTAAGGGTTAAAAAGCTTTGTTTGTATCATTGGAGTTTAAATGCTCTAATCCTAAGTTGACTCATGTTGTTGGTGATTTTTCCAGTAGAACCTTGAAATTCTCTAAAGGGTAGCCAAACCTTATGGTTAAGAATCTTGAAGGATAGTGGCCAACACAATGAGTAAAGGACTCCGAGGTCTTTACTCCTACACTTCATGCTCTATGGGACCTAGGAGGTTTTTCCTTATTGTGTTTAAGTGAGGTATGTCTAGTTGGTAACACATTTATACACAGATTGATTCCTATTTATTACAAATAAATGCACTTTATTGGAGATTTGGTAGACCTTTGAGCAAATGCTTACCTATTTTCTAGGAATCAATGGTATTTCAAACCCATACATTATAATTGATTTTTTTTTAAATGAATGTTGTTCTCATTTTAAATCCATGTCTAGGTATGCCAATAGCTCATTTTCATGCAAGATTATCTAACAAATAGACTGGTGCTTCATAAATTGGAACAATGGAGTCAAATATTCAAGAACCGGTAATATATAATCTATTCAATTAAAAAATCGGTGGACCATTTCCATAGTGCTTTGTAGCATGAAAACTCATAGTGCCTAAAACATAACTTCATACCAAATCCTATACAATTTCTTACAAATCTACAACCATTTTCAAGAATTTAATTAACTGTTTGAGTTAAAGAAAAAGCAGAGCCATACATTCAATTAAAAAACTGAAGATAAATGAGAATACAATTGATATTTTCATTTATAACTTGCAAGAAAGATACATAGGAGAGTATTTGTTTCTAAAATAAGATTTGTTTTGATATTTGTAACTTCTAATAAAACTAATTTTAAGACTATTATATACATGACTCACACCCAAGACAATCTACTATTCTATTCATTCATATTTTCTACAAAATTCCTTTTTTGTACCTAGCTTTTCACCTAGACCATGTTGAGAACTAAAATTACGACAACTATAATGAGCCCTAAAATCCCTTTTATAGAACAAGGGAGCAACAAGCATCAGGATCAATTACATTTACATATCATTTCATTTCAAGATCAATTGTACCAGAATTTGAGACATTCCTCAGTTAGTTACATGTAATCATTGCAGAATATGGAAGAGTAAAAGACCAAACTACACATCCTTTGAATGAAGACCTACCAACCCTTCAAGAGGAAAATCTTGTTACTATAGTAGCATAGAATCATGTTTTCCTTAATGACCAAAGAATATTCTCCACTCATTGCTCGAGAAAAATTTGTATACCACCCAGAAAAATCATATCTACTATCAAAGTTAGGAAGTTTGGAACTTCAACACACCATCCTAAGAGATTTCCACATTAACACTAAAAACAAAAAACCTCAAACATGCTTAAAAGGATGATCCTAATATGGTGGCTATGGTGTCATCAAAAACAAAAATGTGGCAGAGACATCACTCTATGTCATCAGCATCAGAGTATGCTTGCCAACGTCTTATTCGTGATGGAACTGGACGAACCATCACCACTTCCTCGTCAGAGTCTTCAGAAGGTACCAAGGAAAGGGGATAATGGCCACACTTTGGATCAGTGTCACCTCCACTATCTGAAGGGCTATCAGAAACCTCAATGGGAGAATTATGTTTCCCCAAATAAGCCTTATGATATTTGCACTTTTTCTTTTCCTTCTTTTCATACTCAACCAACTCTTTCCCCTTAAACTTGACCAATTCTTTTGAAATGGTCTAGCTTCTTAGGTGGTAATTACTCCTTACACCATATTTCTTTAATTTTCTATGTGCCCTTCTACCCTTTGGTGTTTCAGGAGCTCCCTATGTTTCAATTTCATCCTCAGAAGCATTTTCCTTAGATTCAAGCAAACTCAATCTCCTAGACCTTTGGACTACACTAATAGACTCACCTGACTTACTCATTTTCTCAATAACCAGAATAAGAAGATTCAAAAAACCCTCACCAATTCTGCTCTCGGACATAACCTATTATTCAATCTTTGAATGCAAATTCTGAATGAAAAAAAATATAGCCATCGTTCCTCATTATATCAATCCATGCAAGTGTGCCAACCATTAATACTAAATAAAAGCTTATGTGGGCGAGCTGACAATAGTCTGCTTTAATTTTTAAATCTCGTCCTTTGATCACATTTTAAGATAAATCAATGGATAGTTATCATTAGTGTAATTAATCGTGAAAAAGCTTAATTGCATGTTATTAGTGCCTTTTCCCAATTAGAAAATCCCCAAGTAGATATACATCCACTATGTATACACATTCAACCACATACTTAGCATCAATTAAAACTTGTTGTGCCATAGTTACCCCCTCACCTATGTGAATTAATACACTTGCATTTCATCATAGTAGCATAGCGAGGAGTGATCTTGATTCGATCTCAGAATATGGGTATGTACTCTTCCTTGCTTTATTTTCACCTTCCCATATGTACCAATAACTGTTAGAATTAATGGTTGAAATACTAAACACATGCTAAAATAATATTCTCAAAAAGTGCCATTTTTATCATAGTGCCATCTTGGTTAAATTTAGTAGCATTACATCTCCACTAGAGTCCATCAAAGCCTCCAAATATTCCATGTGGCACTCACCTGCTTGCCCGCTCAAAACACGAGACACAAGTGCGCCCTTCATAGGATGGCAGGGAGTGGTCATGATTGAACTACATCACCCACCATCGACTGTCAATATCCTTTCTTATGAAGCAATCACTGTCTCCAAAGTCTGGTGGGTCCCTCTATGGGGTGATAGATTTCATCTTACCTGCAAGCCCGTGTGATTATTTTAATGAAGGAAGAAAAAAATTGGGCGTGTGGGGAATGACCAAGATGTGGCCACATCTTTCAATGGCCACCATTGATTTCCATCTAATACCATTCGTTGATCCTCAAGAGACATCAGTCTCACCATGTAAAGGTTACACATGTACAATGCTCACTAGCCCGTGCGATCACTTTACCTTAATGCACAAGATGGACGGGCACGTGGGGAATGGTCCTAATGAAAACAAGTGTTGCAATGGCCATCATTGATCTATCTCCAAGCTATGTGTGTTGTCCCTTTGGAATTAATTGTCCCATTGTCTAACATGACACATGGAAACCACCTGTCAGCTTGTTCAAATTTTTTAATGAACAATAAAATGAAACAGGCGTGCGAGGAATCACCAAGATTCATCTGGAATGATTGAATAGTCATCTTAAAACTACAATCTACACATGTCACAAATGTTAATTTTTTAAAAGGGGGGCACTAATAGGCTGACAGGAACATGACACTTAGGAAAGAAGACTTAAGACTTAAGTCGCTTAAAATGAAAATCAAGCCCGATCATAGGAAAATTTGAACACTAAAAAAGCTTTTGGTTACCAAGAAACCTAAAATCAAGGGCCAGTGAAAACATCAATTTCAATGGCATAAGAGGCAACTTGAACAATAGGATACTGGGAGCAACAATTCAATGTAAAATTAGAACAACCAAGGTTTTTTGGACTCATAGGTCAATTGTGAGGGTTCTTGGCAACATAAACCCTAAAAAAGTGATGAGGAACATAACCCTAAACCAAAAACAAGGGTCCAAGCCAATATGAAAGCTTTTAAGATGGAATCCAATTTTTTTTTAGGGGTTCCATCAGTGGCTCCTTTTGGGGATACATGCCTCTCACAGGCATGGTGAGATCCCATAATCATGGGTGAAGCAGACCAAGCACAGAAAAAAAACTAGGACAACCAACATATATATAGTTTTTACATAGGTCATAAGGACCTAAACCATGAGATCCAATCTCCATCATATCTGAAGCCTTCATCTAAGGTGCAAATTTTTAGTATGCACCCTACAATATAACCAAGCTTCCACTTTACTTGGTGGGCCTAGGCCACTAAACTTTGGGCTGATACTTACCCCTGTCAAAGACCAATCTAGTGAAAGATCTAGTTTTCCCCCATCCACTTTTACCTCTACCACACCATTGCAACAAGTATAACCCTCCTCTTACAAGAAAAAATATATGGTTACTACTAGAATCTACCTAACTACAAACATTACCATTAACATTTTTCACAACCCTTTTGAGCATACTATTGCTAATGTAATCTTTATCATTCTACATTGTATAATCAGGCATAAACTAAAAATTTTCATCATCACATGACACAATCATATTGAAAATAACATTCTTTGCTCTATATTTTATTGTCATGCTCCATCAAAATACCTCCCAGTTGAACTAGGAACTGAAAGTATTCATACTCCTCCAAGTAGTTGGCATCATGATACTCATCCCTACCTATAAAATCAGTATCAAATCTAAAACAATCATGTGTAACGCCCTCTAGAAGCTCATAATTGTACTTCTTTGTTTGCTCAAGACCATATTCTAACCCTTTATCAGATACACCATCAAATCTCTCAACAAAAAGTGGATTATCTCTGCACCAATAAGAATCATCATTTCTCATTTCTAGTGGAGATGGAGGCTCTTCGAACAAGCAATTTTCCATTACATTCATTGCTATTATTAAAACCTCCTTAACATGAAGATCTAACTCTTCCATATCATCATTGTATTCAAAATCATCATAATTACTACAAGAGCATACAGATAGATTTTCAACTTCATTCACATCATCTATAGATAACATTTTTGACTCACACTCTGAAAACTCTTCACAGGAAGAAAGTTGTTCCTTCTCAAAAAACATGTGTTTCCATCATTATCATCATATTTCCCATTTGAAGCAAAGAATTAAATATTTTCTTTATGAGGAAAATCATTACTATCGAAGGAGTGATCATACTTAATACCAACATCATTACTAAAGCAAGAGGACTCATCAACATCACAACTATGTTCAAAAATTTTAGAATGATTGCTTAGTCTTAAGACTTACATAGGAGCATAGGTACTTGATTTTTCAAAAGAATAAAATCCACACATTTCATTTGCTTCACTGAGGGATGCATTTTCAACCTTGATTCTACTCTCTTCTTCTTTACGAGATATCTCATTTCTTAACTCATGTGGAACAACATAATCATTATCAACATAGGCTGAAAATATGATAGTTTCCTGATGATCATCTCTAATATTTTCAAAAAGAGAAATTTTTTCACACACTTCGTGAATCTCAACAGGTTTCAACTCCTTTGGTAGAGCACTCAAACTTGGTTCATAAGATTCACAAAACAAATCAATGCATTTTGAATTTTTAGGTATGTGACATTCAAGAATTGAAGATAGAGTACCCATAAACCTTGCATAGATATCGTATGTTGATTCTCCTTCATGTCTTCTTATGTAGGAGAGGGCTTGAACAAAGACTATAGGATCACAAATGCATGCAACTTCTTGACCATTTGTTTGGGGATCTATGTAATCCCTATTATGGAATGATGTGCAAGCTAAAACAATAGGGATGTATGTTCTTTGACATTCATCTTTAATTTTTCCCTTACACCTTTCATCAACATTTGGTGTCTCAGGGCAGAAAACACTTGTATTCAAGTAACTCCATTGCATCCCATACTTCTGGTTGTTTTCAATGTTCATGGGTATACCATAGGCCTGATGCAAGGTATTAGGATCCTTATCTCTCAACAAATAGCTCATCTTACTATCAAAAGATCCCAAATAAAAAATAAAACACATTGCATCACTTATTCTCAAAACCTCAGGAATATCCCTTAATGTTTTAACAAATCTTTGGTTAAATGTTGGAACAAGCTCATCCTCTTCTTTTTCAATGCTCATAAAATTATTGATCACATAACTAGCATTGATTCTTTCACCAAATTGCTCTATGAACACTACTTTGAACTCACTCCAAGATTAAACAGATCAGTTTCATAAGTAAGAGAACCAATCCCTTACATCTCCTTTCAAAGATTGAACAAATAGTCTCATAATTACATCCTCATGATCTACCTCATAGTCATCCATTAAATTGTTGAATTCTTGTAGATGCTTATTAGTTGACTCACTCTTTATACCACTGAATTTGGGTAGCTTATTTCCGATTTCAAGTGGAATAACAGTTGGGTAACCATTAATTCCACTAAAATTGATGGCTCTATATCTTTTAGAGTTAAAAATTCTCTTACAATTTGATTGAAGTTGATTACAAACCATGGTTGCACTAGGAACCATACAAGGATGCATATATTGATGATATACTTTCTTACACCCCTACAAGTCTTTTCATATCAATATTACAGTTACAAAGGGTCCTTCAAATTTCTTTTACAACAAAATATTAAGCTTTTATAATGCAGATTTTTGTCTTGATTTGCTTAAGACCTTCTAAATGAATTTTTGCAAGGATTCTTTATACTTCACCTCATAATAGATGTTGCAATCTAGTAATATAGAAGTATGCAAAACAATCACTATTATTCCCTTTCTTAGTGCTTATTCACTCAATGGGGAACCAAATTTTTGATAACTTCAAATATGGTTTTCATATACAAATGTAGCCTTCTTGAAAACCAAACTATGGAGAATACCTCGATATATTGTAGATGTTGTAGATTTTTTCTTCCTCACTGGAAATATTATAGATCTAAAAATTTCTTCACATCTTGAGAAGGATCTTTAGGAAAAGTCGCCACCTCTCTTCACAAAGGATCGAACTTCAAGCAATATGAAGCTCCTTCAAATACGATTTTTCTTTTGGGTCTTCTCCCATATCAAACTCACACATAAATTCTTTGAAATTGCTGCAACAAAATCACTTCCAGGTCTCAAAACTTCAATATCTAAACTAGATGTTTAGATTGACCAAATTCTTGACTCTTAAGGCTAGATGATCTTCTATCAGACTTTTCACAAGTCCTCCCCAATGAAGTTTTCATTTCTGTTGGTAACTCAGATGAGCAACTAGGATTCAATAATTGTCAACCTCTTGTTACAAATAATTGTTCAAGAGTTTTAATGACCCTTTGATAAGACAATCTACATCAAAATTTCTGAGTGCATCCACAGTGTAGTCATCATTTCCATTGGTTATATTTCTAGCAGAATCTTGAAATTCTCTAAAGGGTAGCCAACCCTTATGGTTAAGAATCTTCAAGGCTAGTGGCTAGCACAATGAGTAAAATATTTTGAGGTCTTTACTCCTCCACTTCAAGCTCTGTGGGACCTATGAGGGTGTTCCTTATTGTGTTTAAGTGAGGTATGTCTAGTTGGTAATACATTTATACATAGTTTGATTCCTATTTATTGAAAAAAAATGCACTTTATTGAAGATTTGGCAAAATTTTGAGTAAATGATTATCTATTTTCTAGGAATTAGGGGTATTTCAAACCCATACATTATAATGGAAAATATTTTTAAATGAATGTTGTTCTCATTTTAAATCCATGGCCATGTATGCCAATATCTCATTTTCATGCAAGATTATCTAACAAATAGTCCAATGCTTCATCAATTGGCACAAGGGAGTCAAATATGCAAGAACCAGTAATATATAAGATATTCAATTCAAAAATTGGACTATTTCCATAGTGCTTTGCAGCATGAAAACTCACAGTTCCTAAAACATAACTTCTTACCAAATCCTATACAATTTCTTAAAAATATACAACCATCTTCAAGTATTTAATCAAATCATTGAGTTAAGGAAACATCAGAGGAATAAATTCAATTAAACAACTGAAGATAAATGAGAATACCATTGATATTTTCATTTATAACTTGCAAGAAAGATACATAGGAGAGTATTTGTTTTTGAACTAAGATTTATTTCCATATTTGTAGCTTCTAATAAAACTAATTTTAAGACTATTACATATAGGACTCGTACCCAATAAAATTTACTATTCTATTCATTCATATTTTCTACAAAATGTCTTTTCTAAACTTAACTTTTCACCTAGACCATGTTGAGACATTTAAATTCTAACAATTGTAATGAGCCCTAAAATCCCTTTTATAGAACAAGGGACCAACAAGCATTAGGCTCAATTAACTTTACATCTCATTTCATTTCAAGATCATTTGTACCAGAATTTTAAACGTTCCCTAGTTAGTTACATGTAATCATTGCAGAATATGGAAGAGTGAAAGACCAAACTCCACATCCTTTGAATGAAGACCTGCCAACCCTTCGAAAGCCAAAGTTTGTTACTAAAGTAGCATCAAATCACCTTGTCCTTATTGAACAAAGATGATTCTCCACTCATAGCTTGAGCAACAATTTGTATAGCACCTAGAAAAAATCATACTTGTCAAAGTTAGGAATTCTGCCACTTCTCCAGCACACCAGCCCGAGAGATTTCTACATCAGCACTAAAAACTAAAAACCACAAACATGTTGAAAGGGATGATCTTGATATGGTGGCTATGCTGTCATCGAAAACAAAAATGGGGTAGAGACATCACTTTGAGTCATCAACATTAGAGTATGGTCGCCAACGTCTTGTTCATGATGGAGCTGGAGGAACTATCACCACTTCATCATCAGAGTCTTCAGAAGGTACCAGGGAAAGGGGATAGTGGCCACACTCTAGATCAATGTCACCTCCACTATTTGAAGGGCTATTAGAAACTTCAATGGGAGAATTATGTTTCCCCAAATAAGCCTTATGATATTTTCACTTTTTATTTTCCTTCTTTTCATACTCAACCAACTCTTTCCCCTTAAAGTTGACCAGTTCTACTGAAATGATCCAACTTCTCAAGTGGTAATTACTCCTTAAACCACATTTCTTGAATTTCCTCCATACCCTTCTACCCTTTGATGTTTTAGGATCTCCCTATGTTTCAATTTCATCCTCAAGAGCATTTTCCTTAGATTCAAGAAAACTCAATCTCCTAGACCTTTGGACTAGCTTAATAGACTCGCGTAACTTACTCATTTTATCAATAACCAGAAAGAGAAGATTCAGAAAAACCTCACCAATTATGCTCGTGGAATTAAATTAATATTCAATCTCTAAATGAAAATTCTAACTAAAAAAATGTGACCATTCATCCTCATTATATCGAGTCATGCAAGCATTCCAACCATTAATACTCAAGAAAAGCTTATGCGGGTGGCAAGGAGGTGGTCAGGATTGACCCACATCACCCACCATTGACCATTGATCTCCTTCCTTATGAATTAATTCCAGTCTCCAAAGTATAGTGGATCCCTCCATGGGGTGACAGATGCCATCTTTCCTACCATCTCATGTCATTATTTTAATGAAGAAAGAAAACAAATGGGTGCATGAGGAATGACCAAGATGTGTCCACATCATTCAACGACCATCGTTGATTTCCATCTAATATCATTTGCTAATCATCAAGAGACATCAGGCCCACCATGTAAAGGTTACACGTGTATAATTCTCGCTAGCCCATGCAATCACTTTACCTTAATGCACAAGATAGATGGGCATGCGGGGAATGGTCTTGATGAAAACACGTGTTGCAATGCCCACCATTAATCTATCTCCAAGCTACACATGTTGGCCCTTTGGAAGTAATGGTCCCACCACCTGACATGACACATGGCAATCACCTGTTAACTTGTTCAAATTTTTTAATGAACAATATAATGAAATGGGTGTGCGGGGAATAACCAAGATTCATTTGCAATGATCAAATGGTCATCTTAAAACTACAACTTGCACATGCGACAAATGGGTATGTGCAGGATCATCATGGAAAAAATAGGCCCTTAAGTGGAAAAACAATCTAAAAAATTAGAGTTAGGCAACTTGACGTAAAAAATTGAATAAGTTATCTATATTATTTCAAAAATATGTAAGAGTATAATTTGTAGAAAATTGAATGTAGTTTCTAAACTACTAGGTTTTTCTAAAAAAGAAAAAATCTATTTGGTGAAAATTTGAAATTTCAATGCAATAGTACTTAAATTTTGGGAAAAAATAAGTAGGTGTCTATCTACCACCCTAACCATAATAAAATGATAGTATTTTTTATAAGATTTTAGACATAAGTAGAGGACTCATGTCCCGATGTGATGCATATATTTTTGTAATTTTTTTCCAAGTAAATAATTAATTATGAATTTTTATTACAAATTTTAAAAAATATAAAAAAATCATATGTCTAACCACCTTAACTTGGTCAAAACTTCATGAAATTCAATTTTTATTTTTGTAATCCTATAGTATGTGTAACATAGAATGTGACGCATGTTTTGGATTCAAAAAATGTGATACTATTTGAAAGTTATAGATTTTTTCAATTAGTCTATCAATCAGGACTTTAGTCATAATTTGAATAGAAAATGAATAATAATTACTTATTAAATTCAAAGTAAAGCATAATTTATATTGGTGGAAAGTTGAGAATCTCCTTTAAAAACCCTTTTCGTTTCATCAATTTTGGGTAAAAAAGAAGTCATCAACCACATACCCATCATATTTCCACTTTTTGGCCCACCATGATCCTGGACATACCCAAATGTTAATTTTTTAGAAGGGGCCCACTACTAGGCTAATGGGAACTTGACCCTTAGGAAAGAAGACTTAAGACTTAAGTCACTTAAAATGAAAATCAAGCTCGATCATAGGAAATTTTGAACAATGAAAAAGCTTTTGGGAACCGACAAACCTAAACTCAATGGGCCAATGAAAACATCAATTTCAATGGCATAAGAGGAAACTTTAATAACTGGATACTAGGAGCAACAATTCAATGTAAAATCAGAACAACCAAGGTTTTTTGGACTCATAGGTCAATTGTGAGGGGTTTTGGCAACATAAACCCAAAAACAATGATGAGGAACATAACCCTAAGCCAAAAATGAGGGTCCAAGCCAAATATGCAAGCTTTTAAGATGGAATCCAATTTTTTTTTTTTTGAGGGGTTCCATCAGTGGCTCCTATTGGGGACACATGCCTCTCGCAAGAATGGGGAGATCCCAGAATCATGGGTGAAGCAGACCAAGCACAAAAAACAAAACTAGCACAACCAACATATATATAGTTTTTACATAGGTCATAAGGACCTAAACCGAGAGATCCAATCTCCATCTTGTTTGAAGCCTTTACTTGAGGTGAAAATTTTTAGTATGCACCCTACAATCTAACCAGGCTTCCACTTTACTTGGTGGCCCCAAGCCACTAAACTTTGGGCTGATACTTGCCTGCCAAAGACCAACCTATCGAATGAGGTGAAAATTTTTAGTATGCACCCTACAATCTAACCAGGCTTCCACTTTACTTGGTGGCCCCAAGCCACTAAACTTTGGGTTGATACTTGCCCCTGTCAAAGACCAACCTATTGAAAGATCTTATTTTCCTCCATCCACTTTTACCTCTACCATACCATTGCAACAAGTATAACCCTCCTCTTACAAGCAGAAATATGTGGTTACCACTGGAATTTGCATGACTACAATCATTGCCATTAACATTTTTCACAACCCTTTTGAGAATATTATTGCTAATGTAATCTTTGTTATTCTACATTGTATAATTAGGCGTAAAATAAAAAATTTCATCATCACATGATACATATTCATATTGAAAATAACATTCTTTGCTATGTATTTTATCATCATGATCCATAAAAATACCTCCCATTTGAATTGGGAACTAAAAGTATTCATACTCCTCCAAGTAGTTGGCATCATGATACTCATCCCTAACTACAAAATCAATATCAAATGTAAAATAGTCATATTTAACACCCTCCAAAAGCTCATCAATGTGTTACTTTGTTTTCTCAAGACCATATTCTAACCCTTTATCAAATGCACCATCAAAGGTCTCAACAAAAATTGGATTATCTCTACACCAATAAGGATCATCATTTCTCATTTCTAGTGAAGATGGAGGCTTATCAAACAAGTGATTTTCTATTACATTCATTGCTATTATAAAAGCCTCCTTAACATGAAGATCTAAATCTTCCATATCATCATTGTATTCAAAATCATCATAATCACTAGAAGAGAATACAGATAGATTTTCAACTTCATTCACATCATCTATAGTTAACATTTTTGACTCACACTTTGAAAACTCTTCATAGGAAGAAAGTTGTTCCTTCTCAAAAAAACACGTGTTTCCATCATTATCATCATATTTCCCATTTGCAAAAAATAATTCAATCTCTTCTTTATGTGGAAAATCATTACTATCAGAGGAGTGATCATACTTAATGCCAACATCATTACTATAGTAAGAGGAATCATTAACATTGCAACTATGTTCAGAATTTTCAAACTAAATGCCCAATATGAAGTCTTCCATGGGAGCATAGGTACTTGAATCTTCAAAAGAATCAAGTCCACACATTTCATTTGCTTCACTGAGGCATGCATTTTCAACCTTGATTCTGCTCTCCTCTTCTTTACAAGATATCACATTTCTTAACTCATGTGGAGCAACAAAATCATTATCATCATAGGTTGAAAATATGATAGTTTCCTAATGACCATCTCTAATCTTTTCAAAAGAGAAAAGTACACACACTTGGTGAAGCTCAACAGGTTTCAACTCCTTTGGTAGAGAAGTCAAACCTGTTTCATAAGATTCATAAAAAAATAGTGTATTTTGAATTTTCAGATCTGTGACATTTAGGAATTGAAGATAGAGTACCCATAAACCTTGCATATCGATCGTATGATGATTCTCTTTCATTTCTTCTTATGCAAGAAAGGACTTGAATAGAGACTATAGGATCACAAATGTATGCAACTTCTTGACCATTTGTTTGGGGCTCTATGTCATCCCTATTATGGAATGATGTGCAAGCTAAAACAATAGGGGTGTAGGTGCTTTTACATTCATATTTAATTTTTTCCTTACACCTCTCATCAACATTTGGTGTCTCAAGGCAGCAAACACTTGTATTCAAGTAACTCCTTTGCATCCCATACTTCTAGTTGTTTTCAATGTTCATGGCTATACCATAGGATTGATGCAAGGTTTTAGGATCCTTATCTCTTAGCAAATAGCTCATCTTACTATCAAAAGATCCCAAATAAATAACCAAACACACTACATCACTTAGTCTCAAAACCTTAAGAATATCCCTTAATGCTTTAGCAGATCTTTGGCTAATGCTAGAACCAATTCATCCTCTTCTCTATCAATTCTCCTAAAATTATTGATCATAGAACTAGCATTGATTCTTTCACCAAATTTCTCTATGAAAAATACTTTGAACTCAATCCAAGATTAAACGGATCAGGTTGGTAAGTTAGAGAACCAATCCCTTACATCTCCTTTCAAAGACTGAACAAATAGTCTCATTATTACATCCTCATGATCTACCTCATAGTCATCCACTAAATTTTGGTAGCTTATTTCTAATTTTAGGTGGAATAACATTTGGGTAGCCATTAATTCCATTGAAATTGATGGCTCTATATCTTTCAGAGTTAAAACTTCTCTTACATTCTGACTGGAGCTAATTACAAACCATGGTTGCAATAGGAACCATACAAGGATGTATATATTGATTATATACTTTCTTACACCCTTACAAGCCTTTTCATATCAATATTATAGTTACAAAGGGTACTTCAAAGTTCTTTTACAATATAATATTAAGCTTTTATAATGCAGATTTCTATCTCAATTTGCTTAAGACCTTATAAATGAATTTCTACAAGGATTTTTTATACTTCACCTCATAATAGATGTTACAATATAATAATACTATTCCCTTTCTTAGTGCTTATTGACTCAATAGGGAACCAAATTCTTCATGACTTTGAAATATGGCTTTCATATATAGATGTAGCCTTCTTGAAAACCAAAATATGGAGAATACCTCAATATCTCGCAACTGTTGTAGATATTTTCTTCGTCACTGGAAATATTAAAGATCTAAAACTTTCTTCACATCTTCAGCAGGCTCTTTAGAAAGAGCCACCACCTCTCTTCACATAGGATTGAACTTCAAGGAATATAAAGCTCCTTCAAATATGATTTTCCTTCTCAGTCTTCTCCCATATTAAAGTTACACATAAATTCTTCAAAATTGCTAGAACAAAATCACTTCCAGGTCTCAAAACTTCAATATCTAAACCAAATGTTTAGATTTACCAAATTCTTAACTCTTAAGGCTAGATGATCTTCTATCAAAATTTTCTCAAGTCCTCCCCAGTGGAGTAACCATTTTTGTTGGTGATTCAGATGGGAAAATAGGATTCAATAATTGTCAACCTCATGTTACAAATAATTGTTCAAGATTTTTAATGACCCTTTGATAAGATAATCTACATCCAAACTTCTGAGTGCATCCCCATCAAAGTTTCCATTTCTATTGATGATTTTTCCAGCAGAACCTTGAAACTCTCTAAAGGGTATCCAACCCTTATGGTTAACAATCTTCGAGGCTAGTGATGAACACAAAGAGTAAAGGATTTTAAGGTCTTTAATCCTACACTTTAGGCTTTGTGGTACATGCAAGGGTGTTTCTTATTGTGTTTAAGTGAGGTATGTCTAGTTTGTAACACATTTATACACAGATTGAATCCTATTTATTGCAAATAAACACAATTTACTAAAGATTTGGTAGACCTTTGAGAAAATGATTATCTATTTGCTAGGAATTAGGGGTATTTCAAACCCATAAATTAAAATTGAAAATATTTTTAAATGAATGTTGTTCTCATTTTAAATCCATGGCTAGGTATGCCAATAGCTCATTTTCATGCAAGATTATCTAACAAATAGACCAGTGCTTTATCAATTGGGAAAATGGAATCAAATATGCAAGAAACAGTAATATATAAGCTATTCAATTTAGAAATTGGTGGACTATTTACATAGTGCTTTGCAACACGAAAAACTCATAGTGCTTGAAACATAACTTTTTACTAGATCTTATGCAATTTCTTACAAATCTACAACCATCTTCTAGCATTTAATTATATCTTTGAGTTAAAGAAAAATAAAATCGATAAATTCAATTAAAATTTTGAAGATAAACGAGAATAGCATTGATATTTTCATTTATAACTTGGAAGAAGGATACATAGGAGAGTATTAATTTCTGAACTATCTTTTGTTTTGATACCTGTAGCTTCTAATAAAACTAATTTTAAGACTATTACATATAGGATTCATACCCAAGACAATCTAATGTTCTATTCATTCATATTTTCTACAAAATACCTTTTCTAATATTAGCTTTTCACCTATACCATATTGAGACCTAAAATTTTGACAACTATAATGAGCCCTAAAATCCATTTTATAGAACAAGGGAGCAACAAGAATTAGAATCAATTACATTTACATCTCATTTCATTTCAAGATCATTTGTACCAAAATTTGAGACGTTCCTTAGTTAGTTACATGTAATCATTACAGAATATGGAAGAGTAAAAGACTGAACACCACATCCTTTGAATGAAGACCTACCAACCCTTCAAAAGCCAAAGTTTGTTACTACAGTAGCATTGAATCACCTTGTCCTTTTTGAGAAAAGAAGATTTTCCACTCATAGCACAAGCAAAAATTTGTATAGAACCTAGAAAAATAATACTTGTCATCAAAGTTAGGAAGTTTCGTACTTTTCCAACACACCAGCCCGAGAGATTTCCACATCAGTAATAAAAACAACAAAGCACAAACATGTTGCAAAGGAAAATCCTAATATGGTGGCTATGGTGTCATAAAAAAAAAGTGGTAGAGACATCACTTTGAGTCATCAGCATCAAAGTATGCTCGCCAATGTCTTGTTCATGGTAGAATTGGAGGAACTGTCACCCCTTGCTTGTCAGAGTTTTTCAGAACGTACCATATAAAGGGGATAATGGCCACACTCTAGATCAGTGTCACCTCCACTATCTAAAGGGCTATCAGAAACCTCAATGGGAGAATTATGTTTCCCTAAATAAGCCTTATGATATTTTCACTTTTTCTTTGCTTTCTTTTCATACTCAACCAACTCTTTCCCTTTAAACAAGTGACAAGTTCTTTTGAAATAGTTTGGCTTCTTAAGTGGTAATTACTCCTTACACCATATTTCTTGAATTTCCTTCGTACCCTTCTACCCTTTGGTGTTTCAAGAGCTCCCTGTGTTTCAGTTTCATCCTCAAGAGAATTTTCCTTAGATTCAAGCAAACTGAATCTCCTAGACCTTGGGACTAGCTTAACAGACTCACATGACTAACTTATTTTCTCAATAACCAGAACAAGAAGATTCAGAAAACCCTCACCAATTCCACTCTTGGACTTAACTTAATGTTCAATCTCTAAATGCAAATTCTGAATGAAAAAAATATGGCCATCGGTCCTCATTATATCGAACCATGCAAGCGTGCCAACCATTAATACTCAAGAAAAACTTATGCGGGAAAGCTGACAATAGTTTGCTTTGATTTTTAAATCTTAGTTGTTGATCACATTTTAAGATAAATCAACGGATAGTTATCGTTAGTGTAATTAATCATGACAAAGCTTAATTTCATGCTATTAGTTTCTTTTCCTCATAAAAAAATCCCCAATTAGATATTCATTAACTCTGTATACACATCAACCACATACTTAGCATCAATTAAAGCTTGACGTACCATAGTTACCCACTCACCAATGGGAATTAATACACTTGCATTTCGTCACAATAGGATAGTGAGGAGTGATCGTAATTTAGTCTTAGAATATCGGTCTATAGTTTTCCTTGCTTTATTTTCACCTTCCCATATGTACCAATAACTATCAGAATTGACAACCGAAATCCTGAACACATGGCAAAAGAATAATCTAAAAAATGGTGTCATTTTTATCAAATTTCCATCTTGGTTAAATTTAGTAGCATTACATCTCCACTAGATTCCATTGGAGCCTTCAAAATATTCCACTTGGCACTCACTCGCTTGCTGATTGAAAACACGAGACACAAGTGGGCCCTTCATGGGATGGCAAGGAGTAGTTAGGATTGACCCACGTCACCTGCCATCAACCATCAATCTCCTTTCTTATGAAGCAATCACTATCTCTGAAGTCTAGTGGATCCCTCCATGGGGTGACAAATGTCATCTTTCCTGCTAGCCCATGTGATTATTTTAGTGAAGAAAGAAAACAAATGGGTGTGCTGGGAATGACCAAGATGTGGCCACATCATTGAATGACTACCGTTGATTTCCATCTAATACCATTCACCAATCATCAAGAGAGATCGGGCCCACCATGTATAGATTACACATGTACAACGCTCACTAGCCTGTGTGATCACTTTACCTCAATGCACAAGATGAATGGGCGTGTGTGGAATGGTCCTAATGAAAACATGTGTTACAGTGCCCACTGTTGATCTATCTTCAAGCTACACATGCTAGCCCTTTGGAAGTAATGGTCCCGCTACCATAAATGACACATGGCAACCGCCCGTTAGCCTGTTTGAATTTTTTAATGAATAATAAAATAAAACGGCGTGCAGGGAATGACCAAGATTCATTTGCAACGATCAAATGGTCATCTTAAAACTACAATTTGCACATGCTACAAATGCTAATTTTTTAAAAGAGGGCCACTACTAGGCTAATGGGAACTTGACCCTTAGGAAAGAAGACTTAAGTCACTTAAAATGAAAATCAAGCCCGATCATGGGAAAATTTGAACATTGAAAAAGCTTTTGGTGACCAACAAACCTAAACTCAGGGGGCCAGTGAAAACAATGATTTCAATGGCATAAGAGGCAACTTGAATAACTGGATACTGGGAGCAACAAGTCAATGTAAAATTAGAATGACCAAGGCTTTCTAGACCCATAGGTCAATTGTGAGGGGTTTTGGAAACATAAACCCTAAAATAGTGATGAGGAACATAACCCTAAGCCAAAAACAAGGGTCCAAGCCAAATATGCAAGCTTTTAAGATGGAATCTAGAAGTGTTTTTGAGGGGTTCCATCAAATGTCATAAAGGATCATTTTTTTAGTATGGTGTCTTTAACTGTGACTATATGGTAGAAGAAACCCTCGTTATTATTTTTCCTTTATTTGTGTTTTCCTTAAAGCCTTTAGGGTTAACTCATGTGTAAGTAAGAGGATAATGATAGACTTGGTATAGTTATATTGTCATAAAAAAATCCATGGAAAGGAGGTTTTGAACTCTTGAGGGGGCAAGTTTGAGATTGTCATGCTATTTGAAGACAATAAATGATAGAAAGGATTCAAAAATGAGGTCAAAATGGGAAAGTTTCATTTTATAATGGGTAAATCCTTTTGAAGTCATGATTATAACAATCCCTGTTATGCAATGAGTCTTTGACAAGACTATGGTTTATAATGGCACACTCATTGGTGACTAAGTATCTTCAAGGGACAATTAATTTCACAACAAAAGGAAAGTTTAGTGAAACATTGATTCCTATGTGCAGGGAATAGATGATAGTCAATACAAAGTCAAAAAGGAAGATCATGACAATCATAGCACTATTGTAGAAAGAGAAGAATGATGGTCAAGGCTTCCTAAAGAGAGTGACAGTCAAGGTTTGAATGGACAAGAAGGCCTTATGGACTGTCATTTATGACTAAGTGCCCTCCATTTGAATCTGCATTTGTTATTATGAGATTTGATTTTCAAATTATTCCCCAGTATGGTATTCAACAAGACTCAAAGGCAATCTCATGAGGTATGCAAAGGATCATAGGATCATTAACTTGAGGATAGTCATAAGCATTTTGAGGACAAAATATAATGTCATGATAAGTAGGTTATGAGGGGAATAATCATTTTGCATGAAAAATCCTAATATTGTCATGGAGATTGATGAGTTTGGACGGTAATATATGGGGAGAGTGTTGTGATCAGTAAGCATACCTCATGCTTTGTGACTATGTTTGTGCTCAAATTGACTTTGGTAAAATTCCCAAGCAAGTGAGGTCAAATTTATGTGTAGAGGCAGTTTCAAGTTTCTTTTCTTAACACATTCACGGTCAACATGAGTATAGTGCATGAGACCTCAAGTATATAATGTAATGAAATCACATTTATTGAACAAGTAGCAAATAGAGTAGTGAAAAGAGACAACAAGGAATTTATTTATTGAACAATTTTGAAAGAGACATGCATTTACTGACGCAAAAACAATCAATACAATAAGAAAATCCTCAATTTTTAGAAGGATAATGACCTATGTCAAAAGATTGGAAAAAGGCATAGTGGGAAGTACCTTCTAAGCACACTCTATAATGTTCAATCCATCAAGGAACAGTTAAAGGTTGGATTAAGGAGTCTATGAGAGGTGTTCATAGAAGATAGTTATCATTCATTCAAGAGTCTCCAAGTTAGGAGAAAGGGAAAAGTTCATCCAGACTTGATATAGATGATAGTAATCTATAGGGCATTCAATCAAGGGTTAAGGTATTCCACCTGACAGTCAATAGATTTTATGCAGCTGTGTATTAACAGTCAAAAGGTAGTTCCATTATTAAGGGGTAGATTTCAAGTATATGATAGTCTTTTACAAGGAAAGATTGACAATCAATATTATGCAAATGAAGGAAAATCTATTCCTAACAAAGGACAACTACTATGCAAAATTCAAGTATTATTCACAAGACTAAAAGCATTTAAAAGGGGAGTACAAAACCAAGAAGCAATTAACTCAATGTAAATACTAGAGATTGAGGTCGCATTCAATAGAGAATGTGAAGGCATGATGAGGAACAATGATCCACATAGTATTTATCATGCATTCATGTGGCAAAGGAATATATGTCGTTTCAAAAGGAAAAGAAGAGCTTCACTTAGAGAGTAGCTAAAAATAGGAAATGTATGCATGAAGAAATATTGGAGTCATAAAGACAATCCTTATGCTCACTCAAAAAAGGTTGTGAGAGTCATAATTTCAAGGAATAAGAGTCTTTATTATTTGAAAAGGGTGGACTAAGAAAAATGAAAGAAAGAAACACAATACATGGGCAGCAAATGTAAAGGATAGTCCTTAATCAAGTCAAAGGAAAAATGCATAGATCATGAACAAAGGACTGTCAAATGACAATGGGGAATAAATATATCACATTCATCAAGCAAATGTAAATGAAAAAAGGTCAAGACAATCATAAGCATGGATGAATATTTTAGAAAGAGGATCAATATCATGCTAAAGAGAAACAATATCTCATGTTAAAGGTGCATCAAATATAGTTATAAAAGAGTAGCAAATATGAGTGTTAGAAGTGCATAAGTTTCAGACCATAATGAGAAGAAAATAATTCATAAAATGAACAACAAATTTCAGAATTAAAGTACATAAAATTTCAAAGGTAAATGAGCAGAAAACTCAAAGAAAGGAGCAAAAATTTTATTGGAATAAAGAGGAGCAGTTTCATAGTAAAAAAATATTTTGATAGTCATACATTCATGGATAGTTTCAAACCATAAAGAGCAGAAAAAAATGGTGGTCAAAGGGCAGTCAAAAAGCAGAAAGAATAACCAATAAAGAGAAGTTGCAAGGACATTCAAGTGTCATTTCAAAAGAGTAGTCCTAGGCCATGCAATAGGTATAATAAGGGTATCAAAATTTGAAGGTAAGTAACAATCCCTCATTTTCTAATGAGGGCCCAGCAAGGTTAGACAATATATGATAGTCCATAATACATAAATGATGGAAGCCATTATAAAACACCCTTATAGCCATGCCTTGAAAAGGATAGTATTTGACAGTGAGGGGTAGCAAGAGTAAATGAAGCTAATGCAAGCATTGTCATGATGGCCAAGTATAAGCTATTTATGAACTTTCATAGGTTAAATGGAAATAGTGGTTGCAAGACACATTACAAGTGGCAAAATACTTCACAAATCAAGACACGTAGTGAGCATGAAATATCCTATACAAGGATATCCATAAGATAGGACATTCAAGCCAAGGTTTGAGCTTGAAATTTTTAATGTTAAGGAGGGTATTGAAACCATGCACCTGACATATTAAAAAGAAAGTAGCTTCCCACTATTTGATACAAAATGGATGTTAGATATAGAAGGTGTCAAGATGTTAGCAGTCATGTGCCATGAAGATTAAAAATATACCAAATTCTACAAAGGATCATAACAAAAAGTTTAAAAATATCCTCCACTTAATGTTGTCATGCTAAATTAAGACAAATAGTCATGCACTATCAACACCATGCAATATAGCATATAATGGAAAAAATAGGAATGACAGATAGGAATCAATAGGTCACCTATGTTCCTTGATTTTGAGCATTGCATGAGCAACTTCTAGGAAAACTACAAGGCAATATATCATGGTGATCTTATTTCCTTAGCAAAGGAGTGTTGAACATCATAAATCTGCAAAGAGAAAAAATATGTTCAATATGTAATGAATAGCTTTTAGAAAAATTCACTATAGATGTGGTCCAACATCATAAATGATAAATGTAATAAACTATTGAGCTAAGTTCAAAGTTGACTCAATGCAATCATAACTGTAAAGTGTAAAATTAACAAAACATCAACTATCATAAGTAAAAGCATGCTCTAGTTCAAGAAAGCTACAATCTCATCTTGGAACCATTAAATTCATTCATAAAGATGACAAAATATCTTAAAATTTTACATTGTAAATTATAAAATGAAAATGTTATATTAGGAGTCAGGACAATTTGTTGTATCAACTATATTCAATTCCACCAGCTACACTAAAATATTTAAACTTTTCATACACTTGACAAAGAGTTCTTATAAGAATAGATTGAACTAACTTGGAAAATATTTGAAGGGTTTCTTCCATCCCATACAGAGTAAGTATGCCATCCTATACAACCTATGTTATTTTTGGAATGTGATAATTTTTATTATTACTTATTGTCGTGGTTTCTTATCTTGATTGCATAACAAGTCAAAAAACACATGGATTATAGAATAGCTATTTGACACAAACAAGAAATGAAATCAGCCTTAAAATTTTCATCATAACGGTCATAAGTATAATAGTGTTGTCACATAGTTAGCAAAGCCATTTATTCTTAGTAGACATGGTCATTATATCTCAAAGCCTAAACACAAGATAATAACATTCTTTTCCTTTGGATATTAGTTCTATGTTGTCTTGCTCTTCTCCCAAACCTCCACAATCTGATCTTTGACTTATGTTTCATCAAACCTCAAGAATGTGGACCTTGGTACCTCTACATCTGACTCACCTGAGCTACTACATTACATTCCTTAGATCTATGATCCTCCCTCACAAGAAACATTGTCTATCTGGTATTACATACCTATAAACCTTAGAAACAACTAGTAATACTATTTTTTAAGATGGAGGCAATTTTATCTCATCTATCTCAATACAACAATAGTTGCAGATGATCCTCAGATGTAAAAGTACTAGACATAGATTTAGTCCTTCATTTTTTCACTCTTAAATTTAAAAAAGATATTATTTATGGATACAATAAGCAAGCATTCTAAATTAGTGCAAAAATGTAACCCAAATTTTTCAAGATGTGTAGAAAAAAGTAGATCAAGCACAACAACCCTATAAGAATTTTGTCATCATGATTTTTGCTCTAATTTTTACTTAAATAGTTACTTTCATGTTTAACCTCTCAAATCACATGGTGAAATATTGAGCATATTTCTAGTTGAAAATATTACCTACAAACCGAATTCTATTTTTTCTCAAAAAGAAAAAAATTAAAATAATGTATATTAAACTACACACAAGAATCTAATTTTATGGAAAATGAAAAAATTGATGAGAAAAAGTACTTACAGTGCATCCTTATAGCATCACACATGCTCACTTGAAACCTCTCGCATCATTCCTGGCCTTCACATGTAACACCACATCGATACCTAGAGAGCTTTTGGCAGGTTTTTTTAACATTTCAAGCAAAGTAGCCTTTTTCTAGTTGCATAGAAAGTGTATCTGGTTTCCCATGAACAACATTACCATCTTGAGAAGCTCATACCCTAAAATTCAAAGAAATCAAATAATGAAAATGTTCAAATGGTGGGGTCGTGGAAACCATTATCACCTTCAATGTTGATGACTTCAAATAACACAAATCTTCAAATGACAGAGGGGCATAAACCATTATCCCCTCGTAGGAAACTCAGAAGCTCTACCTATGCTCTTTCTAGTGGTCATACAAAATTTTTAATATTTTATTGAAGCTTTCTATGTTTATTTTGTAGCCACCACCAAAAGATTTTGAGTGTTTTGAGCCCCCATTTGTAGCTTCTACCATTTTTACATAGCTTCAAACCCCAATGCACAATACTATATGAATCTAGGGTTTGGAAATTTAAAAGAAAGGATTTAGAAAACCATATAAACCTAGGTTTTGTGGAGCTTAATATGGACCAAAAAGAATAAAAACAAAGAACATAGTTCTAAAATATGATTTGATTGAAGAACTTACTGATTAGTGGTTAGCTAATTCTAGTCCTATAAGGATTTTCTTTAAGGGTCTGCAGTTTTTCTTCTTTTTCAAAGATCTCTAAGTGTTTACACAAATTTCCAAGTGATTTTTGTGACAAAAAAACCAAGTGAATGCTCCCTCTCATTCTTCTATTCTATAATATACTAGTTATTTTTAATGTTACCAATTTAGAAGCAAAAGGATGGACCAAAAAATCTTAGTGTTGTCCAAATTGTGGAAGAGCGGAAACCAATAGCGGTGGGTAAACCAACAAAAAAGGACAAAAAATAGCCAAAAAAATGTCTTGTCATCAACCTTTTTAAGAAAATTAAAAAATTAAAAATATAATTTAATCATTAAATATATATTTAAGACAAAATTAATATTTTGTCTTAAATTAATGTCCTAAATCCCCCCTCTATGTAGTAGTGTATCCTTAATTTCTTGAAAATTAAACATTACAAGCTAACATTGAAATTTGAATTTTGAGACAATAAAATACCACCAAAAACATATTTTAAATTTAGGTTCAAAGGCCTAGGGAGGACCCATTCACCCATGGTCGAATGGGTCCCAAGTCCCTATTCCTGGAACCCACATTGCTCAAGGTAAAGTATTATGTGTTGGCATTAACTATTGTCATGTTTTCCATTTGAAAAATTTAATTAATTTAAGCTTTTTGATGTAAAATAGGATTATTAAGGAAAAATTAAGTCCAATTTAATTAAGGGGACCTAAAAAAAATGTAAAGGAGTACATTTTCCTACACTATATTTATCCCCCACTTTAGTGAGAGGATGACCTTGCGTCAAACTCCCACTAAAGTAGAAAATCAAGAGAGGTCTAATTGTACAACTATTGGAAAGAATATGATGACAAAGTTCAAGGAGGATGATCAAGCCCCCAAGATCTAAGATCTCATGGAAAAATAACAAAGGAAAAAGGAGACACATACCTTTGTTAAATATGTTGTAGCAATAACAAGATACTCAATCATACAATGTCAGAGACTAAAAGAAAGAAAAATAAAAAAGGGTTGGATCAAGCCTCGACTATTTGTCCAACTTGATGTGGATCAAGCCTTAGTTGTTTATCCAAAAAAATTTACAAGTGAAACCCATTGTCCACTATGCAAAAAATAATGTGCTCATGTGAGGTTGGCAAAATGTACTGTCCACTAGGTGACCCCCAAGAAGTGGCTAGATAATCAAACCAAAGTTATACCTCGTGATAACTTTGATAAGGAACCACAAAGATGGTCACAAGGCTAGCAAGTTGTGTTATGCTAGGAACTCATGAAAAGGCTCCACTAGCAAGCAAGTTATGTTATGCTTGGTGGCCTTGATACATGCAATAGGATATTCAAAGGGGTTTTTCTTAGTTCATGAAAGGTCTCACCTTAGGGAGCATTGTGCCTATTGTCTCCAAGAGAGGACTAGCAAAGATAAAATATTCACAAAATAGGTAATTCAATCCACGACATCACCACTAAGAGGAATATCATATGCTCATAAAGGTCACAATCTAGAAGGACATCAACCACAATGTAACCAAGAAGAAGGCACATCACATGGAATAAGAATACTACACTAAGAAACATAAGTTATAGTCAAAAATATCAAAATTATAATGCTAATGTATGCCCCCACTTTAAAGAAATTGCTAAACATCATGTTGTGAGAAATTTCTTTAAAGTAGAAAATGATAAATGCTAAAGAATATACAAGACATGAGAGCTTATTTGGAAAGCCCTATGCCAAGAATATGTTTCCAAGTGAAGCTATGTCATGAAAAATGGGTTGCTCCCAAATGAAATCCCAAACACATAAAGGATCCATAGATTTAGGTCAATGTATGCCTTTCCTACAATGTTATTATAGATCTCATAAATTTCATCATTCCCCAAATACTCGCAAAATAGGAAGAATGACACATAAAGAGTGAAAACAAAGAAAATATTTTGGGTCAACATGGAAGAGACCTAAAAGTCTCAATGCCTTGCATCATTCCCAAAAGGGAAATACAAGAGAAAATAAAAGATAAAAGGTTTATGACATATAGAAGAATGTAGGTACAAATAGAAGAATGAACATAAAGACATGTCAAACAAAATGATATGAAGGATCATATTATGCGCCACATGTAATCACACAAAGAAAATGAAAAGAAGACAAAGAAAAGACTAGTAAAGAACATGTGATTCAACCTATAGCAGGTCGTCTACATCCCAACCTTGTTCATCATATGCGAAAGGTAGATAAATCTAAGCCAAAGGGAAAATGACCAATGTTGTACTAGGAATATCACTAAGTTCAACACCGGGTGAGTAACTAATTTTAGGAGGATCATTACAGTTGATATCATCTTGTAATGGCTTGAATTTTCACCCTTTGCAAATTCCCCATTTACACACCCCTTACCAAGTAGAAAACGTGATCTAGATGATGTATATTCCACATCCACTTCCATTTTCAATCCACTTGGCAGCTCATTTATGTGTTAGTGGGTGAATTTCTATCAGGGATTCTAGCACGTGGCATGCTTCCATTCTGATAAGATTCCTACCTTTGGAATCCATAGAGGCATTACACTCCTCCATTGGATGCAAAGTGTAATGTTTGCTACTTTTTGAACCAACTTCAAATATATTTTTACCTCCTGTAGTCATTCAAATTAGCTATTCTTCCATTCAATCTAGCTGCTTCACAATTCTTTAATCTTGGACAAACTTCTTGACAACTTCTTGATCAATCACACTCACTTTCAGCTCCTTCACACTTCATCACCACAATTGTAGCTGCAATTTTTTTCTTTGTAGGGTCCTCCTCTTCATTTTTGTGGCAGCGTTGACCTTGGAGAGATTGGAAACTCACATCATCCTACATTTTCCTTGAGTACATGTGGTTGAGAAGGTGATATCAATCCATTTCCATCTACGTTTACATTATCTACTTGCATAATAACATATTGTCATTTGAGTATTGCTTGGTATTTCCATTCCTATAGCTTCTTTATCATCTTTCTACAATTGTTTCTATTTGGCTCTCCATGTAGGTAGAAACACTAAAGGGTTAAGTGCATAGATCTATGACAAAAAAGGCTCTTAAGATGCCACTTGTTTTCTAAAATCAGAAAAATTTGATTTGCACGAGAAAATGAAGATAGTTACGCTCAAAATTTCAAGATGCAAAAAGAACAAGAGTTGAAGTAATATGAGTCTAGTTTCTAAGCTACTAATTATTTTTGAAATTAATGAAGATTAAGGGTCTCAAAAAGGGGCGAACCCAAAATAGGTCTTGTTTTTATAAAAAAAATAGTATAGTGTCTAAGGGCCCCCCTTTTTGATTAACCTTTTTTTAGAATTTCAAAAATATGAATGATGAGAAATTAGCTAACACCATGTAGTTTATCATCATTCTTTTGAATATTTTTTTTAATGAATATAATATTTTATGAATTTTTCAAATTGTACACATCCTAAAAAGCTAAAATTTGAGTGTGCTACCCCCTAATTTTTTTGAAAACTAATCAAAAATTGATTTATTTTCATCATGTGTAGAATGGAGTCTATTTTTAAAAATGTAATTTGTTTCACGTTTTGATGAATGAGTAAAATTCTATCCTAAATCTAGCACATTTTGTTTTTGACCAAAAATGGAGGCATTTACAAGATAAGTTACGGATCAAAACCTTAACTAAATCAAAATGAAAAAGGAATAATATATTTAGATAGCTAAGAGAGAGGTTAACGTAATCATGGTTTTTTTATAAAATTGCATTGAAATACATGCAAATGTGACAATGAGCAATGCAAAAAAAAACATGAGGAAATTTGTCAAATCCTGTGCATTCACTCGTCCAAAAAGTATTGATAGTAAGAGTGCATGGTTTATGATCATTAGATGGGTCAGTTTCTTCCTTCGTCTTTCCTCCATTCCTCTCCGTCCTCCCTCTCCATCCCCTCCATTCCACTCTCTGGTTTCCCTCCCTTCCTCCACTCCCTCTCTCCATTTGTCCATCCTCCACTCCATCTCCCTCTTTCCTCCCCCCCTCTCTCTCCGTCTCTTCCTCCTCTCTCTCTCTCCTCCATCTCTCCCTCCACCCCTCTCTCTCCACTCTCTCCTCCTCTCTCTCTCCTTTCCTTTATCTCTCCCTCTGACCTCTCTCTCACTCACTCTCTCTCACTCCTCTGATTCTCCCTCCTCTCCACCATCCCTCACCTCCTCCTTCCTTCCCCTCCATCCATCCACCCTCCTCCTTCCCTCCTCCTCCCTCTCCGTCCTCCACCCCCTCCTCCACTACCCCCCCTCTCTCTCTGTCCACCCCCCATCTCCCCTCCATCTCCACCCCTCTCTCTCCACCATCCCTCTTGATCAACCCCTCTCCTCCCTCTCAGTCTCTCTCTCCCTCCTTCCATTCTCCACTCCACCACTCCTCCCTCCCACCCCTCTTTCTCTCTCCATTCTCTCCCTCTCTTCCATTATCTCTTTCATTCCTCTCCACTCTCTATCTCCACTCTCTCTATCCATCTCTCTCTCCATTCTCCCCTCCCTCTCCCTCTCTTTCTCCGTTCTCCCTCTATCTCTCCCTCTCTCTCTCCTCTCTCTCTCTCCTCCCTCCTCTCTCTCTATCTCCTCTCATTATCCTCTCTCTCTATATATATATCCTCCACTATCTTTCTCTTTATCTCTCTCTCCTCCCTCATCTCTCCCATCCTCTATCTCCCATCTCCATCTCTCTCTAATCTCCGTTCTCTCCTTCCATCCACTCCACCCCCTCCATTCTCCCTCCATCCTCTCTCTCTCTCTCTCTCTCTCTCTCTCTCTCTCTCTCTCTCTCTCTCTCTCTCCACCACCTCTCCATCCGCCCCTCCATTCCTTCCATTATCTACCCTCCCTCCTCAGCCTTGTCCTTCATCCTCTCTCTCTCTTAGGTTATCCATCTTATCCTCCCTCTGTCTGCCTCCATCTCCCTCTCCTCCTCCTCCTACCCCTCACGTCTCTCATTCCCTCTTCCACTATCTCTCCCCTCTCCTCTCCTTCCCTTCCTTCCTGTCTCCCCCCTCTCTTCCTCCCTCTCCTTCCATCCACCTTCCTTCCACCTAATCCCCTTCCTGTCCCTCCAACTCCACCCTCAATCCATGACTATCAACCATTGTCCCTCAACCCCTAATCTCTCTCCACCCCCTCTCTCTCTCCCCACTTTGAATTAGTTTGATATATAACTCCAAATCACATCTTTTCTTTATCTTTCTCTCCCTTCCCCTTTCCACCCTTTCCTCCCTCCATCCCGGGTCTCCTTCCTCCACTCCCTTTCTCTCTCCCTTCCATTCTTTCATCCTCCATCCACTCCATTTAAGTCTTTATTTCTCTCCCTCAGTCTCTCTCCATTATCCTCCCTACTAGAATAATCCTCCCTCCACTCCCTATTCCCTCTTTCAGTCTCCTCCCTCCTCTGTCTAAAAGATTTCAATGCAGCCTTTGGTGATTGTGTTTTACTGGAAACGAGGGGAAAATAGGGGTTGACCCTGTGATTGAGGCCCACATGTTTCTAAATTTTTTTGGTTCAACACTTTATCCAACTAAAAAATTCCTTTTTTATGCAGCTGACTCCTCGTTGTACCAATCTATGCTTGATCCATCACCATTTTACCACTAATTTGGATGCTAGACAATGTAGAAGAAGACAATTTGAAGTTTCTACATCATTTTATATTATATCTTAGGTAATATATTCATTTTGGTAATACTGAAATGTTTTTATTTAGTTTATTTGTTTAATTTTGACAATATAAACCAAATTCTTTTCATGATTTTATTAATCATAATAGTTTTACATAGAATTCAACATTGAATTAGATGGGAGTTGCATAATTTTTTTTAATTTTTATCATTTTGAAGAAAAAAAATGAAAAAAATGACATAATTTAGATGAATTCATATGTAACTTATATAAATGACATCAACTTAACATAAATTCTCTTATGAATTCTATTTGCATTTCTTATAGTAGTCCATTTCCTTCATGGCTAGTGGAATTCACTCTATTTCATTTTAGGTAGATGTTTATATTCTTTTTTTTTTGTTTTATTTTGATAATTTATAGACCATTCATTTTATGATTTTATTAATCTTCATTGTTACACATAGAATTCAACATTTAGTTAGATGGATCCTACATGTAAAAGTTTAATTTTTAGGAGTTTGAAGATAAAAATGGAAAAGATGACATAATAGATTCAAATTCATGTAAACATATATAGAGGATTTAAAAATTTTCCTCAAGGAAATGCCTCAAAGCAATGTGGTCTCATGGAATTTAAACAACTTATATATCTAGAGGATTTCAAATATTCACTTCTGGTCCTTGATGGATTGTACCTTTAACCTCTTCTAATGTAACTACCACATTACATCTAAATCAATTTTTTCTTGCTCCTTGATGGAATGCAACTTTAACCTCTTCTAATTTAATTCTATTCATTTGATGTCTTCATGATTTAGGGTGTTAGAATGCTAAGCATGCACAAGTAAGTAATTATTTGAATCATCAGTCAAATACTTCCCTTCAATTTTCTTCTTGAAACTAGAATATATTTGAAAACATCCATGCATTCATGCCTAAAATCATATTCATCTTCATAAATATACTAATATCTTATCTTGTTGAAGAACCATTTCCTCGTGAATTAAGAACTTGATCCTAGGCAATGGTTAATACCTAGACTTGTTGTGAGGTTTTTTCCCTAGTATAGTGTGAGTCAAAATTTCTATTCAATGTTGACTTGTGACTTTTAGTGATGGTTGTGGGAAAAAAAATATTTTCAAATAATTTGGAAAACCTAAGAGCTTTCATCAATGTTAATGCAAGTTTCCATTCATTATTTTGTGCGATAAAAAATTCACCTTCATCATGTGCTTAGATAAATTCAACTGACTTGACATAGTTGTTAATGCAAGTTTCCATTCATTCATACCATTTACCTTTCTAAAAAATAAAAAATGGGAAAATTTTGTGCAATTTAAAATGCTTATTGTCTTTCTAAGTTACCTCATTTCCAAAGAAATAGTGAATAATTCCAAGATATAGCATCACAAACCCTTCTTTGAATTCATTATTCAAAAAAAATGTCTTCAATAACTCACGCAAAATGATGATTTAGCAACCCTCCTTTTGGCAGCACATGCATATAGGCCTACAAAAAATTAGTACCAAGTTTCATATATTTTCACTAGTTGCATCAAAATTTATGAGTTTTTTGAAGCTCTCTATAAACCCTAGGTTGGGGACATCAATGTTTGATAAGATATGCAGTGTTTGATTTAAGCTACATTAGTTACAATAGGAATCAAAAGACATATTTGATAAGATGTGCAATGTTTGATAAGTTACATTATTTATGGAATGTAAAGAGATGCTTTGAGTTTTAAAGATAATGCAATGCAATGTAATGAGCGATATGAATATGTTTCATAAAATGCTTGGTGTGTTTCGTAAAATGAAATGTAATCATTGGTATGGATATGTTTCAAAAAATGCATTACTTACTTTTCTTACAGTATGGAGGTAGACATGTATGATGTTTTTTGTAGCATAGACATGTTTGATAAGATGCTTTGGTAGACATGTATGGAAAATGTGGTAGCATAGAAAAAGGTAGTGAGCTATTTGAAATAACGCCTCAAAGAAATGTGGTCTCATGGTGATGTCTATCACCATGAGACCACATTTCTTTGAGGCATTTTTCCAAACAACTCACTACCTTCTTTCATAAAATTCTTTGGTAGACATGTATGAAAAATGTTGTAGCATAGACATGTTTGATAAGATGTTTTGGTAGACATGTAGAGAAAATGTGGTTGCATAGAAAAGGGTAGTGAGTTGTTTGAAAGAGTGCCTCAAAGAAATGTGGTCTCACATGGTGATGTCCATCACCATGAGACCACATTTCTTGGAGGCATTTTTCCAAACAACTCATTTCCTTATTTCATAAAATACTTTGGTGTGTTTCATAAAATGCAATGTAATCAGCGATATCAATATGTTTTATAAAATACATTACTTACTTTTCTTCTATGTGTGTTTGTGAGCATGTAGCATTCAACATCATGCTAAGGAAACAAGAAAATCCTCTAACATCGGAAGACCGTGAAATTAAAAATGAAAGGAGAAGAGAATAAAAATTGCAATCTCGTGAAGAAAAGGAATTGCAGCCCACACAACAAGAAATTCCCATACAATCTAAGAGAGACGTCCAATTGGAAGTACAAAGGGCACAAATGAACAAACTTTGTGGAAGGAAACAAATGGATCTTGAAGTTTTAGGCACATAATCAACCATAGGTGAAGTTCAATGTACACCATCTACAATATATCATGCTCAAAGTACAACAACAATCACATCTCCACTTGAAGATAGACCACCAACAACATGCAGTTTTTAAAGTACATCAGCAAACACATCTCTATTTGAAGGCTCTCCACTTACTACATCTCAAGTTGTAGGTACAACATCGTCTACATGTTAATCTCAAGGTATGTCATCAATTTCACCTCTGATTGAAGGTACAAAATATATCCTTGATGTTGTTGACATTCCTAATGTTGACACAACTTTACCCTTGAGAACCCCTCCTATAGTTTTGCATAGAAAACCTAAATATTGTATTGATATTGATTCCAATGTTTTGAAATGGATGCCTAATAAGATTCCAAAACGTACATGTCAAAGACATGCATAGAGGATATGGAGTTTATTTTTTGAGAAGCTAAGTGAGGGTGGAAGATGTCAACTATTTGTTGAAATGATGAGGCAACTCAAATTTAGGCCCACCATGAAGTCTCTTGGAATAATAAGATCAAATTACTCAAGTGAAAATTCCATTGTAAATAATTTGATGAGTTCATAGGAGATCACAGGTTCTACCTCTTGCACAAAAGATAGTTGTGCCAAACGACATGTGATGACAATAACAATGTTAAGTAGTCAAACACGCAACAAGATGAACCTTACAAAGACAAGTCTTTGAAAATAAGTAGATCATCTCTAATGAGAGCCAAAGGAATGCATGAAAGAGTGGAGGATCCAAATAGCAATGAGTTATGAGAATTCTCGGGTAGAGTACCACGAAAAGATAAAGAAATTGTTGAAGCCTTGAGGTCCATAATACAATAATTTTGGAAGGATAACATAAGGACCTCTCCCAATCAAAGAGATGTTGTAATAAGGAGAATTTGTAGTAAAATATGTGAGCCCCATGCAAAGATTTTTTTGGATACCTTTCAAACCCAATTTTTTTCTGATTTTGTATGGAGGTTTCCTTAAATTAAAGTATGCCAAATGTATTTTGAAATGCTAAAGAATTTTTATGTCAAAATAAATCACACACACACACACACACACACACACACTACTTGTTGTTATAGAGTGCATATTGAGTTTTCTAACCATTCTAGTGTTTATCAATGTATATGTGTAGATATGCATACTAACAATGTTTTGCAAGAATGTAACATAAGGCCTTCACCTAAATCTTCAAGGGAATTTTTATCTTCTATTTTATGTGAAAGAGTGGATGGTCAATTTTTTACAAGAAATCATGTTTGTATGGCACATGTGATCATTGTGGTGGCATGCAACATTTTCTAATTTTATAACACATGGCTAGTACACACACAATTGGAAAAGAAATTGTGGAATTTGGAAAATACAAGACAGTGGCCTATAGTCTAAAAGATGGGAAAGAAGCAAAGAAGTGTGAATTGGTTAGTGATAAGTTTCTAGTGTATTAGTTTATGGGAATTTTTTGTGATCAGGTGGTCTATGAGTATGTAAGGTATACCCATAGAGCTTGATGGTTCGACTCAGTTCAAGATATGCAAGGACACGTTTCCACTTCATAGCTTTTTTTTAGTTGTCAACTTGACATAAAACTACACACTAAAGCCACAAAACGAGGTGCAATCACAATACCACAACTCCATGCAGGTTGCTATATTTGTGCATATAGCATTCATTCATGCAAATGATAGTACAAAGGATAACAAGAAGGTATTAAGGGAGTATAACTTTTAAATCAATGATGATCGCACACATTCTACAAAGTTTTTGTAAGGTTGATTTTAGATTTTCTATGCTAATCTAGCTAGTAGGGGCATATCATTTAGTCAACATATCATATAGTTAGATAACTGTACATCACAATTCAAGAACTATAGAATGTTTTACTGGTTGAGCAAGATTCATAGGATAAGTGGTGTTCATCATATGTCGAACTTCTCAGAGGTTGGACATGGAAAGGGGGAGCATGATGGAGTAGGTGCATGTATCAAAAGATCCCTGTCATGAGAAGAGTTAAAGTACAAAGACAGTGTAAAGTTGACAGATGTAAAATCAATTGTTGAGTGGTGCAATCATGTAATGGGTCTAGGTAATGAAGGTAATTCTTTAGTCTATATATTTTTTCATTTAGTAGATGATACTAACTTTGCAAAATATGAGGATTTTTGTACACTAATAGGATCGAGTGAGCTACACTCTTTTAGAAGCTCTAATGCAAGTACATGGACTATCTATATGCAGAAGATGGCATTCTTTTGTTATGCATGTACAATTCAAGCATGGAATTATTGCTACTCAAAAGAGTGGGTTGACAAATGGTCTGTAAGAAGTCTAACCCCACTTGAAACTTATTAGCTCTTAACGGCTCTACAAATCACAAAGATGTAATCGTCTATTGAATTTGATCATGTATTAGACCTACTAGAACCAGGTAATATATCTTACTTTCTTGTTTTATTTTGATGTTTATGAAATACATCTAACAAGATGAACATATCAATGTAGGGCATGTTTATGCGGTGGTTGCAGATGAATACAATGTAGAGGGAACATATTACTACCTATGTCGTATCAAGGCCAAAAAGAAATTGGAGGCCCTAGTTATGGATGGAGAAAACATAGAATATCCTACAAGTTTGGTGGTTGTTACTGGAACATGGCTTAGAAGGTACCCATTTAAGAATGTTGCAGTTTGGTTGTTTGAGTACTTCGACATGCATCAAAATATTCTTCACTGCTTGAACCTTGTCATTGTAGCCAGTGTTCATTTGATCAAATATAAGGGAAAACCTGCGAACACAAATTTTTGGAAAGTGTGTGAGTCTGACCACAAGGAAATAATTGACACAATAAAGAGTAGAGAAAACCCGGATGGTTCCCTTGATTGATTTTTAAGTATGCACATTGAATTTGTAAAGTCATGTTATCGATCACTATTTCCTTTCAAGGGTAAGTTTGATTATAGAAGGGTTTGCAAAATTGCATTATTGTTAATTTGAAAAATGACATTATATGCTACTCTCTGTTGACTACCTTTAAGTTGGTATTTAGGAATGTCATTGATGCATTTGTGACTATCTTTTCACCCGCTTAATAATTAGATGTTTGCTTTAGTGAAGAGATATGAAAGACTAGTGAAGGAGAAAAAAGGGAAAGGCTTCATTAAAGATTGTCAACTTAAGAAAAGAACATCGATTGCTAGTACAAGTGTTCAATGGCATGAGAAACATCAGTTTCTGGTGCATTTTTTGGTTTTTAATCTTATCTTTATTTTCCATTTCCTATATTTGTTGGCTTCAACCTTTTGCATGAAGGAAAATAGGTTTCACAACTTCAATCTGTTGAAATGGACACACAACTAAAAAGCCAAAACTAAAAAAAGAAATCCTTAGAGATGCCTTTATAAAGAAATTAAACTTCTCAATTCACCCCTTCATTGAAACCTTCCTCCTTGGCATATTTTCTTTCTCTTCTATAAACCCTAGAACTCCTTCCATCGTCATTATTTAACATTAAAACTTGATCAACCATTCCTCATTTAGTATGCTTCAACTTGAGGCTAAAGTTTGCATCAAAAGGTTGTGAACCCACCTTTCCAATTAATATGTCCCCACTATATATAAGTCTAAACCAATAAATGGGAATCCATCATTGTCAAGCTTATCTACTACGAGGTTTTCTGTGTTTGTCTTTCCAAAATCTACTCTAATCTTGGTTGAATTTTAGAGTCACTATCATCATGATCTATCTCTTTACATAATCTTAGTCACCCTTCATACACATCATGATATAGAGCAGGGGAAAAGCTTGACACAGTATGATTGTTTCAACACACTTCTTCAAGGGGTTCATTGAAAATTAATGCACAAGACATCTTAGTACACCATGTCACCATTAACAACCTATCCTAGTGGGCATCCAAGCAAGGAAAAACACACCAAGGAAAAAACAACATGAACAGTGGGGAAAAAAATGTTTCAATACCCTCCAACACCTTTGAAAACACCCAAACATTCTTTAACCAACCAATCTCTCCAAACAATCACTTGGAATTTGGTTCTCTTGTCAACTTTGACAACATAGTCACATGGCCAATAGCAAAAACAAAGGATGGAACAACATGAGCATAGATCTTGGGTTGTCTCAGGTTATTAAAAAAATATCAAGATGATTCTCAACCCTTTTTGGACTCAAACTTCCATGATACAATGTTCCAAGGCACAAATCAACATAATGGTTTATTGACACAAGGCATAAATGATGCACTATTACTCAACCAACATAAGAAAAATTGATCTAATGGAACCTTTGGTCTACATAGGATTCAAATAACATGGAATAATTCTCTACACCTAGAAAACATCAAACAATGCATGGATTTATCAAACCCTAGGTTGGAGGGGTGTATGATTAATGTTTCACCATGGAAAGAAGCAAACTGCTAGGAAGAACTTCCACCCACATTCAAGAAATGAACCAAAACCTTGTAAGGATGTAGATGAGGTCAAAACAGAATTTTTGAAAAAAAATCAGCATTTCCCCATGGTGGAATCTCAAGTTATGGCATTTTTTTCACAAGTTTGAAACCTTAGGCAAGGTTTAGAGTAGTTTTCACAAAAAAGTTTGTATCTTCCTCCAAAATCAATGGATTTGAGTCAAACAAAAATCATTGCAAGTTGATGAACCCCTATAGCTTTTACAATTAACTTATGGTATGTACCAGCAAGTGCAAATATGTACAATGTGAAAGAATAGTTGGATTTTGTAAGAAAATGCAGTTTAAAACGTGCAAACTTGAGGTGTACTTCATTCCAACTTCAACCAACATTTATTTCATGTTTTCAAGACATATTTATGCTTCTAAAATCATTTAAAGGCCTCCAACCTACCCACAACTAATTGGTTAACAAATTTGCAAAGTTGTCATCATAACATTGACAACTTTTTAGCAACTTTTACAATATTTTCCTAAATTTCACCTAATGACCAAAAATGGTCCTAAACCACTTAGGATTAAATCAAATGACCTTATTTACATCAATCAAACCAAAAAAAAGAAATAATCAAATTTTCACAATATAACCCAATATTGCATCAAAGTGTACCAGGGTGCCCCTCCACCACATCATGATGATCTGGATTTCCTTCATTATGCATCATGATCACCCTTCAATCACTATCATCATAATGTGGCTTTCCTCATTATGCATCAAACCTAGTTTTCAATGTGCTATGGTTTCAATAGGGACTTGGCATTAGTTTTCAACTTGAAACATGTCAATATTCACTGCCAAGCCTTTAACTTCCATGAAAATGTAAGGTTTTCTTTTTACTACCTTCTCATGAACCATACTTACACATAATGACTATACCTTATTGATATGCATTTATAAAGGCCACTCACATCAATATTTCATAGTGTTGCCCCAAACAATCTACTGCCCCCTACCCTTAGAATGCCATCCTTGTCTCATACTCTTACTAGTTATGAATCAAGCACACTTAAAAGCATTCCTCTTGCTCTCACTTCAGATCTGCTATCCAATCTTGTATCTCAAAACAAGACATTGTATTCTCATATCATTACACACAAAAAATAGTGATACCAATTACTGTACCTATATCAATGGGTTGCGCCTTCAAAAATTGTTGCACCTTCAATGCCTAGGGTTTCAAAACCTTACCAATCAACAAGCTCTTAACAAAAAGGGTTTATCCTTATGAAATATAAGGCTCAACAATCTGCACATACTATTTCTCATGAATTCAAACAATACCCATTTGTCATTGAAAACACATAGATGATTTACCTCCAAACTCAAGAATCAAACATGCAACTTAATCCCTTTTCACTCATGCACGTGAATATCATAAAAATAAGCCCCATGAAATAATTAAAATTCCTTTCAATGCTTTTGTCATAAAGTAAAAGACCTTTGACTTAAATACTTTATGCTTTCTTTGAGTATTTCCTTTTCCTCTTTCTATAATTTGATGATCCTTTGTATACTTTATGGTGGTTGTCTATTTATTATCATTTACCTCACATTATGGTCTTGACCTCCACGCATAATGACATTTACACCCTATTGTCCCTATAAATTTGCTAATGGCATGACTATCCATTCTTTGTAGAGTGTCCCCTCTTTCTTATTAGCGCTGTCTTAAAACTAACAGAGCCTTTTATTGTTCTCTATAGAAATGTGTTTGTTAAAGTGAAGTTGAAATAAGAAAATTAAGTGATGGAAAAGTGGTAGTCATTAAAAGTGTGTGTTTTTGCAATTAGAGTCAAAAGGTCAATGGAAAGGACTTCCAAGTGAATTTTTCCAAGATAATTCATTTGACGCAAGGAGATTTCCAGATTTTTAAATGATTTACACTTGTGGTAATAAATATTTTTTCAGTAAATTTTAGCTTATTTAGGTGAGGCACTGGTTTTCACTCCAAGATACGTTCAACCGAGAGAATCCCTTAAGAGTCCAAAGTGCAAAATGGTTGCAATCTTTGATGGGTTGTTACTCAAATATCATGACACTTAGAAACTTCTTGTTCAAGCCCATGGGAGTGTGTTGGGCTCCTCTACAATAACCTCTCTCAATTTTTTCTATCTCAGAGGCATTTTTCTATGCTGGTGACTTTTTACTTGAGGAAAAAGTTCTCAAATGCAAGCAGTGTAAAGTTGCAAAGTGGTGAAACTTTCATTATGCAACTCATGTGACCAAATGAACTATTCTTACATGTCTATATGGATACATTTGTACACTAGGAATGGTCCTCTTTCACACCCAAACACACTGAATCACTCCAAGCTACGATCAACTGGCAGAATCCCTTAAGAGTATAAAATGCAAAATGATTGCAATATTTAATAGATTGTTACTCGGATACCATGACACTTAGAAACTTATCATTTGATCCTTTTGGATTATATTGTAATCCTCTACAATAACCTCTCTCATTTTTCTCTATCTTGGAGGCATTTTCCTGTGGCAGTGGCATTTCACTTGAGGAAAAAGTTGTTAAATGCAAGTAGTATAAAGTTGTAAAGTGGTGCAACTTTCGTTCTACAACTCGTGTGACCAAACAAAAAATTCCAATGCATTTGAATGGGTATTTTTACACTAGGAATGGTCATATTTTGCACTAAAACACACCAAATCACTTTGAACTACATTCAACTAACTGAAGGGTGATCCCACAAAGCTAGTTTACAATTTTTGGGAGATTCTAATTTTTGCTAAAATCACATTTCTTAGAAAATTTAATGATTTAAGCCTTAAAATGTTCCATTTAAATCATTCCAATTGAATATGGTTTGATCAAACTACCTTAGATCAAACACCCTTGGATAGAACCCCGCTAGTTTTAAACCATACCCATAACAGAGTCTCCTTTACACTTATCAAAATGCTGATAAAAAATCACTTTTGGTTTACCTTTTGGGGGATCAAATGAATTCATTTAAAAATTATTTTTTGTAAGTATTTATTCCTTATCATAAGCTTCCCAGAAAGTATAATTTTAAATAAATTTAATTTAATTATTATATTTATTTTTTATTTCTTGTGAATGTAGGTTTTTCACCAAAAATCAAGCTCTTTGTTCTGCACATGTGAAAAAATAGAAGATTGTCAAAAATATTTTTGAAAAATATGAGTGCACTAGATATTGAAGTCTTTGATCCAAAAACAAAGAATTTCAATACATACAAAAAAATTTGTGTTATACAGTTCGCCTATTTCTAAATTATAATTGGTTTGACTTCAAAACTTGATTAAGGAAAAAATATTCAATGAAACACTATGAAACCAATTGGAAGCACTATATATCATAGTTACAAATCTAAATTCGAAAAATTTAGAATTTTATCCTTCATGGAAAAAATGTTGTGTTATATGGTGAGCGTCACTCCTTAAGAAAGGTACTAGAAAAACTAGGTTTTGAAGGAGATGGAAAAAGAAGTGCAATTTGATTCAAAAAAAATTGAAAAAAAATATATTATAATCTACAGACAAAATGTTACAAATCACTATTTTGCATCATCTTTAAATTCCTCATGGTTTAGCTGCTATAGGTGGCTAAAAGTGAAGATTTAGTTAAAAAAAAAAAGTTCAATGTCTAGTTTGGCAAAAACTGGTAAACCAATATTGTGGGATCACCCTGAATCCCTTAAGAGTCCAAAGTGCAAAATGTCTGCAATCTTCAATGAGTTGTGTAACACCAAGAAAATGCACAAGACAAGATTAAGAGCAAACATGCAATACAAATCTAAATGAAAATCTAATGCTAAGCAACAAAGAACAAAGGAAAGTCAAAAAACGTAATAAACTAAACAATCTCACCAATTTCAAACGTATTTCCATGATTCATCTCGATTGCCCTTCTCCATTTTTCTTGTGTAGTATAATTTCCCTTAGATTTTTCAAGAGTTCGTGCAAGTATAGCCTATGATAGTGATTTATCAAAACATCGAAGATTCGAGATAAGTGCTCTCAAAAGTCATAAGATTTCCCAAGTTTTCGAGAGAGATTGGAATGAAAGATCAATTTATAGAAAATTGATTATTTGAACGACAAGCCAAGATTGAAAGATCAACGGACGGTTGAGATTGATTGATTAGTCATGCATTCTGATAACTGTTAGTAGTGACATGAGTGATACAAATTAGAAATAGAATTAAAGATTAAATAAAAGATTTAACCTTCAAGTTTGGTATTCGAAAACAAAAGAATTATCTTTGCATGACAAAGATAAATATTCATTAAAGCAACTCTTGTTCGAATGCACGCACAAGGTTTAATTAATTAAATAGGAATATTTAATTAATCTGCATGTACACGCATTTGAGTTAGCACTGGATGATTGAATTATTTGACGAAGAGATTACTCGAGAATGCCACTTAGACATTAAATCAAGAGTTAACTGAGCGATTTGAAATAGATGTCAAGTCGAGTCAAAGTGAATACTTAGATAACTCACACAATTATCTAAATATAGAGGAATGCGTTAAAATATAATTCATGAATTAAATAATTCATTTAATTCAAGATTTGATATTTCAAGAATAATTAAATAAATAAGATTTATTTAATTAAGTGATGAAGGGATTTAAATGAATAATTAAATAAATAAAGAATTTATTTAATTATAGTTGAAGTATGATAAAGAGTAAATTAAATAAGAATTTATTTAATTTGACAAGAAGGATAAGGTTAATTAGTAACATAACTAAATAAAAAGCGTTTATTTAATTAATCGATAGAATAAAGAAAAGTGTGAATTAATTAAATAATTAAGATTATTTAATTAATAGAAGAATTAAAGTTAAAGTGAATAATTAATGTTAAGATGAATTAATTAAATAATTAAGATTATTTAATCATGACCATGAAGAATAGGAATTATGAAGAATATTGAAGTCGCAGGCTTAGACCAAATTTTGGTGTCTACATTTGCCCCTCTTTGATACAATGTCATTTCGGCGTTGTGTCAAAGAAAATCGATAAGAAATATGCCCCAGTAATGCCCTAGTGTAAAACAGGTGAAGGTATGCCCCCTCAGGAGGACAGGTGGGTTCAAAGAACATGAGTGTGCTCTCGAAATCAATGAGAGAACTAGAAGATGAAAGAAAAAGAGGATAGAGGAAAATAGATAATGGTGGTGAAGATGTAGAAAAGAAGAAATGTTAGTGCAAAAAGAAACATGAATAATAAAAGACTGTGATTTTAGTATTAGCAATCTTTGATGTTTCATCATATCACAAAAGGCGTTGCGCTTTATCATCATTGAGAGGGACTAATACAAATGGAGAAAAATACCATGATATGACATAGATCAAGGTGTGCAAGGTCATCCACTTGCTAATAACAGACAGTCGCAGACAAGGAGTGTCTTTAACTCATACTAAGGACACAAGTTGCCCCAGTCTTTTTGTCAAGACAAACCACAGACAAAAAAAAGAAAGTAAAAGACAGGTCATGAGACGTCATCGCTCCTCTAAATCCTTCATGGGACATCCTTGAGGAAACTAGTAACATGACTCAAAATCCAATTTAAAAGATGACAGATAGCAGTCAAAGAAAACAAAATTTTGATACATCGCGACTTCTCTAAATCCTTCATTGGACATCCTTGAGAAAGATAGTAACATAATTCCCATCATAAAGACAACTGAAAAGATAAGATAAATAAGCCATAAAGTCAAAAAGCCAGTAAAATATTTGTCAAAACTTGATCTTGTTTGTTTGATTTGTGTTGATTGATAGAGCCTGATGTCAGGAAATACACATACTGGATAAGACTGTGAGTCTGGTTTCAATGTTATGACTATCTGTATAAGGCATGACAAAGCCTGGTTTCAGAAAGACATGTATCATATAAGATGTTGAGTTAGATACCGTTGATGTGATAACCTATGTAAGGCTATGTTTGATTGTTTGACCTTGTCGATTATGCAGGAAGGACTCATCTTGTATAAGAAAAATTGTTTTGTTGATAGCTGTATTCAGGAAGGACTCATCCTGAATAAGATACCAGATGGCCACCATGATGATGTCTATTTCCAGGAAGGACACATCCTGTAGCAGACATTTGTTGATATGTTTTTGATTGTTTTGTTTGGCAAGTTGTTTGATTTGACTTAGAGACATTGTTGACTTGTTTCACCAAATTAATGTGTGACTTGATATGACATGTTAACAATTGACTGTGTGTGATGACAAACCCTAATGGACTGACCTAGTGTGGCCTCGAGGGCCCATCGATTGATGGCCTTTCCTACGTTATACACATAGAGACCTCATAGTTCAACTTGACTTTGACCGACAAGACTGACTACAAATAGAAGATGCATGTGAAAGTGAATTTGACGAACCCTAATGGACTGACCTAGTGTAGCCTCAAGGGCTCATGAATTGATGGCCTTGCCTACGTTATACACGTAGAGACCTCGTAGTTTGACATGACCAATGACCTTGTCATATAGACATATGGATTGAATCATGAATTTATATAGACAAACCTAAACGGACTAACCTAATGCCTCAGGGGCACATCGGCAGATGGCCTTGCCTACGTCCAGTCGTAGAGGCAACATAGTTCGACAAACAACAAATAGTGACAAGTGCAACTGACTTTGACTCTATTTTTGGATTTTTTTGAAATGTTTTGATTTTTTTTGTCTTTTTGAAGTTTTTTGATGTTTTTGTGTTTTTTGAGGTCATTTTGCGATGTTTGTGGATTTTCCATGGTTTTACGTCTCCAACACAACCAATGTAAGAAGCAATATGACACATGTCAAGTGTTTGCCCCTAGTCGAGTATAAGACCAATTGACTATGAATAGGGTAAAATGAGGGATATGAAATGCACTTGATGTCAATCGTTCCAGGTTATGGGAAAGACTACCACTTATTATGAATGGTATATACGAGCGATGGATATAAAAGATAAAGGATATGTATAGGGATAGGTAGTATGTATAGGGATAAGGGATATGTACAGGAAAGTGGACTATATACAATGATAAGGACTATGTACAAGGATAAGGACTAGATTAGAATAATAGTAGACAAAGGAGCAGAGTTAACTACACATGGCGCCTGTTTGCCAGGTTTTCACCATGGTACCTATCCAAAGCGCCACCGAAGTGGTTTTCACTATTGGATGAATGATTTGTCTTTACTATTTTCTAGATTATCTAATTTTTTTGGTGTTACCAAGATGCCTGTTTTCCAGGTTTTCACCTTGATAACGATTTTTGTGATTTTGTGATTTTTTTTTGCTAATTAAACAAAGGCTCCCAGAAGCTATGCGTAGAACTTCTTCAAATGTAGACTATTGATTGGTGAGGACAATGGTTCCCCTTCAGGAGTATAGAGTTGGTACGCTCCTGATCCAAAATCTTCTGTAACAACATAAGGTCCTAAACAGTTTGGTTCAAACTTTCCTGGTTCAATACCTTCCTGTTATAGCTACGACGAAGGTGATTCTGATATGCTTGAAGATGGTCTAGTGCCTTCTGTCTTCGCTCATCCAGGAATTCTAGCTCATGGAGTCTCGATACTTGGTACTCTTCATCATCAATGTGGCCTTTCAGGGATACCCTTAGGGAAGGAATCTTGACCTCAATAGGAAGAATAGCTTTAGAACCAAATACATGTGAATATGGAGTAGCACCAGTGGGAGTATGGATACTTGTGCGATAAGCCCATAAGGCAGGGTTAAGCTATAAATTCCAATCACAACCAGCATCATTGACAGTTTTCTTGAGGATTCTAATGATGGTCTTGTTAGATGCCTCTGCTTGGCTATTACCTTGTGGGTAGTATGGAGTGGAAAAGTGATGTTGGATATGAAATTCATCACACAAGTGGCAAACTTCTTGGTTCTTAAATGGGTGGCCATTATCAGTGATTATGGACTGAGGGACACCATACCGACAGATGATATAGTTCAAGATAAATTTAGAAATCTGTGTGTCAGTAACGTATGTCATAGGAATGGCTTCAATCCACTTCGTAAAATACTCATTGGTAGTGATAATAAATTTGTGTCCATTAGATGATGTGGGGTGGATCTTACCTATGAGTCCCCATTGGGAAAAGGGCCATGGTGAGGTTATAGGATAGAGCTCCTGTGTTGGCGCATGTATCAAGTCTCCATGAACTTGGCATTGGCGGCATTTCATTATAAAGACATATGAGTCTTTTTCCATAGTAGGCCAATAATAACCTAGTCTCATAATCTATTTGGCTAAGGTAGGACCACTAGAATGGGAACCACATATACCCTCATGCACCCCATGCAAGGTTGCTTGTGCTTCATTAGAATCTAGATGTCTCAATAAGGTATTATCTAAGGTGTGTCTATATAAGGTGTCTCCAACGATGGTGTATTTGGCTGACTTGCGGAGGAATGTCCTACGTTGGTTATTTGATAGGCCAATGGGTATGACTTCGGCATGAAGGTAATCATAGATTTATTTATACCATGGGGAATCAGGACCAACAATGTCACACACCATTTCAGAATCAGGGATATCGTAGGCTGGGACCAAAAGCTGTTCTACCAAGAACTCAAACTTAGGCACATTGCTAGGAATGTCGAGAAGTGATGAAATTGTAGCCATAGCATCTGCTACCCTGTTTAAAACATGAGGTATCTGATTAAAGTTGACTTTGTCGAAGTACTCCTTAAAGCTATCAGCCATACGTTTGTAGGGGGCAAGCTTCTCATCCTTAGTCTCATAATCATCCTTTACCTGTCTGATTACCAGCTGGGAATCACCATATACTTGTAGGTTCTTAATTTTCCACTTGACTACCATGCGTAACCCTGTCACTAGAGCTTCATACTTTGCTATGTTGTTAGTGCATGGAAATGCAATCCTGGATGACTTAGGGATGGAATCACCCTGTGGTGTAATAAACAGTATACCAGCCCCTAAACCATGATTTGTATGTGAGCCATCAAAGTACAATTTCCATGTTATGTTTGTGTCAATTGTGAATATGAACTCATCAGGAAAGTTTGCAACTAATGGGTGATCTTCCTGTATGGGTGAGTCAACTAACTGATCAGAAATGACCTGTCATTTAATAGCCTTTCTTTCTACATACTGGATATCATACTCACTAAGTATCATAATCCATTTGGCCAGTCGCCCTATTAATGCTGCCTTGCTGAGAAGATATTTTAGAGGGTCTATTTTAGCAATCAACATTGTTTGATGGTTTAGCATATAGTGCCTCAATTTTTGAGTAGCAAATACTACTACAAGATAGGCACGTTCAATGGTAATATAGTTGAGCTCATAACCTACCAAAGTTTGACTGATATAATAGACTACCCTTTCATGACCTTCATCATCGTTCTGTGCAAGCAATGCTCTGAGTGATGAATGGGTTGCTGTAATATAAAGAATCAATGGTCTTCCTTCAACAGGTGGCAATAAGATAGGTGGTGTGAGTAAATATTCTTTAATCAGTTGAAAATCCTCTCCACACCTAGCTATCCATGCAAAGGGTACTCCTTTCTTAAGTAGATGTTGAAAAGGATGTGTCTTATCTGCTAACTGCACTATAAATCTTCTGATAGATTGTAACCTTCCCTGTAATGTCCTTATTTGACTAAGATTAGTGGGTGGAGGCATGTCCATGATTGCTTTTACCTTAGCTGGATCCACTTCAATGCCTCATCTAGAAATGATATAACCTAACAGATTTCCTGACTTGACTCCAAACACACATTTCTTTGGATTGAGTCTCACTTTATACTTCTCCAGCCTCTGAAATATCTTGTCTAAAACCTATAAATGTTCTGCCCTTGTCTTGGATTTTACAATAAGGTCATCGACATAATCCTCCATAAGAGTGTGTACTAGATCATGAAAGATAGTAGTCATGGCATATTGATAGGTTGCTCCAACATTCTTGAGTCCAAAGGGCATAACATTCCAGCAATATATTCACCACAGACAAGTGAAAGCCATCTTAGGTTGGTTTTCAGTTGCAATTCTGATCTAGTTATATCTTGAAAATCCATCCATAAGGGACAACATCTCATATCCTGCTGTCATGTCAACTATCATGTCTATGTTAGGCAAAGGGAAGTCATCCTTAGGACAAGCTTTGTTGATAGCTCAAAAATCAGTGCAGATGCAGATGCCCCCAGTTGGTTTAGTGACTGGTACAAGATTGGAAATCCAATCTGCATAGTCGATAGATCTGATGAAACCAACATCTAAGAGTTTCTTGAGTCCTGCCTTGACTAACAAAGCAATTTGTTGGTGCATTTTTCTCAATTTCTATTTCACTAGTTTGGCACCTGGTTGTAAGGGAAAATGATGTAGAACAAGTTCAGGATCCAACCCTGGCATGTCGGCATATGACCAAGCAAAATTTATCTATCTTCGTGCAAAGAAGTTATGGAACTTTGGCTGCTCTTCTGTTGTCAATGACGCTGCAAAATAAACCAGTCGAGGATTCTCTTTGGTACCTATGTTGAATTCTACTAATTCTTCAACAAGCATGGGTGACTTTTCCTGTGCAATGGGGAGAATGTTCAAACCTCCATCCTTAGGTTCCTCAGAGGGGTTTTCACCTTCAGATGCATCCTTTCTTCTTACTTTTTCATTGTCTAAAGGTGCCTTTCGGTTTTCACCTAGAGACTCATCCTTTTTATTTTGTTTATTCTTTTTCTCATTTTTGTGACTGGAGGGTTGAACAGATTCCACAAAATATTCTTTGCTGTCCAAGTCAATAGTAAAACCAGCCTTATGATCACCGTTTGGTATGCCTTCTCATAATCCTAGGAACTTAGCAATTGCTTCGTCGTTCTCAAAAATGTCTAAGACGAGTGTGTCTTGTTGGTCCCAATCAATGAGTTGGGATAAACTAAGGGCATGTCATCGTCATAGTTATCAAAGTTTAATGGGGTCAAGGTAAAGATTGAATTATTCATGTGGTTACAAAATTCTTGTACTAGGTCCTTTTTCCTCTTAGGTTTGGGTCTAGGTGGATTGATAGGTGGGCCTAATGCCAAGGTTTGACTATCTGAAACAGGTGGCTTAGGTTGCCAAGAGGTAGGATCAAGTGATTCCCAATAGTAGTGTTTAAACCATTCCTCTTTTGTCATTTTCTTTGGTGGACAAGAATTCAAGGGATTGGGTGAGGAACTTAGCATCAAGTCAAGTTCTCCAAATAACTTGTCAAGGTCCATGGAAGAAGTAGAGGATAGGGAATCCCACTCATAATCATTAGAGTCAAGAGAGTCACAGTGATATTGGTCCAATAATTCGTGAGATTTCTTAATATCTTTTGAAGCACTTACTTCCTCAAGTAAGGGTAATGGGGTACTAGGAACACCAATCTGAATCGGTTGAAACCCTAGCCCTACTCCTTTTGGCCACTGAGAAACAAATATTGGTTCCATCCTCCCATCTTGGTTTAAGCCTAAACCACTATGTTCATCATATCCTTTTCTTTGCATGATTTTGAAACCCTTTCCATATAGATTTGTAGGAATATGAGCAAGTAAGAGGGGTTCCTCATCATCTTCCCTATACAACCAGGAAGTGACATCTTTTGTATTTACAGCCTCTTTGCTTAATTCTCCCCATTTGATGAAATTTGTTGTGGGAGGAACATGTATAGTGACCATAGATTTTTCCCAATCTGATGTAGGTAAACCATATGTCTTAGGAGGGATCAAATGGCTAACACAATAAGAATTCTTCATGTAATACTCTCCACAACCCTTGTCTTGGATCTCAACCCTAGGAATAGTAGGAATTGAGGGTGAAATAGATGTTCGAGTGAGTGTGGCTGGATCAACATAGGAGGATGAATTGGATGATGAGGCCTCTTGGTTTACTGGCACTTGGCGTTGGGGGATCTCTTTTAGATTGGTGCAATACTGGAAGGGATCTGGATCACCATCTATAGTTATTTTTGTGCCATTGTAAGGGAATTTAAGACACTGATGATATGTGGAAGGGACTGCCTTCATGGCATGAATCCATGGTGTACCTAGCAGAAGGTTATAAGGAAGGGTGAGATCCAAGACCTGGAACTTTGTCTTCATTACTGCAGGACCAATTCTGATAGGAAGTGTTACCACCCACTTTGATTTTCATTCCAAATCATCATAAGCTTTTATGACAATAATTTTGGTCATGTCTACGCATGCTTCTAAAATACCTAATTCCTTAATTAGTTTTAAAGTGCATAGATTTAACCCTGCTCCTCCGTCTACCAAAACTCATCTAACTTTGGTATCATCAACAAGGACTTCTAGATGTAAAGGATCATTATGGTTCATCTTTTCAGTTGCATAGTCTTGTTCAGAAAATGTGGCATGGTGATTATTGGTCAAGTAGCCCACCATTTCCTGGAAATGATTGACATCAAGATCATTAGGGACCGTGGTGTTCTATAAAGCCTTATCAAGAATAGATCGATGCTCAGGAGAAATACGCAACAATTCCAAGATTGAGATTTGGGCTGGGGTCTTCCCCAATTGGTCAAGGAGGTTATATTGTAACTTGGAAGGTTGGGGTGTTTGCTACGATGGAGGGCCTTGGAGAGTGAACTTAGTATGATGATTATTGATAGTAATGGTATTGATATTCTCATCAGCAACATGAAGGTGATTAATGGTTTTTTCGCTATTATAATCATGCTTGACATTGGCATAGTTGGCTGACATATTGGTCTTAGTACTCAAACTAGGAACAGTTCCTTTTCCATGGTCATGTAGTGGATCAGAAAAGTCTTGATGATCAGTGTTTGATGACTTCGGTTTCTGTCCACCTACTTCTATAATTCTCCTTTCGACAAGATCTTGTATGATATTCTTTAGTTGTCGATAGTTTTGTAGGTTATGCCCTTTAGTTCTATGATAATCACAAAAGGCATTATCATCCCACCAAGTTGGTTTAAATTGGCCTGGATCATATTGTCTTGGTTCCTGCAACTATATAAGATTATGTTGTAACAGTTGTTTGAATATAGACTCAATGGGTTCCCAACTCACGTTTTTGAAATCTCCTTTGTTGTTGTGGACGTTGAGTATTTTGGACCATGTTAGGAGGTTGATTGACAAAATTAAGCATGTTGGAAAAAGTATGAGGTCCTTGTAATGTGATGAGTTGTCCTGCTTGTAGCGTTTTAGCATCAACTACCCCATCATTGGTGACATTTTTATCCCGAGACCAAAATCTATTTCTATCAGGGGGGTGTTTTGTACGATCGGGTTTCTATTGGATGCTGATGTCTTGAGTTCACCCTTTTCAATGAGATCCTTCTCTATTATAACCCCTTTTTCCTCTAGTTCCAAAAAAGATGTACAACAATGTACCCTTAAGTTACTCCTGAGTTTTACATGAAGGTTTTCTTGAAACATAGTAGCTTTTTGTTTTTCAGGTATCTCGATAGGACACCTACTAGCTATAGTCATCCATCTCTGGAAGAAAGCAATGAATATTTCCCCTTCATCTTGTGTTGTGTGACACAAGGTTGCTATATTTATCTCGTGGTCTATGTTGAAGGAGAATTGCTCCACAAATTTCTCAACCAGTTCACCCCAAGATCTAATGTAGGAATCTAGACCCGAAAACCATTCTAGTGCAATTCCTACAAGACTTCTTGGAAATAGCCTCATAAGATACGTGGGGTCATAAGCGACATCTATGCATATGGTAGAAAATTCCCTTATATGTTCTATTGGATTTCGTTTGCCATTGTACTTAGGGAGATTCAGTATGACATATCCGTGAGGGAAAGGGGTCATGTACAATGATCTATCAAAGGGAAATGGGCATATGTCCTTTGTTGAAAAGGATTTCTTAGTTGAAATTGACATGTTATCCATTTGTGTTTGTAGTGCCTGCATTTGTGTTTGTAAGACGTCAACTTGAGTCAAATATGTGCTAGGGGGATTATGCGGATCTGTGTATGTATTCTGAAATCCAAAGTCTCGTGATGGGTTTTGATTAAACGTTGGTATTTTAGGTGGGTTTGGATTCAGAATGTTGGTAAAAGTGTTTTGGTCTAGAGTTCGCATAAATTGGTGTTGACCTGGGATCTGTGTAAATGGATTTTGAGTACCACTCTAGGAGAAGGGATTCTGGTTCAGAATCTGTGTGAATCGTTGGTGACTTAGAATCTGTGTAAATGGATCATGACCACCGATCTGAGAGAATGGATTTTGGTTCGGAATCTGTGTGAATGGATTCTGAGTACTAGTTTGGGAGAATGGATTCTGACTCAGAATCTATGTGAATGGATTCTGATTGCCATATTGGAAGGAGGGAATGCCTCCTATTTGTGTAATCTGTGGTATAGTACTAGTGACTGGAGCACTAGGTATGGCCATCGATTGTGGTATGGTGCTCGTGATACTAGCGTTAGGTTTGGCCGTTGACTGTGAACTTGTGACACCGACATAAGGTGTAGAGGTTGAGGTTTTAGGCCTTTTACTCCCAACAAGAGGACCGAAGGGAGTGGATGATGAAGCCCCTATAGTGAAATTAAATCCTGATGTCATCCTAGATGTACCAAATGGGGACGTATGGACTAGCGTACTCTATGTAGGTGTGCTAGATTGCATAGTTGTGCTGACCTGAGGTATAGTAGTACTAGCAGTCGTGGTATTTTTCCCTTGTGTAGGTTGAGTTTGTAAAGTATTGATATCAAATCCTCTAGGTATGGTAGCACCGTCAGCTAGCAATTTGGCTAAGTATCATTGTCGATCATTTGCTAGGTACTCATCTATGAAAGAGGCAAACTCAGGGTCCTGTGCGGCAGCCTCTATGTCTTCTACTGCAATATGTCCTTGAGTGTTTCTAGTGGTGAATTTGTCTAATAGAGTTTTATGAGGTCTTGAAGAAAATGGATTGATGAATTCATTTGGGTTCGACATCTTTTCTCTCTCTCTTCTCTTAAACCTAGTTTCGACCATGTAAGATTAGCTCAATATGCAAGGAATGTAAAACTACGTCTATGGACAATATGACTCTAATCTATGTTTTTGGAATTTTTCGAATGCAAAATAAGGAATGTTCTAGGATGACACTAGTCTAAACTCTAAAGATGCAAAGTCTAAGCAAGACCCTAAAGTGATCAATTCAATAAACCCAAGACGGAGGGACCAACTACCTAAAGTCTAACCAAGGCGTCAATTTCGTCAAGTCAAGGAACCAATGTAGGATGAAGATCAAAGACAAGTCGAGTTTCTTAACTAGACTGATGAGCTAGGAGGACTCTCTATAGGACAAAGGATAAAGTGATAAGATCAGGTTCAATGACATATTTTGTTGATGCTATGATTTTTATAGAGTGTAGATGATGGACCTATTCTAAAGTTTGTAAATGTGACCTTCCTAGAAGTTTACTCTAAAGGAAAAATGTATTCTAAGATGAGACCCAACTCTAAATTAGGACAACTATGGAAATGAATAAATGAACCTAAAGGATGCAAAATTGGGAAAACTCGTTTCCTGTTTCTATTCAAGGACTATTTGTGGCAAGATAACTGAAACTGATGTGACCATGTTGACTAGATAGTGACCGTGAATTCTAACTTTCTGATAATCAGACAAATGCATCGCAGGATCTCACATATGCGGTCAAGTTTACCATTTGCGGTTTTCCAGTGATCAATTGTGTTTCTCTAGTAAAGTTCAATGTGTGACTCTGATAGATGTGGTTAACCTTCTAACAGATGCGACTCGTAATGACAGTTGTGACTCATAATATGACATATGCGGTTTTTTTTATGCAAAACAATTGCAAATTGATTTGGAAGATGTGACTCTTTGCTAAATAGATGTGACTCTAATTGACCGATGTGAATCAAAGTTAAACAGATGCGACCTGTAATAACAGATGTGACTCAAAGTTAAACATATGTGACTTGTAATAATAGATGCGACTCAAATTTAAACAGATGTGACTCTAAAAATCAATTGCGACCTTCTGGTGAACAGTTGTGACTCTCTATGTATTTTCAATGATGAGATTTTAAAACCAACCGTGTTTTCCGTGATCAAATTTTGGCAAACAAGAAAAATCATAAGACAAAGTGTTCTCAGTTTGATTTTAGACTCAAAGAATGTCTAAGTTGATAACAGACAAGTACATCCTAATGGGCCAAAAGGCCTAGGGTTTGTATACTTGTTATAGACCACCGAAATACCTTGGATCGATGATAAACACCTTTCCTTCTTGAGAGCGGATAGCTTAGAAATTTGGTGGCATTGGCTCCCCTCCATGGCTCATTAACATCTTTCGAGCACACCAATTTTGAATTCTTTAGGTAATGACATCCCAAGAACTACTATCTCTACTCAAGGGGATCAATAGATGAGTGTCTTCAGGCACGATACTGTACCCTGCACTATACCAAACAACGGCCAATAGAACAGTTGGTCTCTAAAACAAAAGGTGTTTAATACGGGCATTCTGTTCATGGGGTATGATCCATACAGCGAGAGTCCCCTTTCGGATCCATCTCATCAGAACCACACGTGATTATTGGGTTTTCCCCAAGAACCCACTTTTATATATCGGCTGGAAGTCCCTCGGGTTCAGGGTGCTACCAGTCTGAGTCGTCCTAGGGTGAGTACTTTTTCCCACCAGAATAGGCCCAAGTTCTAGAGTTGGTAACCATTTCTCTTACACCCAAGATCACACGGATGCGCAAGGGGAGAGGATACTTTGATGTACCAAGTCATGAGGGTAACCAAACTTGTGCTTTCATACCAAACACAGTAGACACTTGTTAATTTTAAACCAAATGAAAAAATTTCTATGCTACCAAACAATCTATTTCAAAAATTAACTAGGGTCTTCGACAAGCGTCCTGCAGAAAAATTCATTAGTAGTTTTCAATATCATCTTCGTCAATCGTCTTGCAAAAACTTGTTAACTTCCAAAAGGCCACATGCTGAAAATCAAATATTAGTAACACAAATTAATTAAAAATTTCAGATTTCTGAAAACAAAAATAAAGGTTACCAGTCAATTGCGTCGCTATGTTACCAGTCAAATGCATCGATATTCTCTTCAATTGTGTCTCGGTATTCACCAGTCAATTGCGATTCAGGATTATTCAGATGCATCGTGGTTTTTTAGATGCGGTTCAAGGAATCAATTACGTCATTTCATCAAACTGATGTGTCTATAAATTTCAATTGTGGTGTTTTGTCAAGCTGATGCGTTGTTCCATATGAAAAACTTGCAAAAATCAAAATAACAGTCTACGGGTACGTGAAGATGGTGTCTTCATGTCGGGTTTACCAAATGTAATGCCAAGAAAATTTACAAGACAAGATTAAGAGCAAACATGCAATACAAATCTAAATGCAAATCTAATGCTAAGCAACAAATAACAAAGGAAAGTAAAAAAACGTAATAAACTAAACAATCTCACCAATTTCAAATGTATTTCCATGATTCATCTTAATTGCCCTTCTCCATTTTGCTTGTGTAGTATAATTGCCCTCAAATTTTTCAAGAGTTCATGCAAGTATAGCCTATTATAGTGATTTAGCAAAAAATTGAAGATTCAAGCTAAGTGTTCTCAAAAGTCATAAGATTTCATGAGTTTTCGAGAGAGATTTTGAGAGAGATTGGAATGAAGAATGACAGATCAATTTATAGAAAATTGATTATTTGAACGACAGGCCAAGATTGAAAGATCAACAAACAATTGAGATTGATTGATTAGTCATGCATTTTGATAACTGTCAGTAGTGACATGAGTGATACAAATTAGAAATAGAATTAAAGATTAAATAAATGATTTAACCTTCAAGTTTGGTATTCAAAAACAAAAGAATTATCTTTGCATGACAAAGATAAAGATTCATTAAAGTAACTCTTGTTCAAATGCACGCACAAGGTTTGATTAATTAAATAGGAATATTTAATTAATCCGCATGTACACGCAATTGAGTTAGCACTGGACGATTTAATGATTTGACGAAGAGATTACTCGAGAACGCCACTTAGACATTAAATCAAGAGTTAACTGAGAGATTTGAAATAGATGTCGAGTCGAGTCAAAGTGAATACTTAGATAACTCACACAATTATCTAAATATAGAGGAATGCGTTAAAATATAATTCATGAATTAAATAATTCATTTAATTCAAGATTTGATATTTCAAGAATAATTAAATAAATAAGATTTATTTAATTAAGTGATGAAGGGATTTAAATGAATAATTAAATAAATAAAGAATTTATTTAATTATAGTTGAAGTATGATAAAGAGTAAATTAAATAAGAATTTATTTAATTTGACAAGAAGGATAGGTTAATTAGTAACATAATTAAATAAAAATGTTTATTTAATTAATTAGATAGAATAAAGAAAGTGTGAATTAATTAAATAATTAAGATTATTTAATTAATAGAAGAATTAAAGTTAAAGTGAATAATTAATGTTAAGATGAATTAATTAAATAATTAAGATTATTTAATCAATAGAAGAATTAATGTTAAGGTGAATTAATTAAATAATTAAGATTATTTAATTAATAGAAGAATTAATGTTAAGATGAATTAATTAAATAATTAAGATTATTTAATCATGACCATGAAGAATAGGAATTATGAAGAATATTGAAGTCGCAGGCTTGGACCAAATTTCGGTGTGTACAAGTTGTTACTCAAATACCATGATTCTTATAAAATTATCATATGAGCCTATGGGATCATGTTGGGCCCCTCTACTAACCTCTCTTAGTTTTCGCTATCTTGGACACATTTTCTCCTGGTGGTGACTTTTCACTTGAGGAAAAAGTTGTCAAATGCAAGTAGTGTAATGTTGTAAAGTGGTGCAACTTTCATTCTACAAGTTGTGTGACCAAAAAAATTATTCTCACACATCTTGATAGCTACGTTTATTCTATAGATGGTGCTCTCTCACACCCAAACACACCAAATTGCTCTTAGCTACGTTCAACCGACTGAATCCGTTAAGAGTCCAAAGTGAAAAATGGTTGCAATCTTCGATAGGTTGTTACTTGGATACCATGATGTTTAGAAACTTCTCATATGATCCTATGGGATTGCATTGGTCCCCTTTACAATAAAATCTCTTGGTTTTTGCTATCCCAGAGGCGTTTTCTCATAGTGGCAACTTTTTGCTTGAGGAAAAAGTTGTCAAATGCAAGCAATGTAAAGTTGCAAAGTGGTGCAAGTTTTATTTTGCAACTCATGTGACAAAAAAACTATTCCAATGCATCTACATGAGTACATTTACACTAGGAGTGTTCCTCTTTCATACCCAAACACGTCAAATTGCTTTGAGATACATTCAACCAAAAGAATCCCTTAAGAGTCCAAAGTGCAAGAGTCCAAAGTGCAAAATGGCTGCAATATTCAATGGGTTGTTACTTGGATACCCTGACACTTAGAAACTTCTCATTTGATCCTATGGGATTGTGTTGGGCCCCTCTTCAATGAACTCTCTTAGTTTTCACTATCTTGGAGGTATTTTCTTGTGGTGGCGACTTTTCGCTTGCGAAAAAAGTTGTCAAATGCAAATAGTGTAAAGTTGCAAAGTCATGCATCTTTCATTTTACAACTTGTGTGACCAAAAAAATTATTTCAACGCACCTATATGGGTACATTTATGCTAGGAATGGTCCTATTTTGCACACAAACACATCGAATCACTCCAAGCTACATTCAACCAGTTGAATCCTTTAAGAGTCCAAAGTGTAAAATGATTGCAATCTTTGATGCGTTGTTACTTAAATAACATGATTCTTAGAAAATTCTTCTCTAATCCTATCAAATTATGTTTGATCCCTTTACAATAACCTCTCTCAGTTTTCACTATCTTGAAGGCATTTTTTCATGGTGGCGACTTTTTGCTTTAGGAAAAAGTTGTCAAATGTAAGCAATGTAAAGTTGCAAAGTGGCACAACTTTTGTTTTGCAGCTCATGTGAACAAATGAACTATTCCAACATGTTTGGATGGGTATTTTTATAATAGGGATGGTCCTCTTTCACACCCAAACATGCTGAATCACTCGGAGCTATGTTCAACTGGTTGAATCCCTTAAGAGTCAAAGTGTAAATGGTTGCAATCTTGGATGAGTTGTTACTCGTATACCATGATGGTTAGAAACTTATCATTTAATCTTATGGGATCATTTTGTACCCCTCTACAATAACCTCTCTCAATTTTCACTATCTTGGATGAATTTTCTCGTGGTGGCAACTTTTTGCTTGAAGAAAAAGTTGTCAAATGCAAGCAGTTTAAAGTTGCAAAGTGGTGCAACTATTATTTTGCAACTCGTGTGACCAAAAAAGTTTTTCCAAAACATCCAAATGGGTATTTTTACACTAGGAATAATCCTCTTTTGCACCCAAACATGTTGAATCACTCTGAGCTATGTTCAACTAGCTAAATCTCTTAAGAGTCTAAAGTGCAAAATGGTTGCAATCATCGACGGTCTATTACTCGATCATCATGATGCATAATTTTTTTTATCTAATGCTATGGGATTGAATTGGGCCCCTCTACAAAAACATCTTTTGGTTTTCACTATCTCAGAGGTTTTTTCTCATGGTTGCAGCTTTTTCACTTGAGGAAAAAGTTGTCAAATGCAAGGAGTGTAAAGTTGCAAAGTGGTGTAACTCTCATTTTGCAACTCGTGTGACTAAAAAAACTATTCCAATGCATCCAAATGGGTATTTTTACACTATCTATTGTCCTCTTTCTAACCCAAACACACTGAATCACTCTGAGCTATGTTCAACCGGTTGAATCCCTTAAGAGTCCAAATTGCAAAATGACTACAATCTTCAATGAGTTGTTACTTGGATACCGTGATGCTTAGAAAATTCTCATCTAAGCCTCTAGGATCATTTTGGGCCTCTCTACAATAACCTCTCTATTTTTTCACTATCTCAGAGGTGTTTTCCTGTGGTGGTGAATTTTTGCTTGAGGAAAAAGTTGTCAAATGCAAGCAGTGTAAAGTTGCAAAGTGGTGCAACTTTTGTTTTGCAACTTGTGTGACCAAAATAACCATTCCAACATTTCTAGATGGGTACATGTATGCTATAAATGGTCTTTTTTTGCATCCAAACATGTTGTATCTCTTTGAGCTACGTTGAACCAACATAATCCCTTAAGAGTCCAAATTGCAAAATGGATGCGATCTTCAATGGGTTGTTACTCAGATACCGTTATGCTTAGAAACTTCTCATCTAAGCCTATGGGATTGTTTTGGGCCCCTCTATAATAAAATATTTTGGTTTTTTCTATCTCGAAAGAATTTTCTTGTGGTGGAAAATTTTCACTTGAGGAAAAGGTTGTCAAATGCAAGCATTGTAAAGTTGCAAATTAGTGCAAATTTCATTTTTCAACTCATGTGACCAAAAAAACTATTCCAAAATGTCTGTATGGGTATTTTTATGATAGGAATGGTCATCTTCACACCCAAACACATTGAATTTCTCTAAGATACTTTCAACCAGCTAAATCCCTTAAGAGTCCAAAGTGTAAAAAAACTATAATCTTCAACGGGTTGTTACTCAGATACCATGATGCTTAGAAAATTCTTGTATGAGCCTATGGGATCATGTTGTGCCCCTCTACAATAACCTCTCTCATTTTTCAATATCTCCAAGGTGTTTTCCCATGGTGGCAACTTTTTACATGACGAAAAAGTTGTCAAATGCAAGCAATGTAAAGTTGCAAAGTGGTGCAACTTTTGTTCTATAACTCGTGTGACAAAAAAATGTTTCAATGCATTCAAATGGGCATGTTTATGCTAAGAATGGTCCTCTTTCACACCTAAACATGCTGAATCACTACGAGCTATGTTCAACCATTTGAATCCCTTAAGAGTTCGAACTGCAATTATTGTCACTGAATAGTGCACCCTTGTTGAGATGCAAAAATCCGCCTACTAGTGAAACATTACATTTAGATATTCAATATCCATTATGTATGGTTTTTCATGCTCTAGAGTTATCAAACAAGATGTGGTGGCAGTTATAGGACCATGTTTCATAATGATTTTTCATGTTATTTCACACATAGAAAATGGAAGGAGGTTTTTTAACTTATTTAAATGATGAATATGGGAGAAATGTGATAACTACACATGGGTGATGCATCCAAAAATCAATCTTATATTATTATTCATACACATCTAATATCTTCAACACATCATTAAAACTGACTTGTGCATTGATTTCATTTAATGAGAAGTCAAGTGTTGTGATATTAGTAGAAACAAATAAATTTTGTTGGTTGGATCAACAACTATCATGTGTTTTGATGTACATTAATACAAGTTCAGGTTTGAAACATCCACTTTCTCTATAGATGTAAGTGCAATGATTATTAAGCTTTAGAATTAGAACCATTAGTTGTTGGATGCTAGCCTTGGCCACGAATTAAAAGAAATACATTTTTTATGATTTTTTTTATGGGAAGGACCTCTTATAGTTCATTTGAAACCTTTTTGTTTAAAATCATTGCCACTAGACAACAATGGAACTCAAGAATCATGAAGTATACAGGAAAATACATGAAGTATACACATGAATCATGAAGAATACATGTGAACACATGAATTATACATGGAAGTGTGAAGCATACACGTGAATACATGCAATATACATGAATTATACATGTGAATAAGTGAAGCATACATGAGAATAAGTGAAGCACAAGTAATGAAACCATTGCAAAGGATACAAACCACCAGGAATGGAGCTTATTTACACAATACACATGATAACATAATTGTAGAATGGTAGTAGTAAAATAATATTTTCTTTAATCAAAAATCCATAAGGCTATACAATGATATATATTGATAAAAGTATATATAATATATCCAATATAGCCATATAGGCTTACTACAAAGGAGCCATATGGACATAAAATGTCACATATATATTGATAGTACAAAACATATGTTCCAAAATGCCACATAGGAATACAAAAAATGGCCCTAATACATAGTAATTTCCATCTAGGGGAAGGAAAAACATCTTGTGTTGCCTTCAAAATTCATCTAGATTGAGTTCCTATTGGTTCTTTTGTCTTTCGGACATGCTCACTAGTCCTTCTCTCTTCACTCCTCTAGATTTGCAACTGATACAATAAAGAGTATACATGTTAATACACATAAATTGAATTATGGAATGACATATAACAAAATATAGTCACTTATCGCATACAAATAGTCATCATGCACATTTACAACATTACCACATCCACGATCTTGAGTGACAGCCATGTATAGCAACCAACATGATAGAAATTAAACTACATACAAGTATCATGAAAACTTTCAATAATAGACCATAAAAGAACAAATATAATGTCAAATTGACTAATATGTTGCATACCTCTCTCAAAGGATCAGAACTAGCTATTGTTCTAGCAACTCCATGGTCCATCATGCCACCAACAATGTCAGGGTTGTCTAATGTCAACATCTAAAAATTAAACAACATATCTGACAGTCATATAAACAATTTTAGTTAGTCCCTTTATAACTATCATAAATTATCAGCAAATGAAGATGAAAAGAGGGGCAATATGACTGTCATAAATGAGCAGGAATTAAAAATTTAAAAGTGCAACAACTTCATAGATAAAAATGTAGAAAATTCATGCATCATGAGTGCAACAACTTTTGGAGGAAGCTAGTCAAGAATGGTGATACTGAAAATAAAAATCAATACAAGGTAAATGTCAATAACAATTGAAAGAACTTGAAACACAATGTTAAGAAAACTTTGGGAAGTAATGGCAGTCTATGCAACAATATAGTCTCTATTGGTGGTAGTGAACTTGCATCAAAGAGTAAATGGTTGGCCTTAATTGAGACTATAGTATAGTTCTTATAGATCACAAAATTATGAAAGTACTAAGTCCATTGGGATAGTCCAAAATCTTGCAAATTCCCAAGTTAAATGCTCATTGAGATTTAAATTGCATATGTTGATGAAGTAATGCTAATGAGGGCATGTTTTCAGCATAGTGATAATGCCACAATGAAGTTCACACGAAAGAAGTGAGAATTACTATGCTACTAGCAGCTTTAAAAGGGATAATGGAACATAAGATGAATCAAGATGTTTGTAAGAGTTTACTAGAGCACATGAAATTGGTTGTTGAGGTGTGCAATAGTAATAGAGAAGAAAACTTTGGTCAATAATGAGTGGAAGGAAAGATTTCTTGTAACAGTACATGTGTATAGGATAAAATTTGGATGGAGGTGCTATAACATAGAAGGGATAAAGAGACATGACAAAGAGGGGATAATGAATACATGGTGAAATAATAGAGGGTACAATGGGATGGGAGGAAAATGTGATAATGAAGCATAGAATGGACTAGTAGAGGTTAGTGGGATGGTCCAAGAGGGGATCATAGAATGTAGGGTGAACTATTAGAGGTTAATGGGATGGGATTAGGAAGGAATAAAGGAACATAGGGTGAATCAGGGGAAGATAATGGGAAAAGACCAAGAGGGGATAATGGAACATACAGTGAAATAAGAGAGGGTAATGAGATGAGAATAGAAGGGGTTTATGCAACTTAGGATGGATTAGAATAGATTAATGGTATGGGCTAGGATGAGATAACAAAATATAGCATGAACTATTAGAGGTTAATGGGATGTGATTAGGAGGGGATAAAGGAACATAGGGTGAATTAGTGGAAGAGAATGGGACAAGACCAAGAGGGGATAATGGAACATATGGTAAAATAAGAGAGGGAAATGGGATGGGAATATAAGGGGTTAATTGAACATAGGATGGACTAGTATAGATTGTTGGGATGGGCTACGATGGGATAATAATTTAATATAGGATGAAAAATTAGAGGTTAATGGGATGGGATTAGTAGGGAATAATAGAGCATAGGGTGAATTAGGAGGTGTCTAGGGTTTGACAATAGTACATGAAGTGGGAACTTGACCTTTGTGTAGAAATGTGAACAAAGGAAGTGGAGTCACAACTCCTCTTATCCACACCTAAAAGGGGAATGAAGGTAGAAGAATTTGATTTCGAAAAGTTCACATTCAAGAAAAATTTTGTGAGATTTCAATGCAAGAGAGATTGAAATTTGTCAAAGGAGATTGTTACCAAGGATGGAAATTGATAAAAGAGATTGATTATTAATGAAAAACCAAGGAAATGCAAAGTGTTTGAAAACACACTGTGATATGGAAAAAATAGATTGAGTGTAATATAAAACAAGATAAAGAAGCCAAATAGAAAGAGTGCACCTGGAAACTGTCAAAGGCCAAAGTGAAGACTATAGATGTCTCTAAAATTCTAGGAAATCTAATTTTCTAGCCAACTGGGACACATACACCAAGTTGGGTGACTTAGTCTCAGATAAAGGTTTTTTCCCAGAAAGCAATTTCAGGGAAATGGGTGCTAGAATCTGCAAACCGATCTGGAAAATAATTCTTTTGGGACTCATATGCCAATGATGGTGACTTATCCTACTTCCAAATTTTGGGAAATTCAAAAGTGCAATTTGTAACTCCTAGTCTGCACTTTGTTCCCCAACTTAAATCTAGATCCGATTTTGCAAAAACACCTAGAAAATAAAATATAAATTTGTTTTTAATGGGTGGTTTTCCTTAGTCAAACCCATAATTTGTCTTTGAACCTCGAAAGAGATAAGGAAATATGCAGCAAAACCCTAGCCCTAAGTGCATCTAACACTAGGAAATCTGAAGCAATATGTAAGCCTATTCTAACATGCAAGAATAAGATGCATTTAAATGAAACTAGAATGATGCAAGACTCATTCCAAGAGACCCTAAATCACATTAGAAATGAATCTTAATAACATGCAAACCTTCCTTAGGCTGAAGATAGATGGAAAATGGAAGATGCAATCACTTAGAAAACAAGTCCTTAGGCTTGGCTTGACGGCTAGTTGCATCTCCCCAACCTTGAATTCTTCATGATTATACATAGGAATCTATGATGAACCCTAAGTAATACAATATATTTGACAAAAAGTGAGCTTGAAGACCTACAAAAATCCTTGAATGCTGCCCTAAAGCTTCAACTTTGTTGGAGATAGACTTATGAATCTTCTTGTGAAAGATATTCAACTCTTGACTTTTGAACTTGTTTGTTAAAATGACTAGATGTTGTGAAAAATGAACTAAAATCTTATATTTATAGGCATCAATACCTAATTAATAATTATTTAGACCTTACAGGCCAACATCCATCAGAAATTTGAATTAGGTCAGTGATTTTCTTGCTCAAAATTGAAAATTCCCCCAAAAGGGACTAAGTTGCCACCTTGGGTGACTTAGTTCCACTAGAGGGGACTCATTAGCGCAAGGTGGCGAATAGGTCCCACTTAAGTTTTTTGAGGTGGATTTTTGGAATTGAATGTTATTTGCTAGGATTTATAAGATTTTTGAGTGGAATAAGCCTCAAGGTCCAAAATAATGAGTCCTAGGAGCCTACAAATGTTGATTTAAAGGATGATTAATGCAAGGGTACCCAAAATAGGTCTAAATTAGACCAAGGATTGTACTACCTCCAAGAAGGGAGTACAATTTTAGTGTCCACATTTATCCCCCACTTTAGCACCCATATGACTCTACATGCATATGCAAGCTAAAGGACTCTAAATAGTACATTTTATTTCATAAAGGATATTCATTCAAAAGATGAGAGAATGAAACCCCTATTGTAGTTATCTGCAAAACCACAACATTAGGAACCGCATCCTGCAAGACAAATTTGTTAGTTGTCCAAAAATCCACTTATACAACTTCTAGAAATTGAATTTGAGGGTAGATGTATGCCCTCCTTGATTCTTCTTTCTTTACAGAGGTGGAATCAAGGTAGCATTCTAGCCATGTCAAATAAGAAAAATCATATTGTAGGACATATTCAAGTACCATGCCACATAACAATAGACAATTGATGATGTCAGGTGTAGAATCACGATTCCAATGCAACAAATGGCATAAAAAAAAGAGTTCACTAGCACCTACTATGTTGTTTTGAATAGAAAACACTTTATTAACTCTAAGAGAGTAAAAACCATAGTTTTATACACAAGAGTTAAAAGTGATGTAAAGTGTAACTTACTTTTTCATTTTACCTTCATGTAGCTTGAGAGTGATGAGATAATAGTGAAAGATGTCAAGCAGATGGGGCTACGAGCCTACAAGACTAGACGTGTTCTGAGACCAGGTGGCGTACGACAAGCGTCATCATGAGGTGAGTCAATTCTACTAACTTTTATTTTTGTTTACATAGTTATTTGATGATTTTTATGAATTTATAGGTGAATTTAGGATCTTGGAAAAACATTCACAAATTGTCCCCTTTTTTTGCGAAGTGTCCCATTTGTTCGCAAAGTGTCCCTTTTTTTCACAAACTATCCCACTTTTTCGTGAAGTGTCCCTTTTCTTTGTGAAGTGTCCCAAAAGTGTTATAAATTGTCTATGGCCCTTAGGAAAGCACACTAGATGGAATTTAGTACACTTTTATGATAAATAATGTAAAAGTTTAAATATTTGAGATTGCTTATAGGGTGTATTTTTGTTGTATTGATAGGTACCTACCCATTCGGGTCAGCGTCTGGGTGGTAGATAGCTTAGCTTTGTTAGAGACCTAGCCCCCACACTTTCAGCAGAAGACACAAAGCACCTATAGGTTTTTGGGGTATACTGGTTGTACCTCATGCCCCCATGAGGTACCATGATGCTATGTTGATGGCTCTAGCCAAGCACTGGGATTCAGACACCTGCACATTCCACCTTCCTACTAGTGAGAGGATGATTATTCTAGAGGACATCTAGCACATCCTTTGAGTTCCCATTTGGGGAGAGCGGGTATGGTTCCAGAGAGATCATACATTTTACAAGTAGAAGGCTGATATGTAGTATTGTCTAGATGGGCCAGTGCATGATGAGCGAGTGAGAGGATGGATCGATCTTGCGATGTTGTTATATTTACAAGCCTCGGTGGTGAGATAGATTATGATGCACATAGTTGAACTAGTAATCATCCTAGATGGGTGTCCAATGCACCTAGAGGGAGGGATAGTACATGTGATAGGTAGGATGGTAGAGCACAGGACAATATATGCCTAGGGGTGTTGTATCCTACTGCATTTATACTATGATCTTGGAAGGTTCGTGTTTCGAGAGGTGGAAAACATGGTACACTATACACTTCTAGTGGTTTGGTGCCTTGAGCATATCACATGTAATAGACCTATTGGCTTCTCATATTCGACAATAGTGGGGTATCCTTGGGCCTTTAGCTATCCTCAATAATGGTTGTGGTAGTACGGGGATTTACACTTTTGGAGAGTGAGATTTGACTGACTAGAAGAGGATGAGATCTTGTGGAGACCCTATTAACTTACACTTCAATGGCCAGATCATAGGAGAAAGTTGAGGAGATTACAACTAGATAGATTTTTGGTTGGATGACATGACCATGTAGTACATCCCTTCTACTACGATCGAGTCATGCGACGGTTTGGGTAGATTCAAACACCACCTACAACAACCCTTTTCTAGGAGGTCAGTACGAAGTACCTAGAGATGAGGTGATATAGTACAACTCACTTTAGATAATGTCATTGAGAGAAACTTTGAGTACTCAAATCATGATGAGCCTCTAGTCTCTTATAAGGATGATGTCAGTGCCACAGGTGATTATGAGGAGTGGTGGACAGTATCATGACCAACTCCTATATATCTAATTGATGAGCTTGTAGGAGATGCAAGACCATTGCCAAATGAGGGAGATGATAAAGAGGATAGGGCCGAGGAGACATGGTACAAGGATGCAAACATATTTACCAATGCCATTGATGATGAGTATGATGAGGATGTAGATCCTAACTATGATGGCCAAGATGGAGGGGAGGAGGACGAGGAGGACGGGCCACCCATGAGCAAGGATGATGAGGCAACGACTGAGGATCAAAATGAGTGGGGAGAGCCCTCACCCATTCATATGACTAGATCACGAGTAGCAGCCACAATAGGCATCAATACTCATAGTCGTGGAGATGCTAGCACATCTTCCATGCCTCCTGCATAGGATGAGGTTGATATTTCTTAGCATACCAGAGATATAGGTGATGATATTGTATTTATGCATGTGATTTTTACTTTTGTTTATTATTATATATATATCATGATGTGTACTAATTGTGTATTGTTTCTACCTTGCAGGAGTTGCAAGAGACTGGCGAGATGTCTATCGACAAGTAGTTGCAAATATAGTGACAACATCTATCGATGAGGAGGAGATGGAATCAGATTATGTGCCCCCACCCATTGTGGATCAGGACCCAGAGTCACTTAAACCATTTGTGAGACTGTGGGAAATGTATGAGAGTTTGAGGAGCCTAGTCTGATGACCCAATGCTGCATCAGAGGGATAGTCATCTTGAACTCTAGTAGAGTTTGAGAGACTAGAGTCAAAGATAGTTTAGCTATAGGAAAAGAGGGATTAGATAGCAAGAGCACATCGAGAGTCCCTAGGATAGATACGGGACTTAGAGTTTGATCTCATATTTTGCAGATCATGATCATGATCACATACTACTATCTCTCGACGTACTACTACCAGACCAGCATGAGTACCATATCCTGAGGGGTCTGGTAACCACAGACCTTAGTGATATTTTATATATTGATGGCATGTACATAAGACATTTTGATATATATATATATGTCAACGTGTGATGTTTTATTAGTTTTCTTTATGTATGGGATGTTAAATTGCAACGTGATTAATTAAATAACCTTTGTAAAATTACTTAATTAATGTCTTCATGATTTAACATATTGTATGTGATCTAATTAAAACTTATTATAGTTTCTCTTAGATTCAACATTGTGATTAAGTATGTTACGCTAAATTAAATGCACCTATGATCTAACTTAACATAACACACAAGATGAACTTGAATAGTATGAAACCCAAAGTAACCATTAAATAATTACTTTAGTGCTCAAAACACACACATAGTTCTGGTTGTCAAGAATGAAGCAATGCAAAAGAATATAGAATATAATCCAATAGCTCTATCAGCACTTTTTTATCATTCATACTATACAATAGGATTAGACATAATACTAGCATAGATGTTCGACATTCATAGGTTCTTTAAGAGGTGTGCCATATAGTTTTGTTAAGAAATAAGCACTAGACCCAAAGTTTTTGTCAACTATGTACGGTCCTAACCAATTAAGGACAAAATTTTCCTCTTTCATTAAGACCAGAATTGATGTTACATTGATTTTCATATAGGACTAAATCACCTTTGTTGAATGTGTGAGGGATGATAGTGAGATTATAATAGCATTGTTTCCATTTTCCATAAGCTTTAAGATGTTCAAGAGCGTTGATGCATTGTTCATTGAGCATTTCAAGCTAATGTAGTCTTTTCTCTTTATAGTTTCTATCATGTCACTAAGTCCTTGAAGAGAAATTCTTAACATAGGAATCTCTAACTCCAAGCGCATTATTGCCTCACAGCCATATACAAGATTGTAAGGTGTAGTTCCTATAGAGCATTTAACACTTGTGTGATAGGCCCATAGCACATAATGTAATTGTGTATGCCAATCCTTATGATTCTTGTTAATGGTTTTTTTCAGGATTTTTTTAATAACTTTATTAGTGGATTCAACTTGACTGTTAGATTGTGGGTAATAAGGTGTTGAAAATCAATGTTGTATGTTGAATGTATCTAAATATTTATTCACATCATTATTCTTAAATGGATTACCATTATCAAAAACTAACACGAAAGGAAGGAGAAAGTGAGCAATAATGTGTTCCAATATGAAATTACATATGACCCCAGCCATTTTGGATCAAAGGGGAATGGCCTCTACCCATTTTGTAAAGTAATCAGTTGTAGTAATGATAAAAGTATGTCCAACAGAAGAGGGAGGTGATATCTTTCCAATAATGTCTAATCCCCAAACTACAAATGGGCCATATTAGAACTTGAGCTTGAAGTTCAAAAGTATAAGTATGGGTTAAGTTGCTATGCTCTTGAAATTTGTGGAATTTTCTAATGTAATCAAAGAAATATTGTTCCATATTTCTCCAATAGTATCCAATGTGGATGAGTTTTTAAACCAATATTTTTCCTCCAAAATGACCACCACAAGCACCTGCATGTGCTTGTTCAAGAGCTATGGGTATCTCATATTTTTTGAGGTATTTGAATAGGATACCATGGAGTGATCTTTGATACAACACGTCTGCCAAAATGATATACTTAGATGCAAGCTTGTGTAAATGGGCTTAGATGTTCTTGGTTGTCGGCTTGGGAAAGGTACCATTTTTCAAATAATTAAATATCACATCATACCATTCACTGGAGTCTCCCTTAGTAGTGGTTAACACGTCTTCCAATTTATTGTCGATTGAAGGTTTCATGATGGGATGACCAGTGAATGTGAAATATTTTGAAGGATCTTGAGGTGATATAAGAGAAGTGGCACTTTCCATTGCATCCGAATGTCGATTATCCTTTCATGGGATATTATCAATGGTGAATGACTCAAACTTTTGCAACAAATACAGTGTGAGATCCTTGTATTTTGATAATTTTTCATGTTTTTCTTGATATGTTCCATTGATTTTTTTGATCACTAATTGTGAATCGCCAAAGATCTTAATATCTTTAACACCCATGATTAAAGCAACATGCAATCTAGCAATTAATGCCTCATATTTAGCTATGCTATTTGTACATAGGAAATTTAATCGATATGACAAGGGAAGAGGCTTTCCTTAGGCAATATTAGTATAACCCTAGCACTAGAGCCATTTTGACACTTAGATCCATCAAAATATAATTCCCATGTATTCGATTCAATGGTCAACACATTATCATCGGGGAAAGAGGGGGTGCTAGGTAATGCCAAAGGAGAGGGAGCATCAACTAAGTGGTCGGTCAAGGCTTGACCTTTGATTTCTCTTTTTGAGACAAACTTAAGGTCAAACTTAGTCAACAACATCACCCATTTAGCTAGACATCTTGATAAGTCTATTTTATTAAAAAATATTTTTTAGAGGATCAAATTTTGTCATTACTTGTATTTCTACATTTAGTAAATAGTGTCGCAACTTACTAGTAGCTAATACAAGATCCAAACATTTCTTTTTGATTGTTGTATAGCATTTTTCATAATCTATTAGAGTTTGAATAATGTAATAAATAGGGTGTTCTTTACCATTGTCATCTTGTTGAGCCAACAATGCTACAAGAGCATGGGCTGTCATGGCTATATAAAGGATGAACGGTTTGCTAGGCATAGTGGGTTGTAGAATGGGTGGAGTTGCAAGGTATTCCTTCAAACTCTCAAAGGCCTATTTACAATCCTCATTCCAATCAAAATGCACATCCTTTGTGAGGAGATGTGTGAAGGTAACATTCAATTGGCTAAGGATGTGACGAAAAAATGAATGACTTTAATTCTTCCTTGTAATATACACAATTGAGAAATATTTCTAGGAGGTGGCATGTTGATTATATAATCAATTTTCTTTTTCAACCTTGATGCCTCTGTGAGATATGATACGCCCTAAAAATTTTCCACTATCTACTCCAAAGAAACACTTTTTTAGATTTAGTCTCATGATGTATTTGTGCATCTGTTCAAAGATTTTTTGAAGGACATTCACATTTTATTGCCTAGTTAAGGATTTTGCTAAGATGTCATCAACATAATCTTTCAATATTTTATGTATGTAATTATGAAAGATCAATGTCATGGCTCATTGATAGGTTGCAACTGCATTCTGTAGTCCAAAAGGCATCAAAACCCAACAAAATTTCCTCCAAATAGTTGTAAATGTTATCTTGTATTGATCTTGTCGGTTGATGAAGATTTTATTATATCCAAAAAATCCATCCATGAATGACAACAAAGCATATCCCCTAGTTGAATCCACTATCATGTCGATATTAGGAAGGGGAAAATCATGCTTTAAAGAGGCTTTATTAAAATCATGAAAATACGTACACATCCTAATATGATTGTTAGGTTTTGCAACTATGACAATGTTTGAGATCCAAGGAGAATAATCAATAGGTCAAATGAGACATATGTCAAAGAGTTTTTCAAGTTCTCCTTTAACAAGCAAGGAAATTTTAGGATTCATCTTTTGTATATTTTATCAAACGGGCTTAACATTTTCAATAAGGACAATATTGTGTGTGACTATCTTCATATCTATTCCCAGCATGTCTAAATATTTCCAAGAAAAAATTTCAGGAAAGTCATGGAGAAATATTGTAGTGTCATCATGTTCTTCATCATCAAGACACTTCCCTATCTTAATGGATTTTTCTTTATCATCTATTTCCATTGGTATATTAATTGTATCTCCCAAAGGAAGTGTGTTGGACTTAGGAAATTCAAGGTCATATTGGTCCATTCTTGTGTCTTGCTCATTACTTTCACCTACCACATATTTTTCTTTGGTACTGATCATAACACACGTAGCTTTTTTCTTTGGAGGAGTTAGAGATGACTGAACATAAATTCCTAACATTTTTTCAAGGCTTCATCAATTTCAAAATACTCTCATGATGGTGGGGAAGTCAATTCAAGTAATTCAGGATGTTTGATAGTAAGATGGGTTCAAGGTTTACACATGATAGCGTTGATGTTTAATGATGGTCTCTTGTTTTCTTTTGTTTTCTTTGAAAAAGAATACCCTAAACCAGTCTTTGTCTCTTGTGTGTTAGGTTCTATAGGAGCACAAATTCCTTGTTCATTCTTTCTACATCCTTTACAACTATATCCCAATTGTTTAACAAGTTCATAACCTCTCCCATTAATTTGTTCCATTTCTTTCAATTTTGGAGGCTGTTGGTAATCTATCTCATCAAAATTAGTTGTGTAACTTGTATTTTCTTCCAAAGGAGATGAGATGAATACTTATGAAGGTTCTTCTGAATTCTGAGTGGACATCACCAATGGTTTTTCTTTCTTTTCATCCTATTTTGTTGTGATTATATGCTTGGCCATAAAGGAAGGTGTGAATTCCAAGGATCCCCAATCATCACCAAATAATTTGGACATTGGTTCTTCTTCTTGTTTGTCGATTTCAAGAGGTTTTATGTTAGATATTGGAATCACTGTGTTGAGAGGGCTTGTTGATCCTTTTTCAAGTTGTGAACAACTTTCAGGCTCAAGTTTTATTTCAACTTGGTAAACCATGTTGTTATAGATGTATTTCATGATACAATGAAGGGTGGAAGGCACTACATTCATGAATCCAAGGTCTTCCCAGAAGAATATTATATGAAAGGTCATGAGGAATAACATGAATAGGAGTTTGTAAGCTATCCTTTCCAACCGTTATAGGTATGGTAATTACACCGAGTGGTTGGTTGCTAACATTTTCAAATCATCTTATGGATAAGGAGTTAGACTCAATTTTGATTTTTCTACATGCAATTAGTCTAAGAGTTTCACACTACACACATTAAGGGCTGAACCATTATCAACAAGGGTCCTTTTTATACCTATTCGATTGAATTGGGATATTATCATAAAGGCATCGTTTTGCTTTCTCAACTCCAATGGAGGGATATCATGTTGATGGAAGGTAATGTATACATTAAATGTTTTCATTCCTTGTATTAGAGATGCCACATCATTTACATTCATGCCAAGAGGAACCACTATTTATTGCAATGTTGTTTGAAGGATAGTGTGATAGTTTTGTGAATTCTGAATTAGATCCCAAAGGGATATTTTTGCAGGAGTATTCTTAAGTTGTTCAACAAGGCCATACTCCTTCCCACTATGCAGAGGAAAATGAGGAGCACTAGGAAATATGGAATTGGGAAAAGGTAAGGGTACTGGGGTGGGTTGTTGGGGTTGTAGATTATTTCTAGTGTTGTACATATGTGCAACAACATCATGCTTAGTTGGGTAAAGGGTAAACTCGGGTGTAGGTGGAGGTTGAGACTTATGTGAAGGTGTGTAAAGGATGAGTTGAGGTTGAATTACATTGACTTATTTTGTTTTAGGTTTCTCACAACAAACCTTAGTGGATGGCTTTTTCTGAGATAAAGTCTCGAAGGGCTTCATCTAACATGTTAAAGTCATCACTATTAAAAGGCTTGAGAGGTAAGTATTGTTGAGTGCTTTGCAATTTTCATGAAAAACCTTAGTGGATGAACTTAGTGAGAGACATCCATGTAGAGCTTCATCTAACTTATCCATGCCATCACTACTAAAAGGTTTGGATGATATGGTTTTTCTAAACTAAAGCATTATTTTTATTATTTCATTTGATGGTTTTTTTTTTTTCATTTTCTAATGAATCTGATCTAAATGAACTAGGAACTAATGCTAAAAATGAAAATCATAAAAATATAATGCTATCCATAATTACCATGAAATTAAATGATGCTAAATCTAATGATTTCAATGTAACAGAAGATAACTGAATTGAAATAGAAAAAGTAACTAAGAAGAGATAGAAGCCTATAAACTACAAACAAAATTCTAAAAATAGTAATGCAAAATGTGCACTGTGAATAAGTTTCCCAAGATGGCGAATTAGTCCCAATAAGGCATTTTTAAAAAAAAATCTAAGTTTTCTAGTTGATTCGTATGTGTTCTATACTGTATCATGCAGATATAAAGTGAAAATGCAAAATTTTACTATTTTTCAATAAAATGAAGTGCAATATTGTAAGCTAAATGAGATTTTCATTAATGCAAACTTTAAAACCCTAGAATGTAATTTAAACAATGCAATACAAGCTAATTCTATGATGTAAGTGTTCTCCAAATCATAAATATGATGCCTCTAAAGTTGGGTTCACCAAAATGTGAACAAAGGAAATGGAGTCACAACTCTTATCCACACCTAAAAGGGGAGTGAAGGAAGAGGAATTTGATTTTGCAAAGTTAACATTTAGGAACAATTTCGTGAGATTTTAATGCAAGAGAGATTGAAATCTGTCAAAGGAGATTGTTCCTAAGGCTAGAAATTGATAAAATAAATTGATTATTAATGCAAAACTAAGGAAATGCAAAGTATTTGAAAACATGTGATATGTAGAAAAATAGATTGAATGTAATATAAAAGATAAAGAAACCAAATATAAAGAGTTCACCTAGAAACTATCAAAGTCTAGAGTGAAGACTATAGATGTCTCTAAAATTATGGGAAATCTAATTTTCTAGCCAACTGGGACACATATGCCAAGTTGGGCGTCTTAGTCCCAGATAAGGGTTTCTGCTCAGAAAGTAGTTTCAGGGAAATGGGTATTGGAATCTACAAACTAATCTATAAAATACTTCTGGTGGGACTCATATGCCACTGATGGCAACTTAGTCCACTTTCATATTTTAGGAAATTTGAAAGTGCAATCTGTAACTCCTAGTCTCCACTTTGTTCCCTGATTGAAATTTGGATTTGATTATGCAAAAAAACCTACAAAACATAATATAATTTTGTTTCTAATGGGTGGTTTTCCTTGGTCAAACCCCTAATTTTTATTTAAACCTCGAAAGAGATAAGGAAATATGCAGCAAAACCCTAGCCCTAAGTGCATCTAAGAATAGGAAATCTTAAGCAATATGCAACCCTATTCTAGCATGCAAGAATCAGATGCATAAATGAAACTAGAATGATGCAAGACTCATTCCAAGAGACCCTAAATCACATTATATATGAATCTTCATAACATGCAAACCTTCCTTAGGTTGAAGATAGAGAGAAAATGGAAGATGGAATCACTTTGGAAACAAGTCCTTAGGCTTGGCTTGATGTCTAGTTGCATCTCCCCAACCTAGAATTCTTCATGATTATCCATAGGCATCCATGATCAACCCTAATCAATACAATATATTGGGAAAAAATTGAGCTTGAAGACCTAAAAAAATCCTTAAATTCTACCCTAAAGCTTCAACTTTGCTTTAGATAGACTTGTGAATCTTCTTGTGAAAGATATTCAACTCTTGAATTTTGAATTTTTTTGTTAAAATGATTTGATGTTGTGAAAAATGACCTAAAAACTTATATTTATAGGCATCAATACCTAATTAATCATTATTTAGACCATACAAGATGACATCCATAAAAAATTTGAATTAGGTCTGTGATTTTCCTACTCAAAATTGAAAAATCCCCCAAAAGGGACTAAGTTGCCACCCTGGGTGACTTACTCCCACTAGAGGGGAATCATTCACCCAAGGTGGTGAATGGGTCCCACTTAAGGTTTTTGAGGTGGGTTTTCATAATTGAATGTTATTTTCCAGGATTTATATGATTTTTGAGTGGAATAATCCTCAAGGTCCAAAACAATGAGTCTTAGGGGCCTATAAATGTTGATTTAAAGGATGATTAATGCAAGGGTACTCAAAATAGGTTCAAATTAGACAATGGATTGTACTATCTCAAAGAAGGGAGTACAATTTCAATGTCCACAAGAAATAATAGAGAATAGTCATAGGATGAAACATGGATAAAGATGGTAGAACATAGAATGGGTAAAGGAACATAGGGTGGAACATAGGGGATGATAGAACATAAAGTGAAATAATAAAGGGTACAATAAGATAGGAGTAGAAGGGAATAATGAAACATAGGATGGACTAGTAAATATTAGTGGGATGGGATAGGAGGGGATCATGGAAAATAGGGTGAACTATTAAATGTTAATGGGATGGGATTATAAAGGAATATATGAACAAAAAATTAGTTAGGAGAAGATAATGTGACACAATCAAGAGGGGATGATGGAACATAGAATGGACTAGTAGAGATTAATTGGATGAGCTAGGATGGGATAATAAAACATTTTAAAGATGAACTATACTAGAGGCTAATGGGAAGTAATTAGGAGGGAATATTAGACCATAAAGTGAATTAGGCGGTGTCTAAGGTTTTATTATAGGACATGAAGTAGGAACTTGAGGTGTGTAGTAATAATGTATAAGATATTTGGTCAATAATGAGTAGAAGGAAAGGTTTATTATAACAATATGTGTATAAAATGAAATATGGAGGAAGGTGGTATGATATATAAGGTGTTAAAGATTGGGATATGTGATATAAAATGGTTAGAATATGCATGATGATAGGAATGCAAGAATGAGATGGACGTTGAATGGTAAATATAATTGGGATCTCACATGACCAACCAATGTTTGTGTTTCTCATCAATTTTTTAGATTTGTATATGCAAAATTATGAAAACTAGCTAACATTGTTTTACAACACCATTAATGAATAAAGGTTACCTAAGTGAAAGTTGTTTGAGTATATGAATAGTGAGGTGTGGAGCTAGAAGGTCCCCCAAGAAACTGTTTGACATCCAAAGCATGTTATGAGACAAACATTCAAATATAGCATTCAACTATTCAACTGCAATAATAATATCTTTGATACTAGTTGCATACATGTGGACTCAATTTTGAGAATGAATAAAGGTCTGCAGGAATGGAGCACGTCTCATGAACACTTCAACCCTGAAATTTCATCATATTGATTCTACTAATTTAGTTATTATTAAGTTTCAAAATATAATTTAATAAACAAAATTAAATGAACTTGCTGAATTTTACCTAAGTATCAATACTATATGTATTATTCAACAATTCAATTGTCATAGCCATCACCTCTACAACTGATGTAGGATATGTAGCTACATCTCAAGCACTCTAATAATCATACATGCAAACAACACTACAAGCACCACAATGGTGGGGTATAGATCAGGGACTACATGTCTCCTCCACATCAAGCTCTACTAGAGGCCTTGCACACTGTATAATGGTCTGGGTGAGTGAGCTAATCGACTCTAGCATGTCCACCTCTAAATTGTCCTTAAAAATGGAAGGAATGATGGCATGCTCCACCATGGTTTTGGTCAAGGGTCTCAGTGCCAATTGTGGATTACGTCGTACACCCAGTTTGTTATGTGTGGAGCCCCCACCTCTACCCAAAAATTCTAAGATGTCAAAATAATTTGTCATCTTATTGACAACAAAATCACAATAGAGTTTCCTCAAAAAGTATTGTGGTACCTCATAGTTATTGCATGGAGGTTGGTCAAATACTATCCATGACCACTCCCAAAATTTATTTTTAATTAATTCATGGTGGCACCAATGGATGGGGAACCTCCTACATGCATGAGATAAATGTGTGTTCATTCTCGGGTCTCTAAATAGGGCACACAAGTCAGCTTTGCTAAAAAAAAATTGTCCGCATCTGCATATGAAAAACCACTAGCATAAAAATTTCTCAACTCATGCCACTTATTTGACCAAAAAATTATTTTCTTGCTCATTTCTCCTAGATGAGATACAATTGACTTCAACGATTTTGAAATCCCTCTCCTATAAGGGTGGGTTTTAGCATGCTTGGTTAATCTTCCAATTAATTGTTCAATGTCTCTTTTATTGTTTTTAATTTGATTTAGGATATTTTCTTGTGTTCCTTGAGGATGCCTAGAACTGATGGAGTGGTTTGAGGTTCTTCTTGTATAGGAGGATCTTTGTGAGGGTGTGATTGTGAATTCTCAATGGTTAGAAGTGGAGATTCATTCCCTGAGAATTAGAACAATGTTTTATTAAAAAAAACCTATTTCAATCTACATTCTAAATAAAATTAAAAATAAAAAACAATAAAAATACATACCTCTTCATAATCTTCAAGATCTTTGACGTGTTAGTGGCATGCTTGTGAAGAATTGCAAGCTAAGAGTGCAAAAAATGGAAGAGATTTGGTGAGCACGAGTTGTAGAAATGAAAACCTCCAAGCCAAGCCACAGGTTCAATAAAAAATGAGGGTTAGAATGCATTTTTAATGTTTTTATTCACTTTTTCCATTTGGTGTGTGGAAAATGCTCTTTTTTAACATTTTTTGGCATTATTTTCCAATTTTGCATCAAAATTGTGTCACAAATCCATGCATTTATCCAAAGTGGGGGATTGACTAAGGAAGTCCTCTAAACACAACCCCAACATTTTCTCATTCTTGTGTGTGAAAGTTGTTCATGAAGTGAAGCTTTTGAAGGATTCAACTTGCAAGGTTTGAAGGTTCATTTCTACCACCTTTCTCTTGTCAAATTCTAGCTTAGTGTTGTTAAAGTATTTTTTTTGTTATTCTTGTTGTTTCTACATTTTCTCTACATGTCGTAGCATAAAAATTTGTTAGATAGGTACTTAGTAGGTTCTTTATCTATACTTTACACTTTTTGTCTGTACAAACACCAACATGTCCCTAACACCCTAGTGCATCACATTTGAGTTTGTGTTCCATGTTGTAGTCCTTTGGTAGTAAGTTGTTAGATTTACAGTCCAAACTTGGAAAATCAGCGCTTCTAAGCCCCTGCAAACATTTGGGTTAGCACAAGGAAAGTGAAAGACTATTTTTCCTTCCTTTTCGGCCCTTGAAGCCTTAAACCTTTCTAATTCATTCATCTAGCCTGAGTTAGATCAGGGCATCATATTTTTCTAGACTCTTCCATGACCTAGAGTCCCTAAGCACCCAGTCACCCTCCTCTACATTTCGGTGAACCAAATGTGAACTATTTTGGTTTTGTTTCATAGTGTTGTAGGAATATTCTCTCGTGTTCTAGGTGTGTTCTAAGTGTGTGAGTTGTAGGGTGCATAAACTTGTAACCCAACCTACAACCCCTAGCAGGCATAGTCAGAAGGATCCCTAGACATTGTGAAACAAAATCTAGATAGGTCACTGTCTGATTGTTGAACCCTTGGGGTATCCTGAGGAAGTCCTTTTTGGAATATGTAGACATCGCCTCTTTTATGAATCTCCTCATCCCTTCTATGTAGCATGTGAATGGGTCACCCGCTATAAGCTTTACATTGTAGGACCTTCCTATGAATGCAAATAGAGAACCTTCTCCTCTATACATTATTGCTCATATCAACGAGAACATCATTAGGATACATGGAATTCACATCATCGACATATACTTAATTAGTTCTACAAACTCATAAATAATATCAAACATAATTCAAGCCACATGTTTTGCAAATAAAGTATATCAATAATATTTTCAAAGTAATAATGAGAGAACATGACCTAGGGGCTAGACCTATTCCTCAGGGGCTCATCTCTAATGGCCTTGCCTACATAACATTCGTGTAGAGGCTTTGTAGTTTGACAATTTTAGTTTGATCCAACTCATTTGACTCACCTACAAAGGGTATATCCACTAAGTTTCAAATGATGACTCTACCTCAATCACAATTATAACCCAATACCATAGATATATGCTAAGCTCAATTCTCTACTCAAGTGCATCATATGCCCCTATTCTATGAGTTATAAACTGATATGAGTGGGTACACAACCCTTTCTAGGGTCCATTCCCTAGACAATTTCATGGTTGGTTGTGAATCACTTAGGTGAAGTCAAGGATCAGAAACCTAGTCAAGGATATACCAGTGAAATATGAAGTATAGACATAAATACTAATATTGGCACACAAAAATAATTCCACAAGGTAACTGTACCAATAACTAAATCCTTAGTGCTGCTAATACAACACAATAATTACCCAAAGGTTTTAAACAAAATAACTAGAACAAACTAAATTTTATTTTCATTAAATATGATTATCCAATCAACTAAATATTCATTCATTCAGTCCTATAATCTAAACATTACTCTTAGTTTTTCAAACTAAACCTTTGTATCATTAAAAAAAATAACTAAAATATAAGGTTGCATCAGATAATTTCAAAGTTCCATAAACAAGAATACTTTTTCAACCTTAACACCACAAAATAAGCCACATATTATGAGGTTTTCACCATGATTTTGACACATCACCACCATAACCTTTCTCCCCCTCTTTTTATAATAGAAGCACAATGTAACATGGTACTACCCAACCAATATTACATAGAGTTAAGTATGTCTCAATCATAATGAATTGTACAAAATATGAATTGCGAACTAGGTTATATATAAACATTCTAATTCTACATAATAATTTCTTGTCACGAAAGGGTTATTTTAGAAAATATATGCTTTAAATATACCAAGGGATACATGATGAATGCCCAATTCCATCATTTTACTACATTAACTTCACATAGATTTTAAAAAAAACTTTGTATATTTATCATATTTTTACATTGTTTTCTTATGTAAATTTGTGACGGTTGTTTCCCTTTCAAAGAAAAATAGTTTAATGTATAAATAATACACAAGCCTACACTTTATAGCCACTATATACACTTTTGAACATTATAGGATTGGTTTCCATTGGTATCAATATATTTATGATGAATTATATGGTCTCTAACATTAATATTTAATTCTAAATCTATAATATTACCCTCTTGACTAGTTATCATGTTAAAAAGACAATGTGATGGTTGTTCTCTACCCTATAGCTCTGAACTCCCATAGTCATAGTGGGGATTTGCTTTACCTTAGTGAGAATTATTTCTCTTAGCACTTTATGTTTCATATTCAAATGTCCAATTCATTTTTTATTTAAAAACTTGGTATTTTGTTGTGAATAACATGATTTCACCCAACAATGTAACACTAATAATAATAGTATCCCTTTAGTATTATTAGTTCTAACATTAAAGTTAATGTCACTAATAATGGTCATAAATATTTATTGCTTACTGTATGTACATATGTATGTATTTATGTATGTATGTATGTATGTATGTATGTACATGTATATATATACATATAGATACATATATATACACATATACATATACATATACATACATACATACATACATACATACATACATACATACATACATACATACATACATACATATATATATATATACATACATAAAGAATCCATATGTTTAGAAAAAGATCATTTTTGAAACTATTATTATTTAAGCAATGTCCAAAAAACATATGACTATTCATTTAAATTTAATTTCTTTTCAAGCTAATAAATTTTATAATGATAAAAGGATTTAGCATGTTTTCTCTTTATATAGACATATAATTTTTTCATGCATTCACATATACATAAAAACTAAATAATCTCTTAACTCCTACATTTCTAATTAACTATTAATCAACATCGATATGCATCTTACTAATTATTAAATCCTAATTTCCTTATACTATGATTATTCATATCATGAAATATTGACTAGATATTATTTATAATCTTAGAAATAATGTTCTTGGTAATAATGAATAATAGCCATATGAGAATGAGTAAATCTGAATTTTGATGTGGGGATTGGAGTCCAAGAATATTTCATTCAAATGGATAGTTTCCACAAGGCATGTACATCCATCAAGCTTAAAAGGGGTGAGTGAATTTTTTCAGATGTGGAAGTTGCAATTGCTCTGGTAAATAATTATGAAAAATGTGGCAGCATACACAAGGAACTTGAACTATTTAATAGAATACCCACAAGAAATGTGATCTTAGGGACTGCCCTGATTGCAGGATATGCACAAAATGGATTTATTGAAGAGACTTTAGGAACACTCTGAAAGCAAATGAAATCAACGGGTGAAGGGCCAAATACTAAAACCTTCTACAACATCCACTTTTCCCGTGTTAGAATGAAAGCTTTAGAACTGGGTATGGACATCCATCAAAGCATAAAGGACAGTGATTTTTAGCCGATAGGCTATATGTGTGAACTTTCATTAAAAAAAAATTCAGCCTTCCCAGGTTTTAAACCTTCTGGCAATTGGGAAAAAGGTGGCAGATCTTTTTTTATTATTTTAATAAAAGCATTTGGCATGTGTTTTTAAGCCTTCCAGCATTCGACTATCGGTCGAGAAAAAGGTGGCAGATTTTTTGGCAAGTGGATAGAGAAGGCCAACGAAATAAAATGCTGGTTGGCATCAACATTAATTTTTGTATGGTTTATGTGTAGTGGCGATGGTTGTAATAACACCTGTTGTTTAAAACCTTGGGAAACATATCGAATGTCTATTCAATTTTTGATAAGACATTGTGCGGTGTCATTCTATGGCTTTACCTGCTATCAAAGTTGTGAGTGAGGAGGGCATGCTTCTATGAAGGTGCAAGTTCGATCAACCATTGTCGAGCTTCTGTGAAGGTGGTTGGAGGTTATTTTGTGTTTTTGGCATGCGGTGATGGTTGCAAATGCAATACAAAAGTGTCAGCTATGATAATTTTTTTCCCCTTTTTGTAAGCATTTGATAAAGAAGGGAGCAAAGAGAAAGCAAGCAGGAAGAGGTACATTTGAAGCAAGTGGGAAGAGGTGCATATTGAAAAAACCATTTGTAGAGTATTTCGATAACAATTTATGTTATTTTCCATAGGGCATTGTTGATTGTTGTTCTCTACTTTAGGCTATATTCCCTCATTTATGGTTTCAGTGTAGTTGTGATGGTTGCAAGGCAATATTATTTGTTTTTGCATTGGTTTGTCACTGTGAATTCTTCTATTTTGTTGGTTTTTTCATCTGGGTCACTATTGAAACCAATATTGTTTCATTTATGGTTCACATTTTGTGGTGATGGTTTTGCATGGGTTTATTACTGTGAATTTATGTGTTTTGTCAATTTTTCCATCTGGGTCACTGTTGAAACAAATATTGTTTAATTTATGGCTTTGGTTTTGTGGCTATGGTTGCAACGGAATAAAATAGTTAATGTTATAAAATTTATGTTGATTTCCATAAGCCATTGTTGATTTTTGTTCTCTAGCTTAGGCTATATTGTTTCATTTTTGATAAGGTACTGTTGAAAAGGCTATATTATTTCAATTTTTGATTAGGTACTATTCAGAAAAGCCTATATTTTTGCATAGGTTTTTTATTGTGATTTTTTGTGTTTTGTGGGTTTTTCCATCTGGGTCACCATTGAAACCAATATTGTTTGATTTATGGCTTCCATTTTGTGGCTATGATTGCAACACAATAAAATAGTTAATGTTATACAGTTTATATTGATTTCCATAAGGCATTGTTGATTGTTGTTCTCTAGCTTAGGCTATATTGTTTCATTTCCAATAAGGTGTTGTTGAAAATGCTATATTGCTTCAATTTTATATAAGGTACTATTGAGAAAAGACTATATTGTTAAAACAAATATTGTTTCATTTATGGTTTGTGTTTTGTGGTGATGGTTTTACATGGGTTTGTTATTGTGATTTTTTGTGTTTTGTGGGTTTCTCCATCTAGGTCATTGTTGAAACCAATATTGTTTGATTTATGGCTTTCTTTTTGTGGCTATGGTTTCAACGTAGTAAAATAGTTAATGTTATATAGTTTATGTTGATTTCCATAAGGCATTGTTGATTGTTGTTCTCTAGCTTAGGCTATACTATTTCATTTTTGATAAGGTACTATTTTTTATTCAAGGGGTAAACACTTTTGACCAGAGCTATGAACCAGAATACAACCATTCAACAATACCACCCCAACGGGGTTTGAACCTTGGTGGCAAGAACAACAATGCCACTTATAAACCATCACACCATGCCAATACCGACGTTTGATAAGGTACTATTGGAAAAGATATATTGTTTCATTTTCAATAAGGTATTGTTGAGAAAAGACTATTATTTTGCATGGGTTTGTTGCTATGAATTTTTGTGTTTTGTTGGTTTTTCCATTCGGGTTGTTGTTGAAACCAATATTGTTTGATTTGTGGCTTCTGTTTTGTGGCTATGGTTGCAACAGAATAAAATAGTTAATGTTCTACAGTTTATGTTGATTTCCATATGGAGTTGTTGATTGTTGTTCTCTAGCTTAGGCTATATTGTTTCATTTTCGATAAGGTGCTATTGAAAAGGCTATATTGTTTCATTTTTTATAAGGTACTATTGATAAAAGACTATATTATTTGTTAAAACCAATATTGTTTCATTTATGGTTTGCGGTTTGTGGCGATGGTTCTGCATGGGTTTGTTACAGTTTATGGCATTGTTGATTGTTATTTCTAGTTTAGGCATTCTTTTGTTCTGTGATTTTTTTCATTTGGGTCATTATTGACACCAATATTGTTTCATTTATGGTTTTCATGTGGTGTCGATGGTTGCAAGGAAATTAAATAGTTTATGGCATTGTTGGTCATTGTTTTCTAGCTTAGGATTAATTATTTCATTTTTTATAAGGTGTTGTTGAAAAAAGATTGTTTTATAGGTTTTTTCATTTGAGCCACGTTTGTGACCAATATTGTTTCATTTATGGTTTATGTGCAATGTTGATGGTTGCAAGGAAATTAAACAATTTATGTTATTTTTGCTAAGGCATTGTTTACAAAGCTTTGGCTATATTGTTTCATTTTTGCTAAGGCATTAAAATAGTTGATGTTATTGTTTCATTTTCGATAAGGTGTTGCTGAAAAAATATTGTTCTGTGGGTTTTTTCATTTGGGTCATTATTGAGACCAATATTGTTTCATTTATGGCTTTTGTTTTGTGGTGATGGTTGCAACACAATAAAATAGTTAATGTTATACAACTTATGTTGTTTCCCATAAGGCATTGTCGAGTGTTGTTCTCTAGTTTTTTCTATATTGTTTCATTTTCGATAAGGCAGTCTTGGGAAAATAATTTGTGCATGTGTGAGGTTTTTTTTTTTTTTTCTATGCATGGGTTTGTTATTGTGAATTATTCTATTTTGTGGGTTTTTCCATATGGGTGACTATTGAAACTAGTATTGTTTCATTTATGGCTTCCATTTTGTGGTGATAGTTGCAACATAATAAAATAGTTAATTTTATATAGTTTATGTTGTTTTCCATAAGGTATTGTTGAGTGTTGTTCTCTAGCTTTGGCTATATTGTTTCATTTTTGATACACAATAAAATAGTAAATTTTATAGAGTTGATGTTGTTATCCATAAGGAGTTATTGATTGTTGTTCTCTAGCTTTGGCTATATTGTTCCATTTTTGATAGGTTACTATTGAAAAAATAATTTTGTAGGTTTCTATCGAAACCATTATTGTTTCATTTAAGGCTTTCATTTTGTGGTGATGGTTGCAATGCTATATAGTTTATGTTGTTTCCCACAAGGCATTGTTGACTATTGTTCTCTATCTTTGGCTATATTGTTTCATTTTTGATATGCAACAAAACAATTAATGTTATAGAGTTTAGGTTGTTATCCATAAGTCATTGTTGACTGTTGTAACATACATTTCCCACCACTATGATCAATGGTGAAACCAATGTTTCTTATTGCACTTAATATAGATCCTATCATTCTAAGTTATGAAACTGCAACAATATCAAAGATAGGCATATGCAGCATAACCTTATGAACCCACATGTAGTAGCAATATACTCTACACTCAACCAACACAAGAAGATTAAAACCATAGTTATCAAATGACAAAATTATGAAACCTCCTATTTTGTGGATTTCCCTTATTCTGTGCACTTTGGCTAGAATTTTCGTTGGCCTTCCTGCTCCACCACCCTCTTTACTATTTTTAGTTTTTTTCCTAAGCTTTGTTTTTAAATGTAGGCAACAATTGACAAAATTAGGCCTTAGTAGGTAGAATGCATTGAAAATATCTTTGAGGTTATTTTGGAAAAGAGTTCCTCAGAGTATAATGTGTGAGTTTTGGTCAAGCCTTTTGCAAGAATTCTAGATCTTTGCTCAGATACTTTGAAGAAAACTACTTTTAGAGAATGCATATCTACACATTCTTGATGAAGGTCATCAAACTAAAAGTGCCATATCAAAGATATGGAATTCATGCAAAAGGGTTAATTAGAAACTGGCCATTATACTCTCTAGAACTTCTTCCTTGAATAACTTCAAAAAAATATTGAACACATTGTATGTGGCAACCAATATTTCTTATTATCCTTAATATAAAGCCTATTATTGTAAGAATTACTTTCTAAGGATGAAACAAATAACAACTATCTTCCAAAAACAATAAACATGAGGAGGGGTATATAGGAATGTTGTCTATATTATTTTGTTTTTGATAAGGTACTGTTGAAAAAAGAATTTTCTAGGTCACTATTGAAACCATTATTGTTTCATTTATGGCTTTCATTTTGTGGTGATGGTTGTGACACAATAAAATAGTTAATGTTATACAGTTTATGTTTTTTCCCATAAGGCATTATTGACCATAGTTGTCTAGCTTTGGCTATATTGTTTCATTTTTTATATGCAATTAAATAGTAAATGTTATAGAGTTTATGTTATCCATAATGCATTGCCAACTATTGTTCTCTACATTTTATTAAATTGTTTCATTTGCGATAGGGTGTTGATGAAAAAGGAATTTGCTTGGGTGCGGGGTTTTTTTTGTTTTTGTTTTTTTTGCATGGGTTTGTCACTGTGAATTATGTTGTCATCTATGAAACTATTAAAACCAATATTATTTCATTTATGCTTTCCATGTGGCACTGATGGTTGCAAGGAAATTAAATAGTTTATTTTATGAGGGTTGTTTTTTTCCCCCTTGCATGTCTTTGTTGTTGTGAATTAATTTTTTTTTGTGGTTTTTCTCGTGTAATCCACTATTTAAAAAAATTTGTTGGGTTGCATGTTAGGATTTGTATGCAGAAAATATCAATTGAATCCAAATAAAGATTAAATAGAGGAATGAAAAACATAGAAATAATAACGAGAGACAATATTTAATGTGGTTCACCCAAACTCGGGCTACATCCACCAACAAAGAGTCCAATATTATTATTCAGTAAATCAAATTGATTACAACCAATAATCCTTGTAACTCAATGCCATTGCAAATGCTATAATACAATATCAATAGAAACCCTAACCCTTAGCCTTTTATTAAGAATTATGTCAGTTACAAAATAGGGTTTTTTATGTCGACCAATAGAAAAATTAACTCCTGACACCTTTATAAAATAATAAAAATTGCGAGAGATTTCGATGACACTACCCCTAGACCTTGCAAGGGGCCCTTCCTATTAACCCCATCTTGGGGGCACTTCCCCCAAACCCCCGTTAAATAATTTGGGGGGAAACTGTGCTAATAAAAGTGGGGAAAATTTAACCTTTGAGTCTAATTAGGCTCCATATAACAACAATCTCCCACTTGGAGACTGATCATAACATTGCTAACCCTATAGCTCCCACTAAAATAAGCACCCTGGACCTTGCTATTCTGATTTTATTGTTTTCAGTCTTGAATACTAACCAAAGCTGAAGAGGAGCTCAAATTCTCTCTTGGCACTACCTTTGTAAACATATTCGTTGGATTTTCATCTATATGTATCTTTTCCAGCCTTAATTTTCCATCATCCAACACCGACCGAATGAAGTGATACCTCAGCTATATGTGTTTGGTCTTTGAATGAAAGGAAAAAATATTTTAAAGATGTATGGCACTCTGGTTGTTCGTAAAAAAATAAATGTTGTCTTGTTATTTGCCCAATTCTTCAATGAAATATTGCAACCATATCATCTCCTTGCTTTCCTCTATTACAGCTACATACTCTACCTCTGTGGCAGATAAAGAAAACCATCTTTTGCAACCGTGAGATCCAACTTACTGCTATCCCACCTATAGTAAAGACATAACATATAGTAATCCACCTAGTATCAATATCCCTTGCTAAATCAGCATTAGAGCCCCCAAAACATAATTTTTTATTGGATGTACCTCTCAAATACCTAAGAACCCATTTTCTACATTCCAATGCTCCAATCCGGGATTACTCATATACCTACTTATGACTCCAATAACCTATGCAATATTCGATATTGTGCATACCATGCCATACATTAAACTTCCTAAAATTGAAGCATATGGTACCTTAGAAATTTTTTCTTCCTCCTCTTGTATCTTTGGACACATCTCCTTAGTCAATTTACAATGACTAGGCAAAGGTGTACAGACAAATTTTAAATTCTCTATGTGGAATCTCTGCAACACCTTTTCAACAACCAACTTGAGATAGAGTTAATTTTTTGTTCTTCCTATCTCTATAAATTCTCATACCAAAGATTTTTTTTGCTACCCCAAAATCATTCATAGTAAATGATTTTTCTATCTGTTGTTTTAACTCACTTATGTGATCCATTTTAGACCCCGCTACAAGCATTTCATCAACATACAAACATAAAATAATGTAGTTGTCATTATCTAGCTTCTTAAAATAAACACAATGGTCTGAGTTACACTTGTTGTAGCCTTGTTCAGCCATAAAAATATCAAATTTCAAGTACCATTGTTGAGGTGCTTGTTTCAAGCCATATAAACTCTTCTTCAATCTGCACACTAGTTTCTCCTTGCCTTTGACCTCAAATCCTTAGGGTTGTTCCATATATATCTCCTACTCCAAATCACCATGGAGAAAGGTGGTTTTCACATTTAGTTGTTCCAAATATAAATCTTCAACAACCACAATACTTAAAACAATATGAATAGAAGTCATCTTAACAATGGGAGAAAAAGTCTCAACAAAATCAATGCCCTTTTTCTATGCAAATACTTTTACAACTAGCCTATCTTTCAATATGTTCTCCTCCATCTTCCTCTTTCAACCTATAAACCCATTTGTTTGGTAAAGCCTTTTTACCCACAGGCAACTTGCATAATTCCCAAGTCTATTTTTTTAGCAAGGAGTCCATTTCTTCTTCCATTGCATGCTCCCACTGAACCTTTGTATCCACCACTACTGAATTTGACACCATTTTTTGATGGCCATTCATCAGTTGCTTGACAAATCTTTGTCGGAAGAGCGACGAAATGGCAAAAATATTTTTGTTGTTGTTTTTTCGTTGAACATCTGACGATGAATTAAACATTGAACTAACGGTGAAGAATCGTTGGTCGACTACATCATGAAATACCTTAGACATTTGTCAGAATATCAACAAAAACTTTGTGTATCCACCGACGAATTACAACAGACGTTCATCGCTAGTTCGACGAAATGAGCAAGCAGTAGCGTCGAAACAACAACAGACGTTTGTCGCCATTTCGACGGAATGGGCAAGGAGTAGTGTCGAAACAACACCAAACTTTCGTTGAATGTGCGATGAAATATTCAAGTAGTAGCGTCGAAACAACACCAAATGTTCATCAACGTTGTGACAAAATTAGCAAGGAGTAGCGTCGGAAGAACACCAAAAGTTCATCGCAAGTGCGACGAAATGGGCAAGGAGTAGCGTCATAGCAACGCAAAGATCGTCAAAATTACAACAAAATGGGCAAGTAATTATGACTAAATCTTCATCACAACTATAGCAACTTCGTCGAGCCTTTCTGTTGATTCATCGGTTGGTTTTGTCAAAATTTTGATGAAGCATCAATTTAAAAAAAAAAAAAATCATGGAAATGTGCCATTGTGGAGACTGACGACTGATCATACATATAGACTGCATATTGGTTTGATGCTTCAAACAATGCATTTCTTATATTGAAAAGTGTATTACCTTATTGAGCTTCTCTTTTTTTAGAATAGTTTAATATTCTCTACTTAAAGGGCCAACCACGTGATGGTGGAAGCTCATTTGGCCCCCCCCCCTCCCCCCACATCACTCTCAATTCCCCATACCCAATCATATAACATTAATCATTGATTCATCCATTAATAACATATAACATTCATTCATTAACATATAACATTCATTAATTAACATATTCACATTCATTCATTAACATATAAATTCATTCTTTCAGTTTTTACATATTATCAAAAATATGGTTGTCATGATATGATTACAATCACTTTTTTTTTTGTTTCTTTTTGAAAGCTACATAAAGCTAAAGTGGAGTATCATTTTCTAAATCAATATTTCCCCCCTTTAGTTTTTCTTCCCTCTGCTTGTGATCTTAATGTATGCATAGTCGTCTGCTCATGATGTGGACGCTGCTTCAATGGGGGATCTACTGCAATAAGAAAGAAATGTTAAACTGATATGTTTTTTATTATTGTTACAAGTATTTCATTAATTAAAAAGAACATTAGAGTGGTTCTCTTTACTTGATGGGTCCACATCATGTTCCTAAAATTTTTTATAGACTCATGCTCAACATGTTGAACACCCTCTAAATCCCGATCTAATTGAAACATGAAAGGTTACATTAATTAATACACCAATTGAAATTAAATATGTTTAAGAGAACATGAGAGTGGTCCTCTTTACCTGATGGGGCCACATCATGTTCCTAATCATGCTCAACACGTTGATCACGCTCTACATCTACATGCTCTAAAGTTGAAACATGAAAGGTTACATTAATTAATACACCAATTGCAATTAAATATGTTTAAAAGAACTTTAAAGTGGTCCTCTTTACTTGATGGGGCCACATCATATTCTTGATCTTCTCTAGCCTGATCATACTCAATGTGTTGATCACGCTCTACATGCTCTAAAGTACCGGGATGCACACCATGACCTTCATCTGCATGTTCTACTCCACCCTCACCAGGTTGCATTCGAATGTCATGTGCAATATTATCATTGCTTGAATGTTTAAAAAAAATAGGCATGCAATTACTTTATGGTGGAAATTAATATTGAATAGATTGCACCAGTATTCAATTTTAAATAAACTTTATTGAGTTTATTTACCTACGTGTCGGATGCAATGGAAGATTGTGTTTTCCTAGTTAAGACTCTTAGGTGTTCAGCCACGGCTCCATAGCCTTGCTGGAAGGCAATCTTCAGGTCCTCTTTTGTGGGAACTCTGTTGAATTCAGAGCCCTACATTTTTGAAGAAGATCATGAATTTTGCTTCTATGGTGTGATAAAACCAAAATTGTTTTCAATTTATTATAATTTGGATGCAATATTTCATTTATTGATAATCAATACATTGCACAAAACATACTACAACTACATAAATATCAGATGGTGATAGTTTTCTATGCTACCACACTTTTCATACATGTCTACCAAAGCATTTTATCAAACAGTTCATTGCCTTGCTACTATGGCTAAAAGCCTAAAATAGGTGCTTTCAGACAAGCTATGGATGCTTGGAAAAAATCTATCAAAGCATAATAGTAAGCAATAGCATAGACAAGGAAGTGAACTATTTCAAAAAATTCCTCAAAGAAATGTGGTCTCATGGTGATGGAATGCCATGACAATCCATAGCAATTTTCTTGTCATGCCATCCATTATGGCATTCCATCACCATGAGACCACATTTTTTGAAGCATTTTTTCAAATAGATCACTACCTTTTCTATGCTACTACATTTTTCATACATGTCTACCAAATCATTTTATCAAATAGTTCAAAACCTTCATGCTATGGCTAAAAAGTAAAAACCTCAAAGAGGTGCTTTCGAACAAGCTATGGATGCTTGGAAAAAATCTACCAAAGCATAATAGTAAGCAATAACATAAACAAGGCAGTGAATTGTTTGAAAAAATTCCTAAAAGAAATGTAGTCTCACGGTGATGGAATGCCATCACAATCCATAGCAATTTTCTTGTCATGGCATTCGTCATGGCATTCCACCACCATGAGACTACATTTCTTTGAGACATTTTTTTCAAGCAGTTCACTGCCTTGTCTATGCTACTGCATTTTTCATACATGTCTACCAAAGCATTTTATCAAATAGTTCATTGCCTTGCTGCTATGGCTAAAATCCTAAAAAAGGTGCTTTCAAACAAGCTATGGATGCTTGGAAAAAATCTATCAAAGCATAATAGTAAGCAACAAGCCATGGTCTCATGGTTTTTTTTGCGCGAAATTAGCTCAATTTTATTCTATACTTTTTGGCAGATTTAAACACGCTTT